>CM072521.1:12632228-12862580 GCA_036898135.1 Oncomelania hupensis | reverse complement strand
AAGAGGGTGGCGTTAGAAAATCAGCGAAATAAAAGCTCCGAGTAAAGAAGGTCACCGATGGGTACTGCCCTTGGTGGACTATGCGACTCGGTACCCAGAAGCAGTGCCTCTGAAGAAGATTGACACGGAGACTGTAGCAGAGATGCTGGTGGACATGTTCAGCAGACTTGGAGTGCCTGAAGAAATCCTGACAGACCTCGGGACACAGTTCGTCTCTGACTGCGTGAAGGAGGTCAACAGACTGCTGAGCATTCAGCATTTGCCTACGACACCCTACCATCCAATGTGCAACGGGCTCGTCGAAAAGTTCAGTGCTACGCTGAAGTCCACCCTGAAGAAACTGTGCAGCGAGCAGCCCAGACAATGGCATAGCTACACCAACGCTTTACTTTTCGCCTACAGAGAAGTACCGCAGGAGTCCACCAGCTTTTCCCCGTTCGAGCTATTGTATGGAAGAACCATCCGAGGGCCGATGCATATCCTTAAAGAACTGTGGACGAAAGAAGTAGACACCCCAGAGGTGAAGAACAGCTACCAGTACGCGTTTGAGCTACGGTGGCAGACTCTTAATATAGCCAGAGAAAATCTGAATAAGTCCCAGGACTGTGGAAAGCACTAATATGATCGTAGGGATGTAAACAGGAAGTTCAAACCTGGCAACAAAGTGCTGGTGCTGCTACCTACTGATCACAATAAGTTGCTGATGCATTGGAAAGACCCGTACGAAGTGGAGACCGTGGTGGGAATCAACGACTGCAAGGTGAAGGTCGGCCAGCATTCCAAGACATAACATCCGAACAGGCATGCGCAAAGCAAAGGAGAACTGGATAGAAGATCAATAGCAAGAAATAGATAACAGTCTGAACAAGAAGAACAGCAAGAATGCCTACCAGACTGTGAAGTGGCTGACAAGTGTTAAGCAGCCCAAGGTCTCCACGATCCAATGCAAATCTGGCATATGCCTTACAGAAGAATAAGAAGTCTTGGACAGATGGACAGAGTATTGCTCTGACCTTTACAATCGCACACTAAACAGAGACCCATCAGTTGTAGCATGTCCCGAGAACAGAGAAGAAGATGAAATCCTCCCAATTCTCCGAGAAGAAGTTGAGGCAGCAGTGCAATCGCTGAAAAAAGGGAAGTCAGCGGGAGTGGACAACAAACCCGGGGAACGGCTTCAAGCAGGAGGAGAAGCGATGGTTGACGCCCTCACTATTATCTGTAACAAGATCTGGCAGAGTGGGGAGTGGCTTACACCATGGACCCAGTCGCTTGTCATCATTTTTCAAAAAAACAAAAGTAACCTTCAGGAGTGTGAAAATTACCGCACCATCAGCCTCATCAGCCATCCCAGCAAGGACCTCCTGAAAATAATACTCAACAAGTTGAAACCCCAAGCTGAACAAATCATAGCTGAAGAACAAGCAGGATTCAGGGTAGGGCGAAGTACCACTGAACAGGTTTTTAACCACAGAATCCTTCCTATCCTATCTCGTAACTCGTAGGGGCATCACAGATGATCGTTTAACCAGGGTACTCCATCTTTCTCTGTCCTCAGCAACCCTCATGGCTTCGCTCAGTGTCAAATTAGTCCATTCTCGAATGGTTTCCTCCCACCTCTTTTTCTGTCTCCCTCTTCTTCTGCCTCCTTGCCAGGATGGTCTTTGCAAGGCCTGATGCTCTGGTTATGTGGCCATACCATCGGAGTTTCCGTTTCTTCACCACTGTGAGCATGCCACCGTCTTGTCCGATGGCTTGTGTGATGTTCTGTCGGATTTCGTTGTTGGTGATGTGCTGGCCTCCTGGGTATAGGAAATGCCCAGAAATCTTCTGTAGCACAGGTATCATCCCCATGCTTTGTATTCTTTGTTGTAGATCTGCTGTGAGGTTCCATGTTTCGCAGGCGTATAGGAAGATGGAGATGACAAGGGAGCGCAGCAGCCTTACCTTGGAATATAAACTGATGGTCTTGTCTTTCCAAATGGGTTTCAACTTTGTCAGGGCAGCAGTTGTTTACAAGTGCAATCCTGGAGAGGACTTCCTGTCGGGACGCATTGTCTGATACAATGGCTCCTAAATATTTGAAGATATCTGTGTTGAGGGTTGCTGAGAACAGAGAAAGTTGGGGGTACGGTGGTTAAACGATCATCTGTGGTGCCCCAACGACCTTTGAGTTACGGAATAAAATATGATAGATTATTAAGATGATTATTATGATTATTATGATTATTATGAATCATTATTATGATTATTATGATTATTATTATTATTATTATTAAGCTGCGCTTCGTTAACATTTAAAAACTGAGTTCCTTCTTATACGAGTAGACACACTTCTGAGACTGGAATGTCGCGCTACTTCCTTGTTTACTACTGACTATGATGATCTTTGGCCAAAGGCTCGCGCTAGCCCCTCGATCTGACACAGTTTGACTTTCCAAGTTTGTTGTTGACATGACCATTGCCTTTTTTGGGGTTGCGTTCTCATCGAAATTGCGCATGCGCTCTTCAAAGTTCCTGTTCCGCGTTGCAGTGGGGCGTAAATCGGCTCCATACAAAAAGTTGCTCTTTCTTGTTTGACCAGGGTGTCGGCAGTTATTGATAGAAACATAAGGTAAATGTGTACAAAGTGTATCGGGAATCAAATTGGGCGTCTGGAACCGCTTGATGAAAGCCCAGCTGAAGTTTTGTAATGGGTGGATCACCTGGTGCCAGTAGTGGATGGCTTCTCGTCCGAGAAGCACTTACATTAGTCATTACTACTTCTTTCTTTCGCATTAACTGTAGTTGTACAGATAATTGTTGCTATTACTTAGATTCTCAAGATTACTAGAGGATTCATACTATATATTTCTTACTTGTATTTGTTACTTTCCCGAGAAGTTATAGTGAGAAGAGGAAAGTAGACTCCAATGGCTAACTTACAGATACCCGAAATGACTACTCTAGATCGTGCATTTACTCTGTTCATATTCAAACGTTCGTCATGTCGCATTTATTATTACCCGTAAGATTTCACTATCATGTCTAAATCTGAAGAGGTGACTAATAGTGAAATATTTTATAACACACGATGTCGGTGTACTAAACTTTCTGTTGAGAAGTATAGATCAATATTGGTATAAAAGTGAAATAAAAAAACTTGTGATTACAAAATGCTGGAAAACTCTCCACGGATCCGCTTTCAGCGTTTTTTTCTTGTCAGTGGGGAAAAAAAACACTATTTAATAGAAGAAAAAACATGTAATAAATAATTTTTAAAAAATTCAACAATAAAGTCTGATTTTCTGCAGATGCTACTTGTTGATATTTACAAAAATGCATGAATACTCGTGTGTACTAGGTTTACTTAATTGGAAAGATCAGACTTACTTCCTTCCACTATGTAGTCTTTGTTACCGCATTTGATTGGCTGTGCTAAATGCCAGAACAAAATATCAATCTTCATTCATTGCCGTAACTAGTGCAGAGCTTGAATTAAATAACAATTGCTAACTTGAGTTTGGGGAGAAAAAAGTGCTGAAAATGGTGGTTCTGAGTGAAACTGTGTAGAAAATTGAAAGGAATAATAATTATTATTATTATTATGACATACATTTGTGTTGAAATTTATTGGAAGTGCGTGCGGAAAATCCTCTGTTATTCATTGTCGAGTTGAAAAGTTATGAAAGTAAATGCAGATCATGAGCTATTGATTTTTCACCTGATAAAGTTCTTTCTATTACACAAATCCTTTATTATTTATATTTCTTTTAGTGAGAAGGATATTTTTACAAGTTTTGTGGATACAACTAAATATTACAAGTTTTTTTTACATCTCACAAAAGATTATAGAACTGCTCAATTACAACTTTCACTTTCATTGCAGACATATTGAGAAGTATGGTAGCATCAGAAAGTAAGATGGCAAGCCATTCAAATGTATTTCGGACATTCACATACATTGCCGATAAAATAATAATTTTCAAATTCCAAGTCTCAACATTGTCAAGAAAATCAACACTTTTGAAAATGCTGATTATTCTAATAATATTAATAATAATTATTAACATTTGTACAGAGCCATTCCTCACTAGAGCTCATAGTGCTTTACAAAAGGAAAAATAAAAATAAAATAAAATGAGAGCAAAACATGGAATACTAATATGTTGGAAGGTAAAGACAAAAATAATAATTTGCCTCAAAAGTGAACAGTTAACATAAATGGTACAAATGAAATGAACAATAAATTACACACAACGGTTCTCGGAACTGGTTTAGATTCTTATTTATCAGTGTTCCTAATGAAGGTTTCCGCTCAGATTCATTATATAGTCATAATATAGTCTACCAATTTCACTGTCGCCACACCCAATTTAATTTAATATTTAGCTCAAAGCCAGTTTGTTTTCAGGCTAAAAGGCAATTTATTGTGTCAGGCTAAAAAATCATCTGCATTGTTTTCAAAGTCAACATTATCTGCAAAACAAACTTGGCACCAGTAAAAAAAGAGTCGGTGATACTGACCGAAAATCTCAGAAACTGATGAAAACATAACATAATCCACATCACAGCCTTTCCAATGTATTGTTTTACTTGGTTCTACCACACTAGAGCATTTCAAGATATGTAAAAGTAGGGTAGAGCAGCTAACAGCTAAACTGGCAGACAACAGCTAAACTGGTAGATAACTCTCTTATGAAGAAACTACAATATCTTTTGCATTTCCTTGTAAGTACATAAGAATATGAGTAATGATACTGAAAATCAGCTTTCTCGCTATGGCAAATAGCTCAAGTTTGACTAAGACTAAGACTAAGCAATATGCTACAGCTATAATAACATTTTAAACTTAACAAAACAAAACAAGTCATTTGTTGGTTTTGTTTGTTTATATATATATACAAGTTATTTCATTTTAGTCCAAGCATTTCATATGAAAATTGAAAAGCAAACATTTTCTGTGTAAGCCTAGATGAATCAAAATCAGAAACTGTTATTGGAAAACTTTGTGCCCAGACCCATAGGAGCATTACATGCAACAGTAAGTTGCCTGCATATTAGTTTCAAGTCAAGTCAATATACAGGGTGTTCCTAAAGTCTAGGGTCATGTGAAAGTTTGTTTGTGTATTTAAGAGTAACAGGCTTGTTTTTTAAGACTTGAATCATTTTATATTTTAAGATAACGTCTCTCTGGTCCTGATTTGGCTCGGAAGAGTCCGCTGGACCTAAAGCAATAACCTTGTATTGTATTGTATTGGACAACCCGACGACCTGCTAACAGTGGTGAAGAAACGGAAACTCTGATGGTATGGCCACATCACCAGATCATCAGGCCTTGCAAAGACTATTCTGCAAGGCACAGTGCAAGGAGGTAGAAGAAGAGGGAGACTGAAAAAGAGGTGGGAGGACAACATTCGAGAATGGACTGGTTTGACACTGAGCGAAGCCATCAGGGCTGCTGGCTGCTGAGGACAGAGAAAGATAGAGTATGCTGGTTAAACGACCATCTGTGGTGCCCCTACGACCTTCGGGTTATGGGACAGGATAGGATAGGATAGGATAGGATAGGGCACATTTTGACATTGAATATTTCCGAAACTATTAAGGATATAAAAACGCATCTGGTAAATTCAGAAAGCTTGTAATCTCAATTTTTACATGGAATGTTCAAAGATGTTCAATGTGAGCACCATTGGTCACACGACACACATCAAGCCGATAGTCAAATTCTTGCCAAACGCGTCCCAGCATTTTCTGGTTGAGTGAACGCCATTAATGGGTCTGAAAAGAAATATAAAAATCAACAGCTTTACAAAAAAACTTTATGTAATTAGCTTTAAAATGGCACAACTTTTATCTTACTACCATTCATAGTAATTGAGATATTGGGACTTCAAATGTGCCCAAGACTTTTGGAACACCCTGTGTACTTTATTCCATCAAAAAGGAAAATTTGGTTTGCCACAAGGATACTCACTGTATAAAAACACATTACATAGGGCAAGATCATAAATAATTAATTATCAACAAAATAAACCTGTTGTGAACATGATTTGTGAGATTGAAATTTATACATGGAATGAAAGCACGTAGTCACTCGCGCACTTACCCACATATACGCACCCACACGCCCACGTTTTATGCCTACCACACACTCATCATCATCCTATCATAACTTAAGACAACAAAACCATATCACATGTACACTAATACACTAATACAGTCTAACACAAATAAAATAATAATTTTAATAAAATAGACTTGTCTTATTTCATAATGTCCTCACTCCATTCAAATTTCTTCAGTTCAGGTATCATAACTAAGAGACAAAGCCAATAATTGTGCTAATACTATATATATATATATATATATATATATATATATATATATATATATATATATATATATATATATATATATATATATATATATATATATGATGCTGTCTCAAAAGGTCAACCTAGGAATGTGACATTGCAGCAAAAAATTGAAAAGTGACTGAGACTTGCAGTTTTGATGTTAATGTGTGGTCTTAAGCTTAAATTTCATGAAAATAACATTTTAAACAAAATGTCTTTTCTGTTTACAGAGATATGCTTGGTAATAGGGGTGAAGGTGGCATGTGACGGTGGACAAAAGAAATTTTTAATAAATTAAAGAAAATAACAGCTAAGCAATTTCCAAACACAGCCCAAGTAAGCATATTACTATTAAAGAAAAAGTATTAATTTACTTTTAGTATAAAGCATTTACCAGTACAAAATTTTGAAATGATAACTTTGTCCTGTCACACGCGACCAAACCATGAAGTTTATTTTTTCAAGAAAACAATCAAAACAACTTTAATAAATACTATCCATAGTTTATTTGCCAGTTTACATCTCAAGAAATAAGATATTTTACTATAAATTAATAAGTTCTATTTTAATAAGCATGTACCGTCCATATATTTATATATTTTGTCTTTGTCACAACGGACACGTCACAACCAATGAACACTGAAATCATGAATTTACTTGTAAAAAGATGGTCATGGAAGAAAAAAGTAATTGCAGCATAAAAAAGTAAACAAAAATGGACAATGCTTTTAAAGAAAATGTATAAACTTATTTCAAGTATATCATTATCAGTATAAAAGGTTAAAGTGAAAATGTTGTCCTGTCGCACGCGACCAAACCATGAAGTATATTTTGTCAAGAAAACAATCAAAACAACTTTAATAAATACCATCCATAGTTTATTTGCCAGTTTACATCTCAAGAAATAAGATATTTTACTATAAATGAATAAGTTCTATTTTAATAAGCATGTACCATTCATATACTCTTTTTTTTTTTGTCTAAAGACAAAGTTGTCACAACCGACATGTCACATCCAATGAACACTAAAATCATGATTAACTAGTAGAATTTTTAAAAAGTAAATTGAGTAGAACAAAAAAAAAGGTGAATGGCATATTTACTCATTTGCATATAGCACTAGAAAGATTTAAATAAACTCTGCAAAACAAAGCAGTCAAGGAATCACTTCGTCTTTGATCACTAAAAGTTAAAAACGAAAGCAAATTTAAAAGCACGTGTTTTCATCAGTGCATCAAGTGCGAAAAATGTAAAATAGCATCTGTAATTTAATTTTAAACATAGAATAAACCAGTTTATGTTAAGATAAAAATATTTTCTTACAATATTGATAGACTCTTTGATTGGTCGTGACATGTGGTCGGTCGTAACAAGGAAAAAACAAAATCGATAAACACCAACCTGGTCTTTTCAAAGCATCCATCTTGGAAAGAAAACTTTGGATCGGAAATCTCAAGAGACTTTCGCTGTAACTATTTCCGCGTGAAAAGGTACTAATCGTCATCAATTTGTTAAATTTTCGGATTGGAAATGATGGTTACCGAAAGTCAAAGGAATTACGTTCAATTTATGATAAATTTACTATGAAAGAAAATAATTCTTTCATAGTAAATTTTTCATAAATTGAACGTAATTCCTTTGTCTTTCGGTACAATTTTCCTACAAAAAAACATAAATTAGTGAGGATAAGTAATGTTTAATCTGTCAATGATTTGTTTCTTATTTAATCAGCATGGATGTTTAGCTATCTTTGAAGAAAGGCAAGCAACGTTGAGACAAAGTAGGTCACGACCGAACACGTCATTTTTACAAACCCCCTAAACATAAATAAAAATGTTTTGCAAAGCTGAAAACATTTAAAGTTAAAAATTAACATTAATGCAACACATCAAACATAAAAAGTTCATGTGTTTCACTCAATTTTATTGAAAACGAGATGGAGTTTTTTCAGGTCACACAGAATGTCACATTCTCGCCAACAAAATTTTGTCAATTTTTAGTGGAAAAATAGCAATAAAAAACTTCTTTCAACCTTTGTGTGAGTAATGTTGATATATGTTATTACCTAGTTATATTGCTTTTTTATAAATGCAAAGAAAAAGCTTTAATACATAACCGAAATATTTGTTTTTATGGTTCAAAGACTGCATGCTTCCTTTTGGTCACCTTTTGAGACAGCATCATATAATTATGCAAGTTATCAGTACATTACATCCTCACACACATTACATTTGTTATGAACCAAAAACCACAGTTATGAACCAAAATGTTGTATACATCATTTGTGAACTTGCATGGCCCTTATACAAATGACATAGTTTTAATCTTCTGCTTTTACAACTTTGTTGTAATTTATCCTTTGTTTCATATGAATAGTCTTAAATTTATTGCTTTTACAACTTGAATTATTTTTCACTAAATGTAACGTTTTGTGTTCCAAATTAAAACACTGGAACAATGTCGTTTAAAAAGTTATATTTTTGAAATGCTGCTGCCATTGTTACATTGCTCCCCATTGTATCGCAGGTGTCAAACCTGAACATGGAAATTCAAGCCCAAAATTGTCTACAAAGGCACTTGAAAAGAATAGCAATATAAAATAATTCAAATTAAATCATGGCAAAATATAAACGTCACATTATTCAAATATTTATTTGAAGAAGAAAAACATAAGGAAACAAAACTGCATGAATACAAATCAAGAAGTTTCAAGATAATTAAAAATGGTCAGTTTTATCGCCTACCATAGGATTCAAACCTGGGTAATCGGTGTGCCAGGTGAACACTCTACCACCGGGCTAAGGTGGTGGGTCAGCTGTTGATATCTTCAGTCATACTCAGAAAAAAATTACACAAGGTTCTGCTATGTGTGGAATATATTTGAATGGCTTGCCATCTTGCTTTGAATTTGCTGATGCTTGAACGGTTGAGATGCGTATTTGTACTTTTTAAAGGTCAAGGTTCTTCATGATTTTGTAAACACTTCTTGTGTTTATGAAAAAAGAATTCTGATTTTACATACTTCAAATAGTGGGCTATCATTCCATGTGTTCCTTTTGCTTCTTTAGGATAAAGCCGAGTCATAACGCAACCAAAGAAAAAGAACACTTTTCAAAATGCTTATTTTCCGGATTTGTGTGTGCGACTTCAAATACATTTGAATGGCTTGCAATCTTGTTTGATAATAAAAGTGACATTGATAGTGTGGTGTTCACAGTTCTTGCTGCAGATGAGCTGACTAGACTTATATTACTGTACTAAAATTTGTACACTGCATGATCAACCCATTCCGTGCTTATGACCGAATATTCTGTCAGCATCATCATACCAGTTCTCTGCCAGTGACCTGATGTTTGGTCATCCTATTTTTAGAATTCTTCATGAAACTCCTTAAAAGTATGTTTGACGTTCGATAATTAGGAACATTTTCTTCTTGGAAAACACTGTGATTTTCCCACTAGCTGTCGCTACTAGTACCGTAAGCACAGAAATGTCTAGGCAACTGCTCCAGTTCGACAGTGACAGAGGTCATGCGTTGACCCAGTTTACATGGCAGATACAGAGATTGAGTCAAAGCGACCTAGGCAGTGCTATAAGGGGGAGAGCTGGAAGGGAAAGAGGAGTGGCTATTGGGCGTGGAAGAGGTGTGACAGGTAGAGGGCAAGCAGTGTCAGTGACCGGACTGCACGTTTTGATGGCCACTTTGTTGATGCCACTATCACTACATCAACATTTAATAAGTTATTTTGCCTGCATTAGTCTTGGGAATTTTTTGTGAATTATTACCCTAATTTGCAAAAAACACCCTAGCAATAGGGATGCACACTTGCATTATTATGCCTGAAACTGAACAAGTTAATGACTAGAGGGTATCAAAAAAACATTTTTAATACGCATGCTTTTAGCAATACGCACAACAAAATTCCCAAATTTGTGCAAATCGGTGAGATAAAGGTGTTCCCGTAATAAAATGTTACTTTAAAAAAAAAAGATTATTAATATTGAAAATAATTTTTTGATGCATGATTGATATTCACACATTGAATACTTCACATACGTACTATACAAATTTGTTCATGGTCAAGGTCACTGGCGCTGTCCAAATAATAGTGCCTATTCTTTAGTCCTACTTCTTACCTGTAATATTTTTACCTGCAAGAGGCGTTCGCTCAATCAATGCATAGTTAAATTATGTACGGATGATGTGCGTACGGATCCTAAGCTTTCTGAACCTCTTTTATCAGTCTGTGTCTTATTATTGTTCATTATAACTGTCTTGTTGTGTGGAGCCATAATATAATATAATGTGATGAGACTTGTACAATATTTCCATTCCTGTGGTAATAAAGATGTGTTGAATTGAATGAATTGAATTGAAATTCAGTTAGTATTGGTATTTTGAAGTGACCTTGACCCTAAACTATGAGATATAGTCCATACTTGTTGTATTTAGAGATGATAGATTGATCTTTCATACTTCATTTTGGGATTGAAAGTCAGTCATTTTCGATGTTCTCAGATCCCGAACCTAGGTTCCTGAACCTCCACGAACCTTCCAGGCCATTATGGATGAATCTGATTTCCAAAAGATGTTTTTTATTGGTGTACATTTCGAGATCAGAGGTGCACGCAACTGAAATGTCATTTTGCCTATTCGACTGCTACTGGAAACAAGGCAGATTTACATAAGACCTTAATGTGATTTCAATTAAAATGCATTTGTGGACTTCAGAAATATGCAGAAAATGTGTAAATGGTGTCCCTGTCATTTGTTATGATTCACATATTGTCATTTCTTATTCCAGATGGCATTCATGCGGAAAAGCAAGTTTCGCCATGTTTTTGGCAAGCCGGAGAAAAGAGATCAGTGCTATGATGGGATTCGGATTACAAAAACTTCATGGGAGTCCACATATTGTGCTGTCAACCCAAAGTTTGTTGCAATAATTACAGAAGCAGCTGGAGGTGGAGCTTTTCTGATCCTTCCTCTCGCAAAGGTAGGTGAATTTCAAGAATTTATAGCTTTGGCATGTCACTTCCTCGGTTAACCTTTATATTAATTTCATATAGTGATCATGACTCAACAAGTATAAACAATCAACAGATTTGTGAGGTCACGCTAGTTAAAAACGAAAGTAAAAGAAACCCAGAGTAACCCCCATCCATCCTCAATAACGAACTGCGCATGCACACCGACCGTATCCGCCCAAAAAAGACCCAATAGTCATCAGATCTTTGGCGTGTTTGTCAAATGGTTGCCTCTCGCAGCGGTCGGATTTTTTGGATTTTCATGGCGGATAGATGGGCTAAACATTTGTCTTCTCCTGCTTCTAAGGCTTCTGCCTAGCCAAGAAAGAAAATTAAGGTTTCTACTGCTGTGGTTTTTTATAGCCGTTCTTCTTCAAAGTCGGTTTCTGCAATTGTGGTTTCGGACTGCCGTGCTTTGGCCACCATGTTTGGTCCATCAAGGGTTTCTGTTCGCTTTCTGGACAGATTGGATTTGTTTGTTCCTGTTTCAAGTCCAGTGTTGTGGGCTTCGTTTCGGTGATGAAGGATTCGGTACAGTTGGCAGAGCAGTTAGAGGTTTCTCGGCCTGTGACTTCGTCGGCGTCTTTTTGGCAGAAAGGGCAAGTCCTTGTCTCAAGGCGGAGCTAAAAGTAGCCGAGAGTTTCCGATTCAAGGGGGGGTTGAATCGGAAACAGAAGCTCAGCTCGGTTAGGCTAGCTCTGAACCAGGAGGAGAGTGCCCCATCCTCTCAACTTGCTACTGGTTCTGTTTGTCCTGTTGCAGTTGGTAGTGCTGACTTTGTCGACTATCAATGAACAGTACCCTTAGCATCTGATGAAGGTTTTGTTGGGACCTGCTGCTTCTGGAAGTTCGATTGCCAGTATGGGCTCTTTAGCCTTGCTCACTTCCAGTGATGTATTGGCTGCCCACAGCCACCCTCCAGTCCCAGCTTTCTGGCTCTGGGAGAGGTTTGGGCTTCCCTTGAGGTTGCTCTGGACTCCTCTTCTTCCTTGGGACTTCAGTATCCGTATCGGTCAGCTTGGTTCCGTCCACTTCCGGTTCGGGAAAGGGAACATCAGGCACGTTTAAGGTCGCGGCAGCCACTTCCAGTTTGACTTGTGCTGGTAGTATGCAGTTTGGCCCCTCTACTTTCACCTCTGGTGTTGGCCTATATAGTAGGAGGTCTGCTACAGTCACTTCTACTGCAGCTTCTGTGTCTGGACCTTCAGCTTTCCCTAGCTCTGGTCTGCTGTATCCCACTTTTTGTTCTGGAGTTGGTTTTTCTCCTGCGGACTAGTTTCTAATGCACAATCTTTGACTGTGTTTCAGATGAAGATTCTGTTAGTGATGTTTCAGCTGTGGATGATGTATCGCTGGATCCTGATGCTTCATATAGTGCAGTGGGGACTGACGCGGGATGCGCTGTACAAGGAAGCTCTTGCTTTAGGCCTATCAGTTTTGTCCTCAAGCTGTCTTCTACAGTTTCGTCTTGTGCCACTTTGCCTTCTTTTTGCGGTGATATGTTGGCATCTCACGCTTAGCCTGAAGAGAATCTACTTTTGAAAGAATCTCCTCTGGTGGCGCATTTTGTGGATCAAACTTTAGCTTCACTTCGTGGTATTTATCTGGAAGATTCTGTTGTGGACAAGGATTGTGTACCTCAATTTCTTTGAGCTCAGAAGTGTGGTCATTTGAAGGGGATTAAGACTGCAGCTTCCAAGTTTTTGTTGCGGTCCTCTCAACCCAGGTTGCCGTTTTCTATTTCTCATGATGATTTATCTCTCCTTCAGGGTGATTTTCATTCAGTGCCCTCTTCGCTGTCTCTGAAATTCAGCTTCGTAGCAATTGAGCTTGCTTTTTTGAGGTCTTTGGAATTTTCCTCAATAGCGGATGTTTTATTGGCAATTTTTTCAGCTCTCTTTGCCTCTGAGGATGAGTTTCATGAGGTTGTTTCTCCTCGTTCAATGTGTGTTTTGTTAAATGTGCTTTTGGATACTACCTCTTCCACTTGTAGAATTCAAGCAACTGGGTATGTTAATTCCATTTTGGTCTGCCGGGTTGCATTGGTGACTGCAGCTTCTCATCTTCCTACTCATCTGGCCACTTCCCTTCGAGTGGGTCCTAATTTGGCCAGTATGTCCGCACTACTGTTACGGAGGAATCTGAAGAAGCAAAAGGGATGCTTTTGCTCTTTTTGGTTCGGAGACATTCAGCGTAGGTCTACGTCTGCTCACCGTGTTCGTTTTTGTGGGAGTCATGGTGTTTCACGCTGTCGTCTGCAACTCCTCAGATTGTTGGCTCCTACCTTTGGTCGTCTTTTCAGGGCAGGGGAACTTCGGCAGTTCTGTTCCTTCACGTCTGGCTTCTGTCCGACGATCTTTGAAATGTATCGCAGATGCCAGATGGCCCTTTCTTTGTTGAAAGAAGCTTATCGTTCTTCGACTCAAAGTGTGTATTCGTCTCATTGGAAGAGTTGGGTGGATTGGTGTGATATACATCATGCTACTGTTCCCCTTCAGGTATTAATATTGAACATGGGTTCTTTGATGTATGGTAGATATCATTGAGATACACATACTGTGCAAATTTGGTCAACCTCACTCCAAAGTCAAGGTCACTGGAGCTGTCCAAAGTAGGTTTGTATAGGTACTTTGAAGTGACCTTGACCCTGAACTATGAGAAATAAAGTCCAAACTTAATGTATTTAAAGATGATTGATTGATCTTTCATATATAATATGTTCCGTTTTTGCATTAATCTTGGTCAGGGCCATTTTAAGCCTTGCAAAACTTACAAAAATTGGTCATACTTCAGTGGAATGGCTGTTTTTTTAACTCATAGTATGCAACAACATTATTTGATCAGATGAGAGATCAAAATACAAGTTTTGCTGTTGTTTATATGATAGTACATTATTTGGAGCCAGAGGTCATCTCAAGGTCAAGAGAATAGAAAGATCAAAATCGGTATTTGCATTTTAATGCCACCATTTCATTTTGTTTTTCCTGGGCACTCATTTTCATGTAAAATATTGAGTTCCTTAAGGAGCATGTGCGTCATATGTGCTTTGCCTTCTAGTTGTTCTTTTTATTGGTCAATATGCAGTGTTCCCGATTACGCACAGTAGTGCGTCAATTACGCACAAAATATGAAAAATGACGCAGAAAAATTTGCATATGTGCGTCCTGTGGACGCACACATTTTTTTTCGAAAAGCTGAAGTCAAAAATACGACCAACGAGTGGCAATCTAATTCACGGCATAATCAGAATCCAACTGAGACTGCCATTGCAGACGATTAAAGATTGTGTCGGGAGTTGTCGTTCTTAAAAATCGCATGCGCGCGCATTGTAAACTTCATCCAAGCAATCCATTCACCGAACAGAAGAAACCTTATTCTTTGATTCTATCATAACGATCATGTCACTTCTGACTTGGTTGACTGGGCCCAAAACGCGTTCATCCACAGAAACATCAGGTACAGATCCAGAAGCTGTTGTGCAGGGTGCTCTGAAGGAGTTTGCAGCAACCAAGCGTCTCAGGCTTAAATAAACATTTAATACATGTTTTAATTTTTTGGTTTTATATGATTATGATAACTAAAATGACGCTTTAACAGAGTTAAAAAAAAAGAAAAAAAGTGAAACTTGGACTTGTTTTTACTTTTTTTTTTTCCAATTTGGGGACTCTCAAAATTTGCACAAGGACTCTTAAAATTTTATACCTGGGAGTCCCAAGGACTCTCAATTTTTGTGTGTGGAGGGAACACTGATATGCGTTTTTATCCTACTTGATTGGCTGTCAAAAAGACAACGAAAACACAAATATGTTGTGAGACATTCAGAATTACCACTTCAAATATCCTGATATAACTCAGCAGTTGGAGTAAATAGAGATGAATAATTTTATTTGGGGGAGAAATGAACTAGTAAAGGTAAAAGAACAAGAATAAATTAAATGAGTGTAATCGCGCAACATTGGCAGAAATTTTGAAAATTAAGCAGTACATTCGTATATTTGAATGACTATAAGTGACCCTCTGAAGCTTCAATCTTCGTTGATATGATTTCAGGATCTCTAGACAAATTCTCAGCTGTTACAGCAAAATTAACTTTACAAAAAGCTTTAGATTGTGTATTTTCTGCAGCGAGAAAGATGCTTTGAAACGTTGTGTGGATAAAACTTGTATGCAGGTCTCATTAAAGATGTTGAGATGCACTGCACCAATTTTATTTTTCAAGTGAAGTGTACAAGCATCGGAAAATCATGCATATCCTCATTGGCATACTTGTTTCTTTTTAAGTACAAAGAAAAATGATTTTTTAAATAAATGCTGCGCATATACCTGCATTAAGATATTTTCTTTGTGAAAAATTTTAATGAAATTGAATTGCATTATTTTATGGCTATCTGAATATTCAAATTCAGCAATAGAATTCCTTTATTAAATTTAAATAACATTTTTATTGTTTCACACATGTGAATAGTCCTTTCTCTTCCACCAGTAATATACTTGATCGTGAAGAAAAAAGAAACATTTTAGCAACTATCACAGCACTTCAAAATCAGCTGACTTTACTCTTGTTTCTCATAGTGAGTCTGAATAGTAGCCTTGGCTCACACTGCTTGTTTCATAGGCCTTCAAGGTAAGATTTAAAGTAATTTTTAGTTCATATAGACTTAGATAATAAAAGTCATCTTTGTACATCATACGATAAACTGATGGAGATGTAGCATCACTTTGGGTATCATTACTTGTTTATTATTAGGTGTGTCAAGGTGGTAGTCAAAAGCGACACCATTATAAATCAAAGTAAAAGCAAAACAGATTTTACAAATATTCATGTGAATTTTCAATGGATAACTTGTAGTAGGCTGTTTCACTATCCCCCAGGTGCTACAAAAAATAATATATAATTCATTTTTCCCACATTACATATGACCATAGCCTGGACTCATTTTAATGATTACATGCTCGACATCTTCAGAGAGCTTCAAATTGGCTCTGGCCGTTGCCAGGCGCCATTAGTACTGATCACTGCGCACCCGCACCATTGCAGCTGGATCTTAACAATTTATTTGATCAGATTCAGATGAATTATATGTTCAGAGCACAGTTTCTACATATTTACTAGAATATGAAACAATATTTATTGCCATGTTTGCCATTTTAGTTCACAGAGACTTTAGATAACAAGCATCTTACTGACATATGAAAGAGGTGTAGCGTCTTTGGGCAACATTACTTGTTTTCATCAGGTGGGCCGAGTTTCCATGGACGCCCCAGTGGTAGCAGGCCACAAAGGTGCTGTTCTTGACATACAATGGTGTCCCCACAATGACAATGTCATCGCCAGTGCCTCAGACGATTGCACCATAAAGGTTTGGCAGATTCCTGACATTGGCCTCATCACCAACCTGACTGAACCTGTGGCCAACTTACACGCCCATCAGAAACGTGTTGGTTTTATTGCATGGCATCCCACAGCACAGAACGTCCTAGCTTCTACTGGTTAGTTTTTATTTTAATTCATACTAGTTGGTGGTAATGCCTTCTGTGGTATCTTCCAGTAAACTGTCGATCTCACTTTCCCACCTCTTCTGTCTTGATGACATAACAGTGACCTCATTGTGATGACTACCCTTGGGGGCCCCCTTAATCCCCCTCCTCCCCCTTCCCTTCAACTGAAAGCCTCCTCTCTACTATATGCGCTAATCAACCCCTCCATCCCATATACCTTGTTACAGCTGACAATTTATTCCAGTGTTGATGATTACAGAGGGTGAACAATCTCCCTCCCACCTATATGCACTTGAGACCCCTCACCTTCTCCCTCTTGTTGGCAAACTACCACAAATGGCTGGTAGTAGTGTCTTGATTAGACTGGTGTTCCCCTCTGTTGAACCCCTCTGATATACTCATGTCTCCCTTTTGCAAAAGAAACACCCATGAACAGCTTCCCTCTCCACCCCATCCCATCCCACCCCACTCCTGCATGGTTAGCAGGTTGTATGGTATTGTGTATGTCCCAGGCATGCCTACCCGTACGGAATTTCCATATTTTTTCCGGAAATTTGAAAACTTGGCAAGCGCTATGGAAAATACGGATACTTGTTTCACAGTCAGGAAATAGATAAAAACAACATTGGGGAAAAAAATTGAACTCATTGGCCTGTGGTAATACACAGCGTGACGTTTTTCCGAAGACAGTCGAACCCGGTTTAATACCAGTAAAAATGCCATAAAATACTTTCGTTTCGATGGTAGATTAATGACCAAAGGGAAGTACGAAAGTAAGATGTTTTGGGTTTCTTTCAATTCTAATGAAACAATTTTTTAATGGGAAAAGTTGCTTTTTCCTTTGTGTGATCCGTCGTCTGCTAAGAAAGCTGTTGTGGCGTTGTCATCGAAGAGCGCATGCGTAATAGAGGAGGATTCAAATTTAGCTCAAGGTATGGACCATGCGTCAGGTAGGCCTTTTTGAATACCGAGATAAGTTTACCGGCAGTTTTCTCCAACCCTGAGGTACGATAATACTACCGCAAGGTCTATACCTTGAGACAAATAACCTATCGGTTGAAAGCAGGTCTTTCTGAATACCGACCCAGGAGGATAGTGATGTTGAAAGTGGCTGCTCTCAGTCTACAGGGACTGGGCGACAACCCATGATAGTGGCTAGTATGTCTTTGTAAACCAAGAATCCAACGCCCTGTTCGTGCCTGTCATCTCTCCCGTTGAAATAAAGCTTGTGGCAGTTGTCGGTCATTGTTCACCTAGGTCTTTCCAGCACAGTTCGCTGATACCTAAAAAATAATAGTGGTCCAGCTCGTGGGCCAGTTCTTCTAATTTTCCTCCGCAATTAGGGTCCTGACATTCCAGGTTCCTATGAAGATATTGTCTGTCACCAATGGTCATTATATCCCAAACATTGGTTATAACGGTCACCGAGAACAAAGTGGCTGGTTTATCTGGTTTCTCTGGATATAGTAGTCACTGGCCGGAATATTTAATGTTTTTTGACTTCAAGCACTATTATTTAAACATACAGTGTTATTGTTTACTGTTTTTAAATATATACGGGTGGTTGTGATATTTTTGGCCTGTTTGTCAGCTATTTGGCATGTATGTTGACATAATTTTTAATTTGTCAACTGATCGCCATAGAGAGAACTAGAATGTAGAATGAAGTGTAGAAACTCTTAATCGCCAATGGCGACCAGTTGACAAATTAAAGAATATGTTAAAACAAAAAGCCTAATTGTTTTCGACAGGTTCCGACTTAAAAGTGTACATTTGGAATGTTGGAGAGGAAGAACCTGTGCTGGAAGTGGATGTTCCGGAACAGGTTTGGTGTTTGTCCTTCAACTACAATGGAAGTCGTTTGGCCTGCACAGCGAAGGACAAGAAGCTGCGCATCATCAACACACATACTGGGGATATTGTTCAGGTACTGTACCAGCCCTGATTACTGCTATGAATAGAATCAGAGCTTATTCTAGGGCGCGAGATGCGCGGGATCACGCACAAAAAGTTTTTTTCCCGCAAAGAAATTCGATGAGCGCGTTCGCTATCCCGCAGAGATTGGAAATATCCCGCTACATGTCTTGATCGAAGCGGGGCTTTACTGTGACGTTTCTGTCGTCTGCTAGGGCGTAGCGGAAACTGGAGTTAAACGGAAGTTGCTCTCTTGTATATGCGATGTGTCTCAAATTTTCATTGGCCGATGCTATTCTTTTTGACCAATCACCTTTCTTCTGAGTGTGGCATCGATGAACCTGATCGGTTGGAACTAGTTTACAATCAGAATGGCTTCGAAAAAGCGCACGCTTTTTGACTTCGAATTCAGTGGAGGAACTGTGAAAAAAACAGTCACACTGTTTTCCCATGACTTATCTTCTAAAATAGCAGAGCTTTTATGCAACAGTTGTGAAAGCAAGGTTATAGATACCAGTTTGTGATATATTTTGTCTGCGATTTGTGTGTACTTACTGTTTGGAGAGAATGCGACACTTGACTGTTTCACAGTTTATCCGGGAACATCACGGGAGAAAACAAGTATGGATATTTGTTTGTGTGTACACCCTATATATGGCGAGAAGACGCCCCAACTGTTTTGGTCAGAGTGGGGCCTAATTCCCCCTTTTTTTCAAGGAAGGGGGGGCCTGCCCCCATTTCTTCAAAATCCTAGAATAAGCTTTGAGAATGCAAAATGTACTGTCACTGACTTAATAGTAGGTAAGATATACATTTAACATGTTTGTTTTCCAGACTTATCTGGAAATACAGCGCTACATCCCTATTGGGACCTTCCCTACTGTGACCCCCTTTAACTTGGGACCAAGATTTCTCTGACCAACATGTTTTGCTATATAAATGTCTGTATTGAGATGATTGGACAACAAGACATTGGACAACAGGATGACCTGCTCACAGTGGTGAAAAAACGGAAACTCTGATGGTATGGCCACCTCACTAGATCATCAGGTCTTGCAAAGACCATTCTGCAAGGCACAGTGCAAGGAGGTAGAAGAGGGAGACCGAAAAAGAGGTGGGAGGACAACATTCGAGAATGGACTGGTTTGACACTGAGCGAAACAATCAGGGTTGCTGAGAACAGGGAAAGATGGAGTACGCTGGTTAAACGATAATCTGTTGTGCCCCTATGACCTCCCGAGTTACGGGATAATAATAATAATAATAACGGATTTTTATATAGCGGGTACTCCAGCCTATGACCAGACTCACCACGCTTTACATAGTCATTACATAAAAATACATGCACTCGATGAAACATCACTTTTGCTACAATACACCAAAAGACGGGACAGTAAGGTACAGACTATTTACAACTATGTACATAAATTACAAAACGACAAAAATAGACTATTTACAACTATGTACACAAATGACAAAAAAAAAGACAGATAATATGTGAGTGTATTTGGGATAGGATAGGAATACTGTATATTTTCATGAGCTCATAAATGATCATGAATGAATGAGTTCACTTCAAGGTCAAGGTCACAGGGTCAAAAAATGTTAGTAAAAAAATTGTATTTTTTCACAATATGTTGCTTTTTTCTGATTAATTAATATTATGAATTTTTAATGCATGATAGATATCAATGATACATACTATGCATATTTTGTCAACCTCACTCCGTCAAGGTCACTGGATCTGTCCAAAGTCAGTATAGGTACTTTGAAGTGACCTTGGACCTAAATGATGAGAAATATAAAGTTCAAACTTGTATTTAGAGATGATATTGATCTTTCATAGATGTTCTGTTTTTGTGTTGATCTTGAAGGTTCTTTTAGGCCTTGCAAAAACATACCAAAAAATTGGTCATTGTGCTGTGGAATAGTTCTATTTAACCCATTGATTATGCAACATTGGGTTTTTTGATCAGATATGAGCATGAAAGGTCACTTGAAGGTCAAGGTCATCCCAAGGTTAAGTTCCCTGAAGGTCAAGGTTTTCCTGAGGTCACTGTTTTTTGACATAATACAACCTATTGCTGTATTTTATTTGATAATATGTGAGTGTATTTGGAACTGGAGATCAAGGTCATCTCAGGTAAGAACACGGAAAGATCAAAGTCGGTATTATTTTGCATTTTAATGCCACTGTTTCTTTTTTTCTTCTTCTGGGCAGTCATTTTCATTTTCAACATTGCAAGTTCCACACGGAGCATGTGAGTCATATGGGCTTTGCCCTTCTAGTCAAGTCCTTGAATACCTTGACAGGGTTCGTACAAGACTTGAATACTCTTGAAAATACTGGGAAAATAATTTTCATTTTCAAGACCCTTGAAAATTCTTGAAAATCAGCAAATGTGTCTGTAGTTCTTGAAAGTTCTTGAATTTTGACAGAAGGAAGACAAGAAATTTTCAGTCACTAATAAAAACAACCACCACCAACAAATCACGAACTAATAACAATAAAATTAAATTGGTAAATACTCGGCGGTTTGTACTTTCGCTTATACCGGAAGTCGGAAGTGGTCACTTCATAAATCCAGGCAACTGCCGGTGTTATTTTCTAAGTCGCAAAATCTTCACGCTTTCATCTTCACGGTTATGAAGTTGGGTTGAAGTTGCAAAGATCAAGATGCCTAGCGGAAAATGCCATTTTAATAAGCGATGACTTGAGCACGAACTCTACAGGTCTTGGCTACAAGAAGATCCAAAGAACGAGCACGGAGCGAAGTGTTCATCATGTGGGGGGATATGCTGAATGCAAGGAGAATTGTCATTAAAGCTGTTCGTGATGTTGGTGGTGCAGAAAATGTAAATGTGTCCAAGGAGATGCTGAGCTACACCAGCTCTGCAAGAGCCAATATCTAGAGTATCTTGATGACCAGAAGAAGCACGAGGAGGTACAAAGAATCTCAAAGAAGAGGAAAGCTGAGGAGGCAGAGCTGTCCGACATGAACAGAGACGGGATTTTTCCGTCAGTTGACTGAATTCCGTCAATTTAGGGTTCCCATGGGTCATTCTTGAGATTCGTGCAAATCCGTTGAGAAAAAAAAAGGGTATATTAGGTAGGTGTTACTTTGTTTCTCGCCGTGGGCACTCGTTTCGATCTCGCTTCCCAAAAGGTAAGTCTTCATTTGGTTGTGTTTAAAATTATCCGACTATATGAATATCAAACCATTTGGAAATTGTCCCAATCGTCCCTCTTTGCTGTTACATATTATTCGCATTTGGTTGGTTTTGTGTATCAATACATTTGGGAATATTTGTTGGAGAAGAGACGCCATCTTTTCTTTGCGCGGAAATTTTTGTCAAGTGCGTAAGATGTTTCGCAAAATTCCCGAAAGTGAAAATTCGACAGCACGTCAGATTGACAAGGATGGAGGAGCCAAAAATTGTTGGAACTTTTCATGGCTTCAAGAAACCGTGACTTTTACGTGGAAACAAAAATCCACCGCAGATAAGTCAACCGACCGGTCAATATCTGTGAAGATTGGTGACACCATTAGCAAGATTGGAAAAGCAGTGTGCTCTCTGTGTGAAGATGTCATAAAATACAAAATATTTTCTGTTTATCCTGAGTATACAGTACGGCATCTCTTGAACAAGAAGCTTTCTCCACGCAGCAAGATTGTGTCATCTGCAAAGTCTGTTGGTATAATGTGGACTCACTTAGAGGGAAAAAATGCGCCACCAGCTACATGAAAGCCCAATCATTTTGTTGTGTGTTTGCCAGGGCAGCCTTCAGGTTTAACTGTGGGAAGAACAGTCAAAGTTGGCAGCAAGAGAAAGAACAATGCAGACATCAGGTCTTTCTTGAAGAAATCTAAACTTCAGTAACTTCCTGCATTTCCAGCTTTTCCAGTAAGTGCCCAAAGTGACAGAATAATCAATGTGTAATCTGTAAAATTAGAAGTTCTTGTCCAACATATTAACACTTTAAAGGCACTAGGAGAGGCCAGATTTGTGTCTCAGAATGCAGGAAATGTGTTGGCTGCCGGGGCTCCGCCCCGGACCCCGCTGGGGGAGCTTACACCGCTCCCCCAGACCCCCTAGACCGCAAAGTGCTTCGGCCCTTCGGGCCTCGCTATGCGTTACTCCCAAAAAAAAGTTTGAGTATTTTTCAACTTTCTGTGGTCTCATGTCTGATTTTTAGTTCGCCATAAAAGTTTCAGTCAATTTGTTAATTTTGTAATCCCATCTCTGATGAAAAGCAAGAGGCAGAGACTTTTCGATGATTATATTGCTTGCAAGAGTCTGCAGACAGACTTGCAGAGGAGGCGGCAGAGAAGAAGGTGTCTCTTTTGCTGGAGTCGAATGCACTTAGAAAAAGAGCCCAAGAACTGCAGGCAGAGGCACATAATCTTGAAAAAAAAGTATTAAAGAGAAAGAAGCAAAGTGAAAAGTCAGTGCCTGTTGACTGATTGAATGAATCATTGATGACAGCCTATGCAAAGATGTGCATCATTAAGATTCTTTGTTTTAAATTATTACTTTAGTCATAACTATACTAGTCATAAACCACATGTATAAAATAAATAAAATTTCTTTTGATTGAAGAATGTTTTTGTCCCCAAAATGTCATAATTAAATACTTTCTCTGTTTGTTCACTGCAGATAACAAAAAAAAAAAAAAAGCCAAAACAGCATGATTTATAACATGAGAACAAGTAATTAATACATGAGATGGATAATAAGTCACAGTATAACTAGAAACAAGCCTGCGAATGGGTTCTTGAATTTTGAATTTATGGGTCTTGAAAGTACTTGAAAAGTTCTTGAATTTTGCCTTAATTGTTCTGTACGAACCCTACCTTGAACTAATGGCTTCTTGCCCTAAAATAATCGACTGTAGTTAAAAGTATTGCGACCTGGGTATATATTTTGTTAACTGGAAAGAAAATCCCACGCAGGGGACGCTGAGGTTGTACTCTAATTTATGGAACCCCCATTTACAAAAACAAAATAGAATACAAACATCATTATAAAATATCAACAAAACACATACATATAAAATGCCTACATTGCTAAATAATAACATCATAGGAAGCCCTAGTGACCACCTGGCAGAAAGCGTCCAATATTCCCAAGCTGATCCAACAGACCTCATACACAAATAAGGAGTCTTGTCCCTTAAGAGTTTTCAAGAAAAAAGGTAGGTGACTGGTCTAGCGAAGAAGAAGATAGTAAAGCAGATTGATAGAACAGAGCAGGAATGAGAAAGAGCAAATGAGAAAGACAACGAAAGAGGGAATTTAAAGCACTAAATTTCCAGAAAGTGGGGATACTATTTATACTGAAATCCCCGGCACCCCAACGGGGGTAAACACTCACACAAGCAGGCACACATCTAAGCATGCACACACACACACACACTCACACACACACAAACACACACACAGAATAGGAGGAAAAAAAACAAGTAGAGAAAGCAAACTGAAATAAAATGTAGCACCAAACTGAAATGAAATATGCTGCCGCTGGATGTAAAGCTGCAGAAGGCACTAATTGTCCTAAAGCCCTAGGGTATCCTAATGATGGACGAGACCCACGAGTTGTTGTTGCTTTGAAGAGTGAGAGAATTGCTTTATTGTGGTTGGTTTCAAAACCCTTCCATGATATCGAGTGGGGGAGGATCAGCAGTTGTGGAAGGGAGGAAGTTCCAGATGCGAATGGCCGAGGGAATAAAACTAGTTGAGGTAATTGGTGAGGCACTTGATGCACTGGTATTTCTTTGACCACTTGGTGGACTATGGTTCAGGCCATTACAACATACGCTAGCAAGGTCATTGCTGATCTTGCACTGCATGGCGAGCTGGGAGCGTGGTTCCACTGTAGCTGCTGTAGTATGTTGCTGACACTGGAGCAGTTATGTCCTGGAAGTGTTTGTGATGAACCTGCTGGTGCGAGGATCCCAAACAGTGCTGGCATACTCTACAATGGGACTAACCATCGCCTTGTATGCCAGCTTCTTGGTCTTACTCTAACACCTTCAAGTTGCTTCTCAAGAAGCCCAGGACGGTTTGGTTTGGCGCAGATTTTGTCGACATTTTGACCCCAGGACAGGTCGGACTGCAAAGTGAATCCGAGGTGATAAATCAACGCGCTCTATAATGTGGCTGTGCAGTGGAGAGTGTAGCTAGTTGAGGGGCTTTCTGCTACGGGTCTAGGGCAACCGGATGAAAAGCCATATCCCACTTTCTTCATCCTCTAGTCTGCCTAGGTCTCCTTGTAGCTTGGCCACATCTTCATTGTTCAACATGCAGTATAGAGCAGTGTCGTCAGTGAAGAGTTGCAGAGGTGCCTAACCTTTTACGAATTTTCAACATAAAATACGACAATACGAGCAATTCCTTTAAATTACACATTTTCGTGGGATACCAAAAAAAAATTTTTTTTTCGCACTGATTTTATATATGTTCCGATCTGCGATTTCCTTTACTTGCTGACCCTTGAGCACATGCTCGAAAGTGAAATCTCGTGCATGAAAAGTAGTGCGAGACTTTGTATCCGCCATTGTGGAAGTTGCTAAACATGGTGTCGCGAAAGCCAGAGGTGCCTACCGTACGCGCTGGCACGTATTTTTACGAATTTTCAACATAAAATACAACAATACGAGCAATTCCTTAAAAATACGCATTTTCGTGGTGTACCCCAAAAAAATATTTTTTTTTTCGCACTGATTTTATATATGTTCCGATCTCCTATTTCCTTTACTTGCTAACCCTAGAGCGCATGTGCAAAAGAGAAATCTCGTGCATGAGAGGTAGTGCACAGAGCTGTTCACTCCTCCGGTTTGACCGGATTTTCTCCGTTTTGACTGTAAAAATCCGCTTATCCATTTTGAAAACAAAAACTCCGGTTTCAAACGCGAGCGATTAAAAAAAAGAAGTTTTTTTTCCGGTAGTAAGACGCTCTTTCTTCCGTTTCGTAAGTTTTCCATAATAAGACAAAATTCGTGTGTGATCGAGCATTTGTGCATGTTTTCGAAGTAACTAGTCTGTTCGCGATGCCGAAAATAAAAAACGCAGAAGATGGTGGACAAACACCACCCAAAAAGAAGATGCTTTACACGCAGAAGTGGAATGCTTCTTATTCAGAACTGCATAAGTGTTTAATGAGCTCCGAAAGGCAAAATTTGCAAACTTGACTTCAGCGTTGCGGACGGCGGTAGAAATGCCATTGAAAGGCACGTGAACTGTGGAAGACAAAAGCAATAAATAAGTAAATGCTTTTTCAAATTTACTTTTTAATGTGTTTTTGTAGTAAATTTAACTGTCTTTTTGTTTTCTTTTTTCTCAATCTCTCAAAAAAAATGTATTCAAGTACTGTACTCCTGACAGACAGATGAAACTCCTGACAAACAGTCTGCTTACTCCTGACTGGCATTGGTAGGGGTGAACAGGTCTGAGTGCGAGACTTTGTATCCGCCATTGTGCTAAACATGGTGTCGCGAAAGCGTTTACTCGAGAGTGACGATGAGAGTCTGAAGAAAAGCGGGGTAAGGTTGCAAGTAAGCAAAAAGCGCGACAACATTTCTTACGCGAATACCGTGAACGTTTTTGAGGAAAAATCGAATCTTCGAAAGGAGTTCATTATGCTCAGCGCAACAAAGAGTTCAGCATTGCTCTGCATACGACATTCAGCGACACTTAGATTAGGTATTACGGACAAACATTTAATTTTGGTTAAGAAATTTTTTTTTATTTTTAAAATTACATACAGGGTGGAGAATTGTCCGCCAATTCGCGATTTTCCGAGAAAGAAATATTTCTTTCAGATGTTTTTTTTTTCCTTACCAAGAATTTTGTTTAATAGTAATTTAATTATTTTTAAACAAATTATTTTATGAGTTTTCAGTTTTTGGTCAAATTGACAAATTGCCTCCCTTCAATTAGCGTGCCAATGTACGGAACGGCGGTAGCCATATTTGTTTTTGTATTAGTCACCCTCACAGTGTCAGTAGCACAACAGTGAGAATCTAAGACTGTTTTGCGTTTTAAGGATTGTACATCGAGGAGATACATTCCAGGATGAATGCAAAAACAGTTGGAAGTGTTGGCTGGACAAAAGAATAGAAATTGATAATGAAGAAACCCGCTACTTTCGAAAAGTAAATCAGAGTGGCGTTGTACGATGTATTTAGTGTAATAAAGAAATGAATTATTCGAAGAGAGGGATCACAACTTTGACGGATCACCTTCAAGGAAAAAAAACATCAAGAGATGTCAAAAGCTCAGAAAGACAACTATATTCTATTCAGGTTTTTTTTTTCCAAGTAAAAGTTTTTGTGTGTGTATGTGAACATTAGTCTTAATAATAATATAAGTGTTAATAATAATATAAAAAATAATGTCTATCTATGAATCCATTGGCTTTAGCTCGCTAATGAACTATTTTCTCAAACTTAAAGCAAACCCAGATAATTCCGCTTATAGTGTTCTAAACCCGTTATTTACACTTTAAAAACTCCAACAAACCGACAGAAGTTCCTCATTTTGGTATTGTAATACGTTCTCACTTTGTTGCAGGCATAGATGTTGACCAATGATGACCAATAATTGCTAACTATGCTCCCACCTTGGAATCTCATCAACCTCATTATCAACTTCAATCTCACATCCTTCAAAGAGACCAAAACTTCTGAAGCTGTTTATTAGCAACTTTATCTAGAACAATGTTCATTGTATAAAGGATAAGAAAAACCTTTTACGGACGGGTTGAAGAAAGGAGACTCAGTTGCTGCTGCATCGTTCTCTGGGAGACACCTTTGCAACAGCGTATACCCGATTTTTGATCTGTTTATACAGCTGAGCTCAAGCAATTCATTTAGCTCTGAAACAAAAGATCATTTTTAATCATGTCTGATTCACTGTCCGAACGTCAGGCTTTTAGCACGAGAAAGATATCGCACCCTTTTTTGGCAGAGATCCATGACCTCTACAGACAACTTTTTTTTTTAGGGTAAAAAGATAGTTTTATGTGGGTAACTAGTCACATGGGCATCCACGGCAATATTGCAGTGAACAAAGCGGCTAAAGAAGCTTTGCATCTAGATTTCCCTTCAGAGATTTTGCAATTTGTTCCATCTAAGCATGCACACACACACACACACACACACAAACAAACACACACACAGAATGGGAGGAAAAAAAAACAGCATTGTATGACTGGCTCTTATTGTAAACGTCTGGCAGATCGAATGGTCTAATCATATCAATAACAAATTATTTCAAATTTTTCCAGATTTGTCTGCTTCTTTACCTAACTTTGCATCCACTCGCAAAGAAGAAATTGTTTTGGTTCGCCTTTATATTGGGCATACATATGTCACCTATAGTTTTCTTTTAAAAGGAGAAGAACCACCATGCTGCTTTGCACTTGACAAATCCCTTTCTGTCCGCCATTTTATGTCTGAATATACTGATCTGGTTTATGAAAGATACAGTATTTTGGTTCGATACCTTTTAATAATTTTTAAAGTTTGCAATAGTAAACTATCCTATCCTATCCTGTCCCGTAACCCGGAGGTCGTAGGGCACCACAGATGATCGTTTAACCAGCATACTCCATCTTTCTCTGTCCTCAGCAGCCCTGATGGCTTCGCTCAGTGTCAAACCAGTCCATTCTCGAATGTTGTCCTCCCACCTCTTTTTCTGTCTCCTCTTCTTCTACCTCCTTGCACTGTGCCTTGCAGAATAGTCTTTGCAAGGCCTGATGATCTGGTGACTTGGCCATACCATTGGAGTTTCAATTTCTTCACCACTGTGAGCAGGTCATTGTGTTGTCCAATGGCTTGTGTGATGGTCTGTCGGACTTCGTCGTTGGTGGTGTGCTGGGTATAGGAAATGCCCAGAAGTCTTCTGTAGCACCTCATCTCAATGCTTTGTATTCTTCGTTAGAGATCTGCTGTGAGGATCCATGCTTCGCAAGCATATAGGAAGATGGAGATGACAAGGGAGCGCAGCAGTCTTACTTTGGAATGTAGACTGATGGTCCTGTCTTTCTAAATGGGCTTCAACCTTGTCAGGGCAGCAGTTTGTGCGATCCTGAAGAGGACTTCCTGTCGGGACCCATTGTCTGATACAATGGCTCCTAAATATTTGAAGCTATGCACTGTGTTGAGGGATTGACCTTGGACTTTGATGTCCGTGTTGATGCCATTGGTGTTGTTGGTCATCATTTTGGTCTTCTCTGCACTTATTTCCATTCCATAAGCTCTGGAGGTGGTGTCAAGCCTCTGTACCAGCTGTTCAAGTTCTTGTTCCTCTCCAGCCAATCCATCAATGTCATCCGCAAAACGAAGATTGGAGATTGCTCTACCCCCTATGCTGACTGTGCCTTCATGATCTGCAAGAGCATCTGACATGACGCGCTCTAGAAAGATGTTGAAGAGTGTTGGAGAGAGTAGGCATCCTTGACGCACACCGATTGTTGTTCTGAACCAGTTCCCGATGGCGCTGTTGTGGAGGACTGCACTGGTAGTCTTGTCATACAGGCTTTTGATGACTTCAATAATTTTAGGGCTGATGTTGTACACTTTTATTGTTGCCCATAGAGCTGCATGCCAGACTCGGTCAAACGCCTTCTTGAAGTCTATGAACACATGATATAGATGTTGTTGGTGCTGTAGGTATTTCTCACAGATTATTCTGAGGTTGAAAATCTGTTCAGTGGTACTTCGCTCTGCCCTGAATCCTGCTTGTCCTTCAGCTATGATTTGTTCAGCTTGGGGTTTCAACCTGTTGAGCATTATTTTCAGGAAGACCTTGCTGGGATGGCTGATGGTGCAGTAATTTTCACACTCCTGAAGGTTACCTTTTTTTGGGAAGAGTGATGACAAGCGACTGGGTCCATGGTATAGGCCACTCCCCACTCTGCCAGATCTTGTTACAGATAATGGTGAGGGCATCAATCATCGCTTCTCCTTCTGCTTGTTGCAGTTCCGCGGGTATGTTGTCCACTCCCGCTGATTTCCCTTTCTTTAACGATTGCACTGCTGCCTCAACTTCTTCCAGGAGAATTGGGAGGATTTCTTCTTCTTCTCTGTTCTCGGGAACTGATGGGTTTCCATTTCGTGTATGGTTGTAAAGGTCAGAGCAGTACTCTGTCTATCTGTCCAAGACTTCTTGTTCTTCTGTAAGGCATATGCCAGACTTGCTTTGGATCGTGGAGACTTTGGGCTGTTTGACACTTGTTATCCGCTTCACAGTCTGGTAGGTCTTCTTGCTGTTGTTCTTGTTCAGACTGTTCTCTATTTCTTGGCATTGATCTTTTATCCAGTTCTCCTTTGCTGTGCGCATGCCTTTTCGGATGTCATTGTTGATTTTTTGGTAGACATCAGCTCCCTGTGAGGTGTTCTTTGTCTTTTTTTATCTCTCTTCGTTTATCACACAGATCCAAAAGTTCAGGTGTGATCCATGGCTTCTTCTTTGGTCGGTGCTTGCCAAGGATCTCAGTGGCGGCATCTGTCACAGATGAGTTGAAGGTGGTGGTCATGGTGTTGACATCTACTTCACCAGACAATTTAGCAAAATCTGCACGAGAAACAACATCATCATAGGAACCTGGAATGTCAGGACCCTAACTGCGGAAGGAAAATTAGAAGAACTGGCCCACGAGCTGGACCACTATCGATGGAACGTTCTAGGCATCAGCGAACTGCGCTAAAAAGGCCTAGGTGAAACAACGACCGACAAGGGCCACAAGCTCTATTTCAGCGGTAGAGATGACAGGCAAGAACACGGCGTTGGATTCTTGGTCCACAAGAACATTCTAGCCACTGTCGTGGGTTGCCGCCCAGTCTCCAGTAGACTCATTACCATCCACCTGAGAGCAGCCCCTTTCAACATCACCATCATCCAGGCCTATGCCCCAACATCAGACTATGACGACAGCGAAGTGGAGGATTTTTATGAAAATCTACAGGCGGTCCTTGACCAAGTGCCGAAGAAGGACATAGTCATAGTACAAGGCGACTGGAATGCCAAGGTTGGCCAAAATGCGCACCACAACTGGGGAGACACATGTGGACTCCACTGCAACAACGAGACAAATGACAGGGGTCTGAGACTCTTGGAGTTTGCCAGATACAACAATCCGGTACTGGCAAACACGCTTGGTCTCGACAAAAAATCCTGTCGGGGAGCATCACAACCAAAATAATAGACTACATCATGGTCAAGAAACGCTTCAGATCAAGCATCAACATTGGCAGGACACGCACTTTTTCAGGAGCAGACATCGGAAGTGACCACGATCTTATGATGATGTCTTTCCGGCTCCACTTGAAGAGAGTAAATTCAGCAAAGTGCACTAGACTGAAGTTTGACCTGATGGCAGAACTATTTCAGGCCACAATCGGAGGGAAATTTGCACCACTGCTCATTTTGGGGGCTGGTGAAGTAGATGTCAACACCATGACCACCTATAGTAAACACATGTTTCAATTATTACATGATGTTGGTTGGTTTTATCGCATATAAATCATATCCTCTTGTTTATATTCTTGGTTAAATTTTATTAGTAAGACTGGTTTTATTGACATCTTTTATCATATTTAAATGTTACAGACCTGCCTACACTACACATTGAGCGTAGTAAACTACGAATTTGGCCCTCAGACTATGCAACTACGCATGCTCGCCTCAAAATACGCAAAGTGTTTTATTTCGCTACACATTTTTTAAATCCATCATTTTTCAAAATTGAGAAAGCGCGAGCGAGTTCCGGTCAGTACTTTTCAATAACCAGTGGAGCGCCCGGAAGAGTAGCTCAGTAAACTGGTAGTACAACTATCACGGGCGTCTTGTTCAACCGCTTCATTGAACGAGTTATTTCAGTATGAAAACTATGGCGGCAGAGCGGAGAGCGATTGAGAAGAACACAATAGATTTGAGTGACTCAGATAAAACGCCACCCAGTAAGAAGAAGAAATTCAATCAAGCCGCAAGCTAAGTGTTTCTTCAAAAGTACCATGAAGAATATCCTTGCCTGATTTCTTCAAAGAAGGGAAAACGTTTTGCCCACTGCACCTTGTGCATTTCAGATTTTTCTGTGAAACACAGTGGGCTTTACGACTATGGTCGCCACGCGCGTCAAGAGTGTTTCTCATAAGGAGTTTGAGAAAAGCTGGCCGAAGCCGAAGAAAATAGACTGTTTTGTGAAGGAACCTGAGGGAATTGATCAAGCACAGCTTTTGAGCGATCTGTGACAAGGGCAGAGGCACTGATCTGCCATATTATTGCAGACTCAAACCTTTCTATTGCAACTGCAGAGAAACTGAACGAATGGGTGAAGGTGGGATTTCCCGACTCCAAAATTCTTGACACTCTGAAAAGTGCCTACTCAAAAAGCTTGATTTAAAAAAAATAAATAATGCCCCCCCTGCCAGGGTATGGGCCGCCAACAACAGCTCTCCAGAGTCCTCTGTCCTGTGCAACCCAGGATAAAGTGTTCTCTTTCTTCTGTTGTTAACGTTTCTGTAGCGTAGTCTTTTTTACGATGTGGGGATGCTAACCCCATGCCCAACCCTCCTTCTTTTGCAGTCGGGCTTGAGACCTTCCTTGGTGGAGTAAAAAAAAAAAAAAAAGCTTGAAGGCAGTGAAAAAATGAACCCATCTCCACAGTGTTCAAGTTTCATCACTATTTTATGTGGATTTTAAATTGTCAAGCTTGTATGGTTTAGTATTGTATTTTTTGTTCTGTTTTGAGTGTTGCGATTGATCTACATGAAAAACTACACACACACAGCAGCCAAACTACACATTTGCTCAATTTTGAACACCCCAAACTACACATGCTGCACTTGAGGGGTAGGCAGGTCTGATGTTAGCAGTTTGGTCTGATTTTGCTTAGTTTTGTGTGGTCCTGATTCGGCTCTTAGAAGTCCACTGGACCCTATAAACACTGAATATCTGGACCCTAAACACACTGAACATATACCACAGATGATCGTTTAACCAGCGTACATCTTTCCCTGCTTAGGTCCAGATGAAATAAGTAATAAGAATTTAAAAATTTATTTGCCATATTATTAATTCCCTTACATACATCTTCAATTTATGCATTATTTAAATGTATTTCCCACTAAATGGAAACAAGCTAAAGTTCTGATCTTAATAACTATCGACCAATATCATTGCTGTCTACACTTTCAAAGATTCCAGAACGACATATTCACACTTGTGTAACAAAATATGTGGATAATCTTGGTCTTTTTCATCATCTGCAATCTGGTTTCCGTTGCCACCATTCTTGCGCTACTGCCCTCGCTTTTTTAACTGAAAATGGCTCTCCGCTATAAGTAAATCTACTTTGTCAGGAGTTGTCTCTGGATCTTTCCAAAGCTTTTGACTTCGTCAATCACCACAGATTGCTTCCGAAACTTGAACTGTTTCCCAATGGTTCAGTTGCTTCAAAATTTTGTCATTTCTATCTTAATCAATGAAATAAATTCGTACACATTCATGGAATAAATTCCTCTGTAGGCCATGTGATGCATGGGGTTCCTCAAGGATCTGTCCTAGGCCCTATCTTATTTTGTATTTATATTAATGATTTCCCATTACACCTCTCAGATAATTCTGTTGAATGCCATATGTTAGCTGATGACATGACATTGCAAAATCAGGGGAGGAACATAGATGAAATTAGGCAATCTCTACAAGGTGCCCTTAACAATGTTGCTGACTGGTGCAGTTTAAACGATATGTCTCTGAATCTGGCTAAATCAAAAGCTATGTTAATAACAACTAGACAAAAGCATCAGCGGACTCCGCTTTCTATTGATTTAGTCGTGAATGTAAAAAATATCAGGCAGATTGAAAGTCATAAACTTTTAGGCGTAATCATCGACAACAAAATCATTTGGCATTCAATCTTTGTAAAACTCAACAAAATTATTTATGTTGTCTAAGCTTCAATCTATTATAATCACAGATGCTTCAAAAATTTGTTATAATGCTCATATCAAACCTTACATTGATTATGCTTCAACAATATGGGACGGCTGCAATGATGCCTTGTTTAAAAAATTAATTCTGATAATCGCAGAGCTGCAAAATTAGTTATCTCCAATACTTCCATCACAACTTTCAAAATTAAAAATACCTGGCATGCTCCCTCTTAACAACTTACAATAAAGCCATTTTAATGTACAAAATACTGAACAATAAAGCTCCTGCTTATTTAAAAGCACTTTTTAGCAAATGATCTTATTATTCATTTTTCAGACACAAATTAACATTTCCACAATCACACAGACATACTTAAAACATCTCTGTCGTATTCTTGTTAAAGCGTTTGGAATTTTCTACCACAAGAAATCAAGGATAGTAAATTATTAACATCTTTTAAAACTAGACTCCACAAATTTATACTCTCCCTTTGCTCCTAATATTTAAGATTATATACCTTATGTTCTTTCCTACCCTGCAAAGTTTTTGAGAATGTGTGAATTCGAATGTGTGTGGGAGGAAGATGGGTGGATGGAGGAAAGGGGTATGGAAAGGGGGAGGAGGTGGAAGGCCTACCGACCCTTCCACAGCACTGAGACAGCCCTCCTAAAGGTAACCAATGATCTGTTGCTTGCCTTAGATAATGGTAACGTCTCCGTTCTCACCTTATTAGACCTCTCAGCCGCCTTTGACACAGTCGACCATCACATTCTCTTTAACACTCTTCAACACTACTTTGGAATCTCTGGCTCGGTCCTGGCTTGGTTCCACTCATATCTTTCTGACAGATCACAAGCAGTCACTGTCGATGGCTGTTTCTCCAGCACAGCAGACTTGGTGTGCGGCGTGCCTCAGGGTTCCGTTTTAGGGCCGGTGTTATTCACTCTGTACACCAAGCCACTGCTTCTCCTGCTTAGAAAGCATGCTGTTGAGAGTCAGTCATTTGCAGACGACACACAACTGTATAAATCCACTGCCCCCTCATTAATTCCACTGTTCAGACTTTGGAGAACTGCATCACAGACATTAAGTCATGGATGACACTCAACAAGCTTAAGCTTAATGACGATAAAACCGAAGCCCTCCTCATTCACAAGCACAACACCTCCTCCTCACTCTCGCCTCTCCCAACATCGCTTACAGTAGGGACAACAAACATTCAGTTCTCATCCTCAGCAAGAAATCTCGGCTACATTCTCTCTGACGACCTGTCCCTCAACAACCACATCTCCAACGTCTGTCGCTCTGCATACACGGCCATACGCCAAATCAGCTCCTTTCGCCACTATCTTACAGTCCCTGCCACCAAAACCCTAGTCTGCGCTCTCGTCCTTTCTCGTCTTGACTATTGCAATTCTCTCCTTGCTGGCTCCCCGAAACACATCATTGACAAACTACAAAAGGTTCAGAACTCAGCAGCTAGACTAGTATTCCGAGCTAAGAAACGCGATCACATCACACCTCTACTACATTCCCTTCACTGGCTTCCTGTGCAAGCACGCATAGAGTACAAACTCTCTGTTCTCTGTCACAACTTCTTCACAGATTCTTGTCCTTCCTACCTTGCTGATCTACTGTCTGTCTACTCCCCTTCACGCACTTTAAGATCTTCTGCTGACACTCGCACACTCAAGGTTCCTGTCACCCGCACTAAGACATACGGCCAACGTGCATTCGCTTACTCCGCACCTAAGCAGTGGAATTCCCTTCCCTCCCATATCCGCAACATACAATCAACACAAGCATTCAAAAAGGCCCTCAAAACCCACCTCTTCAAACTGCATTATTCAGATTGATTTGTATCCCGCTGCCATTCTCTCATCTTTTGTCTATGTCTGATCCGTAAGTGTATACACGGCTGTAAATATTTATACTGTTTTTCTTTCTGGGCCTAACCGGGCATATAAATAGCTGTGAATAGATTTTTGCTATTCTATTTTCCGTCTTTTTTGTCATTTGTGTAAATAGTCTATTTTTGTCTTTTTTGTAATTTATGTACATAGTTGTAAATAGTCTGTACCTTTTCTGTCCCGTCTTTTGGTGTATTGTAGCAAAAGTGATGTTTCATCGAGTGCATGTATTTATATGTAATGACTATGTAAAGCGTGGTGAGTCTGGTCTTAGGCTGGAGTACCCGCTATATAAAAATCCGTTATTATTATTATTATTAAGGAAGGGAGTAGTATGCGTATTTTGGTGCATTAATAAAATCAGTTATTTGTTAACATAGCTAAGATAATATATATGTTAATTTCAAATTAATGTTACGTTACTTCTTTTGTTCTTAATTGTTTATTAAGGACTAGCTGTAAGACTGGTCCATAGGACCTAATGCTATTATCCTATTAAAGTTTCGACTGACTTTGACTTCATTTTCTGTCCTCGGCAACCCTCATGGCTTCACTCGGTGTCAAGCCAGTCCATTCTTGAATGTTGTCCTCCCACCTCTTTTTCTGTCTCCATCTTTTTCTGCCTTCTTGCAGGATCGTCTTTGCAAGGCCTGATTCTCTGGTGACATGGCCTTACCATCTCAGTTCCCATTTCTTCACCACTGTGATCATGTCATCTTGTTGTCCAATGGCTTGTGTGATGGTGTGTCGGACATCATCATTGGTGATGTGTAGAGTATAGGAAATGCCCAGAAATCTTCTGTAGCACCTCATCTCCATGCTTTGTATTATTTGTTGTAGATCTGCTGTGATGGTCCATGTTTTGCTAGCGTATAGGAAGATGATGACAAGGGAGCGCGGCAGCCTTACCTTGGAATGTAGACGGATGGTCCAAGTGGGCTTCAACCTTGTCAGGGAAGCGGTTTGTGAGATCCAGGAGAGGTCTTCCTGTCGGGACCCATTCTCTGATACAGGGGCTCCCAAGTATTTGAAGCTGTGCACCGTTGAGGGATTGACCTTGGACTTTGATGTCTGTGTTGATGTAATTGGTGTTGTTAGATCATTTTGGTCTTCTCTGCACTTATTTCCGTTCCATAGACTGGAGGTGGTGTCAAGCCTCTGTACCGGCTGTTCAAGTTCTTGTTCCTCTGTAGCCAATCCATCAGTGTTGTCCGCAAAACAGACATTGGAGATTGCTCTACCCCCAATGTTGACTGTGCCTTCATGATCTGCTAGGGGGATCTGACATGATGCTCTCCAGGAAGAGGTTGAAGAGTATTGGAGAGAGTAGGCATCCATGACGCATGCCGATTGTTGTTCTGAACCAGTTCCTGATGGCGCCATTGTGGAGTACAGCACTGGTAGCCTTGTCATAAAGGCAATTGATGACTTCAATATTGTTAGGGCTGATGTTGTATACTCTCATGGTTGAGTGTGTTGTAGAATCTATTATGTTGTAAGTAAATCAAACATTCACATTTTCAAAATTAACCATCTAAAGGAGGAATATTCCATAGGTATCTCGTAACATCAAGATTCGGGTAAAATAGCGAAGTTCCTATACAGCTTTCATCAAACCCCTTGGGGTCATGAGCAATCTTGTCACTGTAGATTGTTCTAACCTATAAAGGGAACAGTGAAAGCCCCAGTTGAAAACCTGTCTTGCCTTTGTAGGCATGACTAATTCAATGCGGCAACAGTTCCCCCCGTTGGAGTGCCGGGGGTTTCAGTATAAATAGTATCCCCACTTTCTGGAAATTTAGTGCTTTAAATTCCCACTGTCGCTGTCTTCATCATTTGCTCTTTCCCATTCCTGATCTGTCCTATCACTCTGCTATACTTTCTTCTTCTTCGCTAGATCAATGACCTACCTTTTTTCTTGAAAACTCTTCCTGGACAAGACTCCTTGTTTGTGTATGAGGTCTGTTGGATCAGCTTGGGAGTGTTGGACGCTTTCTGCCGGGTGGTCACTAGGGCTTCCTATGATTGTATTATTTCGCACTATAGGCATTTTATATGTATGTGTTTTGTTGATGATTTATAATGATGGTTGTATTCTATTTTGTTTTTGTAACCGGGGTGTTCGCATAGTTGAGGTCAACCCTCAGCCGTCCCCCGCGTGGGATGTCTTTATTGTAAAGTGACTGGCCGGTGGAGGGCATTCAATTTTCCCACTAGGGTTGTTTCGGCAGATCTTTTATGCGGATCGGGGGTTGTCCGGTCCTGATTTGGCTCGGAAGAGTCCGCTGGACCTCAAGCAACAATAAATCAATCAATCAATCAAAGCTTCTAGTTCTGCAAACTGAGGTGACATTACACTAAGACAATTCAAGACATCAGCTAACTCATACAGGGCATAGAAGTCTTCTGCATCATATCTTTGAATACGCATAGTATCTTTCTTACTAAATTGAGAAATCTTAACTTGTGGTTAGAGGTGGACAACATAGTAGGCAAAAGTTCAGCACTGATTTAGCACAGATCATTCATTTTTGTTAACCTGCACACAACCAGTATAAAAAAAGAACCGGTCCTGTTGTCACAATAGGGACTCCTCACCTTAAAAGTTCATCCTGCTTTGGCCTTTGTGTCTTAAATGCATAAAGTCGATGCCTAGCAGACGACACGTCAGGACTGTTCTAAGCATAGGTAGGGAAAACTCTTCGCTAAGGTAGGCCGAGTCAAAATCCAGCTGACCTATACCCAGAACCCGGCGCAAGAGGGCGCTAGGGCTCACGAGATTTCGCAGGGTTTGGCTGACCACAAGGTTAGGTAGAGCATTCTTTGTCTAACTCTCACCCAAGAAGGAAGCACATGCTGAAAGCTCTCTCAGAAGACTACGCAGGTGATCGGTGAAATTCATTCATCGCAGTATAGCCATAGCCTGACATTGTTGGAAAAGGTAAATGATCAATCTTTTGTTTCACCGCGATTTATTGATACAGTGGAACCTCCGGTATACGACCGTCCAAAATCTGAGAAAAAAACGGTCTTATAATAGAGGTGGTCTTATACCGGAAACAAAGGGGGGTGGGGAGTGGGGGGAGGGGGTCAGGCTCGGAGGGGTATGTAGTCATAATTTTCACACTCACCAGCATGTATTCTCTGACAAATGAAACTGTAAAACATGTTTCATTTTTAGATTTGTCTTTTATTCACAACTTCAAAAATAGAAAACAGCCGAACCACTGCCAGACGCGTTCATCCAAGTCTGTCAGTGCAGAAGCTCTCAGTTTCGATGTTTCCCTTTTCGCCACTTTCTCCACTCTCCCATCGTAGTTTCACAGATTCCTTATCCTTTATGATGAGCTGAATTTGGGTCTTCCCAACGTCTAAACTTCTTGCAATAGACAAACAACTCTCCCCATTTTCACTTCTTTCAATCACTTTCATTCTCTCTGCCAAACTCAAAACGTTCCTCTTGCGCGATGCCATTTTGACAGCCAGTGTAGGCGAGTAATGTACCTTATTTGCGAACCGGAAATAGCAGACAACAGCAGGCGTACACTAACATGAGAGAAAAAACTAAAGGTACAGACAGCAAATTAACTGATATCTCTTTTAAATTGCCCTAAGACGGTCGTATAAAGGGCTTAAGACACGGTCGCTGGTCGCATAAACGAGGTTGTCGCATACCAGAGGTCATTTATTATTGGAAGTGAATCTGTCAGAAGTTTTCAGGTCACATAACGGAGGGAGTCGTATACCAGAGAGCCGTATACCGGAGGTTCCACTGTATTATTATTGGATTATGTTTGTGAAGTCTTGCCATGTTTTATAATTGTGAATGTTAGTAAAACTTTGCGTGGCCACATGCCTGACAAACGCGACCGTTTTCGACACCATGAGGTAGCCCCTACGGACCCACTGTTGTTTCTCACATTGATATTCTTGCAGATCAGTGGCTGTACCGGAGAAGGTGTATATTATTAATTACTTCTCCATGTGTTTTGTTTAGCCATGATGTATATGTATAGGAATTATGTTGGAGATTCCAGTGGACCACGGACTTAAAAGATTGTTCATCGCTTATCTGTATAAGTGGACGCGATCTCACTGAGGGCTGTTTCTGCCAACAGTGAGACGCTCTGCACACCCTTTGTAAACAAGGCGTTGCAGAAACTCGTCTTATGTTTTGCAGACAAGTAGGCACTGAGAGTCAACCCTGACATTCGGCCTGCACTTGAGCATCGAGCACTGCGCTACGATAGCTCAGTAGTCAATAAATGAGATCAGGCGACAACAGCCCCGCACCTCCTTGATCAAGTTAAGTGACACAGAAGAAGTGCACAAACACTGATCTATAAGGACTGTGCGAAGTCCACGCTTCCTGAAAAAAAAAAAAAACAGGCAAAACCAGAACACAGCCCAGTGATGACTCAGTAGCAAGTATCGAGAACAGTAGCAGAATAGACCCATCAAAGAGCGAACTACTCGGAAGTGAATCTTGGACTGTTAAGTTTATCCTAGCTGTATTACGTTTTGGACATTTAAGTTAAAATAGTGATTAGAGAAATAGATAAAGAGTAGAGGAAATAAATGTGTGATATTTACTGTTAACAAGTGGCTGGACTACCTATTTTTTATATCCGTGCAAGAGCTAGTGTGTCAGTGAATCTATTACACTTTTCTCCCTATCTCTGAAACCCCATCCTTACACAGACCGGGCCAAACATATAAATGTATTAAGATTAGTCATAGGGCGATCTAACTACCCGATCCACGCAGACGAAAGACGAGTGGGTAATAGCATTCTATTGTGCAGAGCCCAGCAACAATAGACCCGCCGTCACATCTTTTTTGCAGGCAGGTACAAAAATCTGGTATTCTTCTATGTGAAATGGTAATTTACCAGAATTACCTGCTGTTGCGAATCCTGAGCATCTGCCTAGTAAAAATAATCAAAATTGGCCTAGTTATTCTTTATATTAGGCAAAAAATGTGTTTTAACAAACAAGTGAGATTCGAAGACAGACCAACCAACCGACTCACAACTGGACTGCTACTTAATGATTGGCCATGATTTTACCTGTTTTTGAGATGATATGTGTTTAGGAAGAATGTGACTCAGCAACCTTGACCTTTGCGGTAATAATGATTGCACAGCCACTAATCTAAGTAATGTTCCTATGGTTTGGTCAAAATAGGTTCAGTGGTTCTTGAGATGCGGTGTCCAACAGACTGACTGACTGACATTTGATTTGTTCCGATTCCTGACTCTTTTAAAGTATTTTCAGATAAGTCTGGAAAAATTATGCTTACTTGAAAATGGAGTCAAGTATGATTATTTTCAGTATGTTTGCAGGAAACTCAGCCTCATGATGGTGCCAAGCCATCTCAGGTTTGCTATCTGAAGAATGGGCAGCTGCTGACGACAGGCTTCTCCAAAATGAGTGAGCGACAATATGCACTTTGGGATGAGGTTAGTCAGTTTGTAATTTTTAACTGGAACTCATATATCAAACAATAAATGCAAACACATACACACACACGTGCATACGTGAACATCTGCTTGTCTGTAAACAAATCACAATGAAACAGAGAAGCAAGACTGAAGGGGCAATAGGTTAAAATTTCTTGAACCTCAAAAGGATAACACAGCATAAAACAGACTTCAGAATTGAACAATTGACTATGATCAAGTTTACATCCCTGCCCTTGGCAGAATGCTGCGATAAGCTCTATCTATAAAAGACCTTTTCAAGAGAACGCTGCTTATTAGTAACTGGAGAACGCTGCTTCTTGTTAGTAACGGAAGAACGCTATTACCAGTATCGCGATGCAAAGACTGTGACAACAAATAAGTCGAGCATTAAACCTGGGACAAAAACTATCGCCCAACACGTTTAGAACTGGGTAAACTGTTATTGTCTGGGACAATGTTTTTTGAAGGGCTCCATGCATCAGTACATGATTGCTGTCCACCTCTGTCCTGCAGATAGATATAGATTCATCTTCTGACAGTCGCCAGTTTCGTATTCCCCATATGAAAACAAAAACTTTCGGCAAACGCTCATTCTGCTTTTCAATCTGAACTATCTGCAAGCAAATAACATTCAAATTGGTTCAGTTAATTTTGAGATACAGTGCAAATTGCGTTTAGAAAATAATGAAACACCATTAAGAATGCAAATGTGCAAGTGCCAAAAGGTCGTGTTGTATAAGCAGTTTAATAAATTGTTTTTGATTACATAATAATTTGCATTTTTTGTAAGTCTAATGTATAGGCTTCAAGGAAATGTGCATGAAAAGATAACTTATTAATGGAATTTTCACATAAAGCCATGTATGTGAAAAAAACTGACAACGTGACGGTTGTTACACTGACATCCTCAATCGCCCATAATTTAAAAGATGGAAGAAATGTGTAACTTAAAACTATTAAAATTAATAAAGCTTCCACAATTGAAAGAAAAAATTATAAAAAAACCAAAGTGAATGAAATATCAAAAAGCAGTATATGAACATGATCATGTCAGATGTAACAACCATCACGCAAATCTTGTTTAATGTTTTCGTGGCTATGTTATGATTTGCTTTAATGATTTAAGATATGTTTGTTTCTAAAACATTTAGATCACATTTCAAAATAAAACACATTTAAACATTGTCAAGTAATACAAAATGTTGATATTGAAAAACATTGTGACGGTTGTTACATGAGACTGTTGTCAGTAGTGTTGACATACATAATGAAGCAATGTGCACATTTAGGACAAAAAGACAAATTATTCATGTTATCAGCATATTTACTAATTATTATCTAGTTAAGTAAAACAGTTAAAAAAATGTATCAACTTGAAAAATGGTGAAAAAATAAAAAATAAAACAAACAATATTTGAATAAAATAATAATGTAAACCTAATTATTTAATGAATTTAGGCCTATTTATCACATTATAGTCATCACAGATCTTGTAAGAGTCTGTCAAATTGGATAACCTAGATTATCGATCTGTAGTTAGAAAATCACTGCTAGGGACATGTTTTTTTTCCAGCCAAAGGTAAAGAAAACCCTCTGACTTGTTACTGATGAAAAGTGACGGTCGATATTACTGAAATAAGACATCTGTCGATCTGAAAAACATCAATTGGTTGTTCTACTTTATTATGTTTACGCTTCCGATCATTCTTATTTTCACTTTCCTCCAAAAATACTGCGAAATAAAAGCATAATGTACAATCCAACTCGACACAAGTGAAGAAACGATCATATCAAACTTCTTTGTGACGGTCGTACTATTGAAAAATTTTTTGACATTTTATGAAAACTTAACCCGTTTTTCCCATAGCTTATCCTCAGCTAAAATAGCCGCCATTTGTCTTTTCTGTTTTGGTCACGTGATCAATAAAATGTCGGAATGGGTTTCAAAAACGTAAAGTAATAAATAAAAAAACGAGTATGAACGGTCGTTACTTTTTGACATTTTTTTAAAAAGTGAGATATTCTGCCATATTTTACCTATAAGAATTTCGTTTTATCCTTTAAACAAAATATATTTGTATTTGCCATACATTTCTCTGCTTCGGTTATCCCAAAAGTAGGACTGGAACTTCACTAAAGCATTGTTGTTTTGTCTGCAAAGAGTAGGACGATTTTGACATTTGATGTAACGACCGTCCGTGAATAAAATTAGGCTATAATGCAATAATTTCAAAAATGGTTACAGATAAATTGTTAAGCTGTTTTAAGTGCTTAAACATCGGTAAGTCAAACTACAAAATTTTATCCAGTTGTTATTTCATTTAAATGAGTAAAGAGACTCTAATGTGAGCAACTATAACTTACAGATTTCTGGACCGCAAAAAAATCCCCCTTTTTTCACTGTTTTATTTTTTTTATAGACTAATTCTACAATTAACAGCATCAGTTTATTTTATATATCTCTCTAACATATATCCTTACAATATCACAAATTACAACTAACACATAATTTCATATACACATTTATTTCCATTTTTAAAATGCATACTGTTTCAAAACGACCTTTTGGCACTTGCACAAATATGAGTGCCATAAAATACTTAGCAGCAGATATATCTGTATAGTAAAAATAATCTTATCAGTTCAGTCATTCTTGAGATGAAGAACAAATTTGAAATTTGGAGTGACACTGACCTACAGCCAGACTGCTACTGAATGATTATCCATTTCTACCTGCATATGAAAACCCACTTTGATCACATACCCTTGACAGATCGGTGTAATATTCAAAGTGAATACAAAAACAACAAAATTTTTTAGAACGCTTAACTGAAAAAAATTAGCTTGCATTTAAAATCAACTTTCAAAAGTTTACACATGCAGAATCCCCCCCCCTCCCTCCCCCACACTATCCTATCCTATCCTCCTATCCTGTCCCATAACCCGAAGGTCGTAGGGGCACCACAGATGATCGCTTAACCAGCATACTCCATCTTTCTCTGTCCTCAGCAGCCCTCATGGCTTCGCTCAGTGTCAAACCAGTCCATTCTCGAATGTTGTCCTCCCACCTCTTTTTCGGTCTCCCCCTTCTTCTACCTCCTTGCACTGTGCCTTGCAGAATGGTCTTTGCAAGGCCTGATGATCTGGTGACGTGGCCATACCATCGGAGTTTCCGTTTCTTCACCACTGTGAGCAGGTCATCGTGTTGTCCAATGGCTTGTGTGATGGTCTGTCGGACTTCAACGTTGGTGATGTGTTGGGTATAGGAAATGCACAGAAGTCTTCTGTAGCACCTCATCTCCATGCTTTGTATTCTTCGTTGGAGATCTGCTGTGAGGGTCCATGCTTCGCAAGCATATAGGAAGATGGAGATGACCAGGGATCGCAGCAGTCTTACTTTGGAATGTAGACTGATGGTTCTGTCTTTCCAAATGGGCTTCAACCTTGTCAGGGCAGCAGTTGTTTGTGCGATCCTGGAGAGGACTTCCTGTCGAGACCCATTGTCTGACACAATGGCTCCTAAATATTTGAAGCTGTGCACTGTGTTGAGGGATTGGCCTTGTACTCCACCACCACAACCCTTTTAAAAAAATCAAGAATTTTGCAAATTTGTGTCACCGCATGACAAAACCCGGCTAAAGACGCCAGGATTGATTCGCTGCTACAGCCGTAGAACACTAAAAATAGGCTACCCCATCAATTGTAAGATTGTTGCCTCTTTGTCTTTATTTAAGACTTTTCTTTAATATCCCAAACGGATTTTGTTCAAAAATTACTAAAACATTGTTTATTTGGTTGATTTTGATAAGGGTGTTGATCACACCTTGCTAAAACAATGGCACAAATTGACTAACTTTTCTTGTCCGACTATGAAGGGAAATCCCCAATGTGGATTGATATATAATGTCTGGGGAGTGAAAAGTCCTTATTGGTACTACTTTTTGGTACATAAAAGTGTGTGGCGTATGAATTTTTCATGAAATTCCTTGTTCTGAAGCTTGCTTGTGACACAAGCCGGTTCGTGAAAAACGGAAGTGTTTCCTATAGATTTTCGACGATTTTTAGTTCAAAGTGAATTTTTTAATGTAGATAAACTCATCTTACATCTATTTCAAGTGTTTTCTTGCAATATTTATGTTGCATTTGTTAGAAACAATTTGTCAAAGTAAGTGACCGATTCTTTTTGGAAACCGGAAGTGATGGCTTCGTCTCCAGCGTCAGTAGATGTGTCGTCTGCTAGAGTAGCTAGGGCCTTGAATCGACCCGGTTTTGCTTCTGAAGAGCTCCAAGACCTGCTTTCGGACTATTTTTATGATGGTGCCGGTGGGAACTGTGATGAGGATTATGATTCTGACGAGCAGAAGCTTGATCCCGTTATTAAACGATACTGTTTGTTTTCATTCAATGATTCATGTTTCGTAGGCCTCTTCGCTATAGGCGTCTTTAATAATCCGTCATTCTACTTGCATAGATTTAGGTAAAGGTTGAAAAGGCGATATCAGTGAAAGAATTACAGTAGGAGTGTGGAAAATATTTCAGTAGTATATTTTGTTGGGTGGGGGTGGGGTGGGGAGGGTTGAAAAGGTAAGTAGTCTGGCCTGCATTCAATATTACTAGCATGACAAGTTGACTATGTTCTCAGTATTTATTATTGTTGGTTTGGCTGTTTTAGGAAATGAACATGAGGACTATTTACCAAATTACTAGTAATTAGTATTTGCTTTGATATTTGTGTTTATTTAAACTTTATAGAGCAAAGGAGGCACAGTGGTCTAATGGTAGTGCTTCGGCTTGCGGATCTGAAGGTCCCGGGTTCGAGCCCTGGCCGTTCCATTGTGTTGTGTCTCTGGGAAAGACACTTTACTCCTGTTTTCCTACTCCTTCGGATGAGAGTATAAACCGAGGTCTAGTCTGTGTGTCGCATACATTCCATCATAACGGACTTTAAAGATCCTGACGCTCATGTCCTAGACGGGTGAGTGCCGGTAACAAGAACACACCCTGCATGCACTTGGTCCTTCTACCCCATCCCTGGGCTGCCCAGGATTGTGCTCAGTTGTCCGGGCATCAGACCATGCGCCCAAAGGCTGCGGGTGGGCGTCTCGGGCGGTTTGAGTTAGATCCTGTATCGGCCAGCGCCTTGATCCTTAGGCTAAGGCGCCTTATAAATGACGAACATTATAAAATGACATGTTATTTTGATTTACACCTGTGACGCGACAGATTTATTCGACGTGCGGAAAGGAGTGGAGAATTGGGGAATTATTCACACTTTTCTGCTATCCTATGCACCAACGGGAATCCCCTCTATGAAAAATACTTCCGTTTTTTTTTCTCCGCGTGTTTTAGTGAGTTATTTCCAAATATTCAAGAATAATAACATGTGTCACTGGCCACCTGTATCGTACCCTCACATATTTTTATTTTTTTGATGCAGTTTATTATCCCTTTCTATCGCCAGTGGCGCGCCTAAACCCTACCTACCTAACATTATTTGTGAATTTTTGAAAAATATTCGGTAAAACATAACGCCCGGATGCTGGCTCGAACCCACACCTGTCAGGCGCCATTGGTTTCTGGCTTGTGGACAAGGCAGGTTAGTCCCGCCTTAGCCCACTTGGCCACAACGCTAGCCTAATATAGTCAGTTACTTCGTGTTTTGTGAAGGTTGCGACGGCAAAGCTATGGAAAACTACAAGAGTTTTCAGGTCCTGGTTCACTTTCTGTCGATGATCGACGCACCATGGAATGCGTGCATGCACAGACAGGGGTAGGCAACTATATTCTTTTCACACATAAATTATCCCACTAAACTGTGCAGTTTTGGCTTTCTATCTTCTGCCTTACCGGACTTTTCCTGTCTTCTTTTTCCCCATCATTTCTACTTTTTCTACCCTCCTTTTTTCTCTGTGGCCTTCTCTTGGCCCCCTGCGTTTGCCGTGCAGGGCAACCCGTGTCGGGGGAGAATGGGATCCTGGAGGTTGAGGTCACTGAGGGACTGCGGTCCCTCACGCTAACACACCTCTTTGGCCCGGACTTCTCCTAGACGGGAGGCTGACGTGGCCCACGTCAGTCAAGCAGCTGGTCGTGTATTGCCCTAGCTCTGCTAGAAGGCTGTGGCTCATGGGTCAAACTTGAACAAAACCGTAGTGCAGTGCAGGATTGTCTGGGTGTATATCCCCCCTGTAGCCCTGGTGCGTTCCCTTGCTGGATTTTCCGCTTGGACGCATCCCCTTGTTGGACTCCGTGGTGGGTGGGGAGCAGGGGGGATGAATTAACAATCTTAAAACATGGCATCCACCAAAAAACAAAAACGAACTTATGACGGACGGGACAAGGATATTGGACACGATTCTGACAGCGACACTGAAACTAGACACGCAGGCCAAGGAATCTGGTCTTCTCAAAACATGACCACGCTTTCTGATCGTTAAGATAACAAACTAAAGCCAAAAGATTTCCCCTTTTGTCGTGGAAAAATGGTTTGAGGGAGTATCCCACCAGATCAAAGATATTAAACGACAACGAGATGGTAGTTTTTTAGTGGACTGCCCCACAGAAAAGACTTCGGAACAATTGAGATCCAGAGATGGCACCAAGTTGGAGCTAGGTAGCAGAGTGACGTGAGTGTGAGTTGTCACCGCACACTCAACTCCTCCAAAGGAGTTGTGTGGTCGTCCCAGTTTGCTGGTTTGTCTGAGACCGAAATAAGAGATGGCTTGGCTAAGCAGGGAGTGACTGAGGTACATAGGGTCATGCGAAAAGACAAGGACGGAAACAGAGTACCCACAAATACTCTGTTTCTGACCTTTTGCACTCCTGAAGCTCCAAAAAGAGTTATTGTGTGTTATGAAAGTATTCCTGTTTCCGTGTTTGTACCTTCGCCACTACGCTGTTTTAAATGCCAGAGGTATGGACATGGTAGCACGGCATGCAAAAACACGCCGACCTGTTTCAGATGCGGGGGGGGGGGGGGGGGGGGGGGGGGATTTTCATGGTGAACAGTGCGGTAATGCTCCAAAGTGCTTTAATTGCAAGGGAGACCATCCTGCATCTTCCAAATCTTGCCCTGCTTGGATCAGGGAAGCTGAGATCCAAAAAATCAGATCCCGAGACAAATGTTCCTTTCCAGAGGCGAGAAAACGGTATGAGCTTCTCAACCCGTGTGACACAAACAAACCGAGTTTTGCTAAAGTGGCCTCAACAAACACTTTGCCAGACATGCTCAAATCCATCTCATCCATGATCTCTGTTGCTAACAATTCTGCTCTAGGATCGTTCCTGAGCTCTTTGAAAGAATTAACACAATCGCTAGAGAAACGTCTGTTGGATAGTGAGAATAAGGAGAGAGTTAGTGTTGCCCCCAGTAACCAGCAGCGGTCGACCACAAGCGGGCCGACTTCCACTGCGACAAAGCCACCTCCGATGGCCGCGTCGAAAGCCGTTGCCACACCTCTGCACCGTGTTCCGCCTCCCGGGCAGGGGCGGACGTCTGGTTCGCGACCTCCCTCCACATCACCCCATCGGGGTCGAACCCATTCGGCTGGGGTCGCGCAGCATTCGTCGAGCTCTAAGTCCTCTTTAAGGACTGACAATAAGTCAAGACCATTGTCTTCCAAAAAAGATGTTCATTCGAATCGTTTCACCTCCCTGGAGGTAGAATCAGTTGACATGGAGGAGTCATCTCCACAGAAGTCAGCACCTCCATCTTCAGCTAAAAAATAATCTATTATAATTAAGGAGAAACTTATAAATTGATTGAAATAAAACTTCTTTTATTTCGTTTTACCATGACCTTTTTAATACAATGGAACATTAGAGGCCTTAAAGCCAACTACGAACAGTTGCTCCTGCTTTCTAAAACCCGACCAAGCTTAATTTGCCTACAGGAAACTCTTCTGAGTCCTGATAAAATACTTCAGTTATCTGGATACTCTTGTTTGCAGTCCAATGTTTCTCGTGGGAACGCTTTATGTGTTCGTTCAGATATTTTATTTAGCCCAGTTACATTGTCCACACCCCTGGAGGCGATTGCTGCTCGAGTATCTTTCCAAAAAACTGTAACAGTCTGCTCCTTATATTTATCCCCTTCCAAAACAATTTGCAAAGCAGATTTACTAAACTTAATAGACCAACTCCCATCTCCCTTCGTGATTGTTGGGGATCTGAACGGCCACTCCCCCAGATGGGGAAGTGACCATCAGAATCCCCAAGGCAAAATTTTGGAGAATGTTGTCGATGACCTCAACCTTTGTATTTTAAATTCAGGTTCCCCTACGTATTGTAACCATTTAGGAAAATTTTCTAATTTAGAACTGGCCATCTGTGACCCCTCTCTTTTTTTGGACCTGGATTGGAAACCTCATACGGATCTCTGTGGGAGTGATCATTTTCCAATTTTTATAAAGTTTCTAGAAGATCAATCTGAGGAGCCCCAACGGCGCTGGAATTTCAAAAAAGCAAATTGGGACCAATTTGGACACTCCGTAGCTTGTCGAATTACCAATGACATTCTCAATTCCGAAGATCCAGCTTTGGAGTTTTCTAACATCCTATTAGAATGTGCTTCCGAAAATATACCCAAAACATCTATTAAAAGCAGTGCCCCGAAGACCCCTTGGTTTGATGAAGAATGCAAGACTCTCCATCATCAAAGGAAGCAAGCCCAACGGAGTTTCTTTCGAAATCCTACAGCTGAAAATAAACTTAATCATCAGAAACTGCGAGCTAAAACTAGATATATATTTAAACAAAAAAGGCGTCTATCCTGGAAAACCTTCTGTTCCAAACTTCGTACCAAAACCTCTCCCAAAACAGTCTGGAAAATTATAAAAAGAATTAAAGGAAAAAACTCCAAGGCTGTGATCCAAGGTCTGAAAAAACGTGGACAGATTATCACTGACAGAAAGCAGGTGGCTGACTTGTTGGCCTCCACCATCCATCACAATTCTTCATCTGCTCACTACTCCCCCAAATTCCAAAACATCAAAGATAAAAAAGAAAGAGAATCCTGTTTTTTTGATGCTGATAATTGTGAACCATATAACCTTCCATTTTCTATGTAAGAATTGACAGATTCCATCTTAAAATCCAATAATTCTGCTTCTGGCCTTGATGATATTCATTATCAGTTAATTTCGCACCTGCCTACAGATTCCCTTTCTCTTGGCTGTGTTTAATCATATCTGGTCTTCTGGTTCCTTTCCCCCATCTTGGTGAGAGGCAGTAATTGTTCCAATACCTAAACCTGGAAAGGATCACTCTGACCCTAACAACTACAGGCCTATTGCCCTTACAAGCTGTTTGTGCAAAACTATGGAAAGAATGATATATGAGCGTTTGCTGTGGCAGTTAGAATCCATTAATGCTCTTGATGTCACTCAGTGTGGTTTCCGCAAAAACAGGAGCACTTCAGATCATCTCGTCCGATTCGAGTCGTTCGTTAGAAACGCGTTGGTTAACGGCGAACATGTTGTTTCAGTGTTGTTTGATCTAGAAAAGGCTTAGGACACCACTTGGAAGTTCGGGATTCTAAAAGATCTAGAACACTTAGGCTTCTGTGGGAACTTACCCATTTCTATAGAAAAATTTTTAACCGATAGAAAGTTTCAGATCCGACTTGGCTCCACTTTATCAGATTCTTTTGAGCAGGAGATGGGTGTCCCTCAGGGTAGCATTTTATCTCCTCTTTTGTTTAACGTTAAGATCAACAACATTGTTCAAAACGTCGAATATGGCATAGATAAATCCTTGTTTGTTGATAATTTCTCCATCTCAGCTAAGGGTAAAACCTTGGCTGGGGTGGAACGTCAACTTCAGCTTTGCATCAGGGGTGGGAATTGTCCGCCATTTGGCGGATTTCCGCCATAAAAAAAATCCCATCCGCCAAAAACAATAATGCTTCCGCCAAAAAATTTTAAAAAAAAAATTTACACTATTGCGGTGTTTAGACACAGCGCAACAGAAGTCTCACCGGAAGTGAGAGGTCGAGGTCGTTGTACTTAATCACCGCCATCATGTCTTTAAAGGCTATGATTGTACAGCGTGGTGAAACTTTTCAAGAAGGTTTTGGCGTCAAAAACAAATGGAGGTGGGATTGGTTGGAGTACGAAGTCAAGCTATGTTTAGTTTTGACAGCTGATATTCAGATGTTGAATATACAGCTGTGTACATGTTCAGCTACTATGTACAAATTTTGTGTGTATGTGTACAGCTCTCTCTCTCTCTCTCTCTCTCTCTCTCTCTCTCTCTCACATAATCACTGTACATGTATACAGTTATATACAAAAATCCTTTTTGAATTTATGTTATTTTCTTTATGCAACGTGTCTGTTAGTTGTACATTGTTTATCAGCACTACATCACAGCATTATATTCTTTGGTCATTCAAACAAAAAGCACAAGAAAAAAAGACAAAAAAGAATGTTTTTCATACTTCAAAACTACTTACATTTTGCAATCAGAATACGCCAGATTGCACAGATTTTGTTCTTGATTTTGAAAATTTTCCGGTGGGGCATGCCCCCGGACCCTCTTAGTTTCCTTTATTTTTCACTTCAACAATTCCCACCCCTGTTGCATAGATAAAATTCAGGGGTGGGTAGAAGACAACGGCTTCCAATTTTCGCTTTCTTAAACCCAATGCATTCATTTTCATCGCAAACAGAACCTGGTTTTGAAGCCCTCTCTCCATGTTTATGACCAACCCATCAAAGTTTCTAAACAAGTAAAATTTTTGGGTATTATTTTTGACAGCAAATTTACTTTTCTGCCGCATATTAAATACCTGAGGGACAGCTGCCAGAAAGGTCTTAATGTTTTGAAAGTTATCAGCCACACAGACTGGGGAGCAGACAAGCAAACTTTGCTCCTCCTCTACTGTTCCCTGGTACGCTCTAAATTGGATTATGGTTGCATCAATTATGGTTCTCCTAGGAAACCATAATTGAAAGCCTTGGATCCAATCCATCATCAAGGTCTTCGGATCTGTCTGGGGGCGTTTCGCACTTCACCGAGGGAAAGTCTTTACGCTGAGGCTGGCCAACCTCCCTTGGATATCCGCAGGCTCCAGCTCGCCATGAATTATTTTCTCAAACTTAAAGCAAATCCTGAAAATCCCGCTTATGATTGTGTTCTAAACCCTCTATTTACACTTAAATACTCCAACAAACCGACAGAAATTCCTCCTTTTGGTATCAGAATACGTCCTCACTTTGACACTGCAGGCATAGATGTTGACTCTGTTAACGATGATCAATTGCTAACTGTACTTCCACCTTGGAACATCCTCAACCCCATTATCAACTTCACTCTTACATCCTTCAAAAAGACCGAAACTTCCGAAACTGTTTATAAGCAACTTTATCTCGAACAATGTTCATTGTATAAAGGATATGAAAAACTTTTTACAGACGGGTCGAAGAAAGGAGCCTCGGTTGGTGCTGCGTCGGTCTCTGGGAGACACCTAGATCAGCCTTTGCAACAGCGTTTACCTGATTGTTGTTCTGTTTTTACAGCTGAGCTTAAGGCGATTCATCTAGCTCTGAAGCAGGCTTATCAATCCAAAATAACCTCGTTTTTAATCATGTCTGATTCACTGTCAGCACTTCAAGCTCTTTCCACGAGAAAGATATCACACCCTTTTCTGGCAGAGATCCATGACCTCCACACACAACTTGTTTCTGAGGGTAAAAAAATCGTTTTTATGTGGGTACCTAGTCACATGGGCATCCGCGGCAATATTGCAGTGGACAAAGCGGCTAAAGAAGCTCTGCATCTAGATTTCCCTTCAGAAATTTTCCAGTTTGTTCCATACTCTGACCTGCGTTGTATGACTGGATCTTATTGTAAACGGCTGTGGCAGACTGAATGGTCTACTCAAATCAATAACAAACTATTTCAAATTCTTCCAGATTTGTCAGCTTCTTTGCCTAACTTTGCATATCCACGCGCAAAGAAGAAACAGTTTTGGCTCGCCTTCATATTGGACATACTTATATCACCCATAGTTTCCTTTTAAAAGGAGAAGAACCACCATGGTGCTTTGCATGTGACAAATCCTTTTCCGTTCGCCATTTTATGTCTGAATGTGCTGATCTGGTTGATGAAAGAGAAAGATGTTTTGGTTCAATGCCTTTTTAATGAGATTTTTAAAGTTTGCACTGGTCAACACCTGTTCCAGTTTTTGCATGATGTTGGTTTGTTTTATCGCATTTAAGTCATATACTCTTGTTGAATATTCTTGGTTGAATTAGTTAGACTGATTTCATTCACATCTTTTGTCATATTTAAATGTTAACAGTTTGGTCTGATTTTGCTTAATTTTGTGTGGTCCTGATTCGGCTCTTGGCAGTCCGCTGGACCCTATAAGCACTGAATATCTATCTATCTATCTACAGACAGGGGTGCAGTGTCTCACGGTAATTTCACCTCTTATATATGTTCTTTTGTTGCATTGACCTTTGAAGGTCAAGTTAATTTTAAGGCCTGGCAAAAACATACCAAAAAAATGGTCATCGTATAGTGGAATGGTTAACCCTTAGTATGCAACAATGGAGGAAAAGATACATACGTGTATGATTGTGTTGTAGGGAGAGAGAGAAATGTGGTTTTTTTATAACCATGACTTTAATTATGCTGCTAATATACCAGATCACATGGAATTCCCCATGGTGAAAAAGCAAACTGAACCAAGTAAAATTAAGAAACAGTGAAAATAAGAATGCTATAATGCTGGATGAATGGAAATTTTTGAGTTTAAAATATGTATATAAAATGTATAAGCTAAATATTCTTGTTGGAAACATGTTTTTTTCTGACATCATTATCAAGCTATAGTGTCACTTCCTCCCCCTAAACCATCTTTCTCAACATTCAGTTGATTACTCATGGCAAACCCCTCATGGGGGTGCGGGGGGCTTCTGTTTAAATATCCCCACTTTCTGGAAATTTAGGGTTTTCAATTTCCACTGTCGCTTTCTTTCTCCTTTGTTTTTTATCATTCTTACTCTGTTCTATCAATCTACTGTACTTCGCTACCAGTGCTCCTGAAAACACACAAAGGACTGTCTTCACCTATCGAGCCAACAATGCGTATCGATTTTTCCTCTTGTTTGCATGCGGAAAATCTTCGACCAAGAATCTACAACAATACTAAGCACGTGCAGTGAACTGACAAAAAATGTCGCCTGTCTTCTAAGTTTTTTTATGCAAAAGAGCACTTCTGTTTCAACTGGTTTGAGCCGGAGGAAAATACGTCTAAGCACAGGCAAATGAAACAGTACCCTCTTTATAGGCATATAATAGGGACAGCCCTAATTCGTTGAAAATTGAAAAAAACTGAACATCCGTCTGGGCGAAACTGTGAAAAACGGTTTCTGTCCTAAAACGGAAAAAGTTGGACCCATGAAAGTACTTACACAAACCAACTTTGTGCAGCTTCAGTGACCTTGACTTTGGAATGAGGTTGACCAAATTTGCATCGCATGTGTGTCTCCTCACTAATATCTATCATGCATAAAAAATCGTTCAATATTATTCAGGAAAAAAATTAATTTGTGAAAATTTTCAATTTTTTAAGTTAAAAAAATTGGACATGATCTTGACCTTGAAGTGAATTCATTCATTCATTGATCAGTTTTGAGGTCTCATGGATATACACCATCTTACCAAGTTTAGTTGCAGTACATAAAATATATCATGTGTTTGTAGACTTCAAGAAAGTGTTTGCAACCATGAGAGTGTACATCAGCCCTAACATTATTGACGTCATCAAAAGCCTACCAGTGCAGTCCTCCACAACAGCGCCATTAGAAATTGGTTCAGAACAACAAAGGATCCTACTCTCCAACACTCTACAAACATCTTCCTGGAGTGCATCAGGTCAGACGCCCTTGTAGATCACAAAAGCACAGAGCATAGGGATGAAGAGCAATCTTCAACCTACATTTTGTGGATGACATTGATGGTTTGGCTGGAGAGGAACAAGAACGAACAGCTGGTACAGAGGCTTGAAACCTCCTCCAGAGCCTTTGGAATGGAAATAAGCGCAGAATAGACCAAAATGATGATTAACAACAGCAATGGCATTAACACAGACATCAAAGTCCAAGGCCAATCCATCAACATGGTGCAGTGCATAGCTTCAAATACATAGTAGCCATTGTATCCAGGGTCGCACACTGCTGCATTGACAAGGTTGAAGCCCAGTTGGAAGGACAGAACCATAAGTCTACGTTCCAAGGTAAGGTTGCTGCGCTCCCTTGTCATCTCCATCTTATACGCTTGCGAAACATGGACCCTCACAGCAGACCTACAATAAAGAATAATACAAAGCATGGAGATGAGGTGCTACAGAAGACTTCTGGGCATCTCCTATACTTAGCAAATCACCAACGACGAAGTCAAGTCCGACAGACCATCACACCAGCCGTTGGACAACACGATGACATGCTCACAGTGGTGAAGAAACGGAAACTCCAATGGTATGGCCAAATAACCAGAGCATCAGGCCTTGCAAAGACCATCCTGCAAGGCACAGTGCAAGGTGGCAGAAGAAGGGGCTGACAGAAAAAGGGGAGGGAGAACAACATTTGAGAATGGACTGGCTTGACACAGCGAAGACATTAAGGTTGCTGAGTACAGAGAAAGATCGATTAACCTGGTGAAACTATCATCTGTGGTGCCCCAACGACTTCCTATTACAGGATAGGATAGGGTAGAATAGGACATAAAATAGTTTCCAATACTTCGCCTTGTTGTTTAAAGTTTTGCACAGATAGACAGTAGATGGCAGACAGATGACAAATGGACAAACTTTTTTTCCATATGTTACTTTTTGGCTTTTTATGACTCCTCGCACAAATGTGCAAAAATATGGAAAATTTGGGGGGTAAATAAGACACAATGCGTCAAAATACCAACACCATGACAATAGTCTGAACGAGTCAGAAATCAGCAGCTGTTTCTAATTTTATCAAATTATTTTAGTTGCTGAAAGAGGATTCACCCCTGATCCATATAAAAGATCTGCTGAAACAACCCTAGTGGTAACACTGAAGGAACTCCACCAGCCGGTCACTTTACAATAAAGGCATCCCACTCAGGGGACGCTAAGGCTATAATTTATCGAACACAGGTTTACAATAACAAAACTGAATATAAACATTATAAAATATTAACAAAACACATGCATATCTAATGCCTATCCTATCATATCCCATAACTCAGAGGTCGTAGGGGCACCACAGGTGATTGTTTAACCAGCGTACTCCATCTTTCCCTGTCCTCAGCAACCCTGATTGTTTCTCTCAGTGTCAAACCAGTCCATTCTCGAATTTTGTCCTCCCACCTCTTTTTTGGTCTCCCTCTTCTTCTACCTCCTTGCACTGTGCCTTGCAGGATGCTCTTTGCAAGACCTGATGATCTGGTGATGTGGCCATACTACCGGAGTTTCAGTTTTTTCGCTACTGTGTGCAGGTCATCGTGTTGTCCAATGGCTTGTGTGATGGTCTGTCGGACTTCGTCGTTGGTGATGTGTTGGGTATAGGAAATGCCCAGAAGTCTTCTGTAGCACCTCATCTCCATGCTTTGTATTCTTCATTGGAGATCTGCTGTAAGGGTCCATGTTTCGCAAGCATATAGGAAGATGGAGATGACAATGGAGCGCAGCAGCCTTACCTTGAAATGTAGACTGATGGTCCTGTCTTTCCAAATTGGCTTCAACCTTGCAGCAGTTGTTTGTGCGATTCTGGAGAGGACTTCCTGTCGGGACGCAAACTTGTTTTTTCCAACCTAGTTCCAGTCATTAGCCGAAAAAGGCAATTACCGAAGTCGAACGAAGATCTCCGAGTCGAGCGAAGCTATCCGATGTTTTACGAACGAATGCTTGCAGGACAACGTGAAACCACAGGCTGGGAAGTCTCGTCTTTCGTATGCCTCAATTACTTACTATATAATACTACGTAGGTATGTAGGAGGCCCACGAGTTTACAAAAACAAAAGAAAAGACTTCAGAGCCTGTGCTGAATCATCCGTGCATAAAAATAGCCGCTGTTTCTTCTAGATCTCATTCTTCAGTTTCGATCTGCACAGCTTCAAGCTTAAGTCAAGTCGAGATTCGCATTTTGAAGCAGTTAATATTATTATTATTTTATGAAGATTAATATACTGCCACAATTAGTAATAAAGAGGAAAAGTAATACATAACACATAATGCACACATACAACGATTTCACATCTATATCAACAATAAAACCATGACAAAACTTCAAAGCGCTATGGATACGTTGATGTCCCTTCAGCACAACAAGGCAAAGCAAGCTTATAATGGTCTCATCAAACAGTGACATTTTTATTGCAAGAACCAAAGCAATTATTTATTTAACTAATACTATTCTTTTTAACTGATACAGCAAATTTGTTATATGTATTTCAATGATATGTATTTTAATGAGAAACACGTATATAAAAAATGTTGCGTGGCAGGTGGAAATTTACATAAATCATCTGAAAACTTTGGTAAATCTATAAGAAAAATAACCAGTAACACCATCTGAATATTTCGGGTTACACCCATCTTCAGCAAAAACAAACAAAACGTCACTGACCAAATTTACACCATTGAGCACGCACAGCAGCACACTTTTCTTTTTTTTTCTTTTTTTAAAAGTAATAATAATAATAATAATAATAATAATAATAATAATAATAACAAAAAATACTACTACTACTACTACTAATAATAATAATAATAAATATTATTAATTAGAATAGATATAGTTTATACATTTATTTACGTATAAAACAAACAATACATATAATAATTATATTCAGCTAGTGAGCTTTTTCGCTGCGCTGAGACAGACTTATAATATATACTGTAGATTAAGCCTATGTAAGCCTATACTGTATAACAGTGTCTACTTGGTTCTAGGCAGGAAATGGGAAATGCTATTATTAGCATACTGCTGAGAACTAACAAAATGCAAATCAAGGAACGCAAGTATTAAATATGGTCGATAATAACAAAGTATACCGTTGCGAAATGCTAATCTGTGTAAATCGAACAGAATTAGAAGCAACAGCGATCATTTGTAATGTCAACTAGTAGTAGTCATGCAAGCATCATTACGTAACACATCGGAGAGCTTCGTTCGACTTCGGTGATTGCCTTTTTGGGCGAATGACTGGAAGTAGGTTGGAAAAAACAAGTTTGCTGTCGGGACCCATTGTCTGATACAATGGCTCCTAAATATTTGAAGCTATGCACTGTGTTGAGGGATTGGCCTTGGACTTTGATGTCCGTTTTGATGCCATTGGTGTTGTTGGTCATCATTTTGGTCTTCTCTGCACTTATTTCCATTCCCTAGGCTCTTGAGGTGGTGTCAAGCCTCTGTACCAGCTGTTCAAGTTCTTGTTCCTCTCCAGCCAATCCATCAATGTCATCTGCAAAACGAAGGTTGGAGATTGCTCTACCCCCTATGCTGACTGTGCCTTCGTGATCTGCAAGGGCATCGGACATGATGCGCTCTAGGAAGATGTTAAAGAGTGTTGGAGAGAGTAGGCATCCCTGACGCACACCGATTGTTGTTCTGAACCAGTTTCCGATGGCGCTGTTGTGGAGGACTGCACTGGTAGCCTTGTCATATAGGCTTTTGATGATTTTAATAATAATAATAATAATAATAATAACGGATTTTTATATAGCTGGTACTCCAGCCTATGACTAGACTCACCATGCTTTACATAGTCATTACATAAAAATGCATGCATTCGATCAAACATCACTTTTGCTACGATACACCAAAAGACGGAACAGTAAAGGTAAAAACTATTTACAACTATGTACACAAATGACAAAAAAGACAGAAATAGACTATTTACAACTATGTACATAAATGACAGAAAAGACAGATATAGAACAGCAAAAACCTATTCACAGCTATTTATATGCCCGGTTAGACCCAGGAAGAAAAACAGTATAAATATTTACAGCCGTGTATACACTTAAGGATCAGACAGAGACAAAAGAGGAGGGAATTGCAGCTGGATACAAATCAGTCTGAATAGTGCAGTTTGAAGAAGTGTGTTTTGAGGGCTTTTTTGAATGCTTGTGTTGATTGTATGTTGCGGATATGGGAGGGAAGGGAATTCCACTGCTTGGGTGCGGAGTAAGCGAATGCACGTTGGCCGTATGTTTTAGTGCGGGTGATGGGAACCTTGAGTGTGCGAGTGTCAGCAGAAGATCTTAAAGTGCGTGAAGGAGAGTAGACAGACAGTAGATCAGCAAGGTAGGAAGGACAAGAATCTGTGAAGAAGTTGTGACAGAGAACAGAGAGTTTGTACTCTATGCGTGCTTGCACAGGAAGCCAATGAAGGGAATGTAGTAGAGGTGTGATGTGATCACGTTTCTTTGCTCGGAATACTAGTCTAGCTGCTGAGTTCTTAACGTTTTGTAGTTTGTCAATGATGTGTTTTGGGGAGCCAGCGAGGAGAGAGTTGCAATAGTCAAGATGAGAAAGGACGAGAGCGCAGACTAGGGTTTTGGTGGCAGTGACTGTGTAAGATAGTGGCGAAAGGAGCTGATTTGGTGGATGGCCGTGTATGCAGAGCGACAGACGTTGGAGATGTGGTTGTTGAGGGACAGGTCATCGGAGAGAATGTAGCCGAGATTTCTCGCTGAGGATGAGAACTGAATGTTTGTTGTCCCTACTGTAAGCGATGTTGGGAGAGGCGAGAGTGAGGAGGAGGTGTTGTGCATGTGAATGAGGAGGGCTTCGGTTTTATCGTCATTAAGCTTAAGCTTGTTGAGTGTCATCCATGACTTAAAGTCTGTGATTCAGTTCTCCAAAGTCTGAACAGTGGAATTAATGAGAGAGGGGGCAGTGGATTTATAAAGTTGTGTATCATCTGCAAATGACTGACTCTCAACAGCTTGCTTTCCGAGCAGGAGAAGCAGTGGCTTGGTGTACAGAGTGAATAACACCGGCCCTAAAACAGATCCCTGAGGCACGCCGCACACCAAATCTGCTATGCTAATGTTAGGGCTGATGTTGTACACTCTCATGGTTGCCCACAGAGCTGCATGCCAGACTCGGTCAAACGCCTTTTTGAAGTCTACAAACACATGATATAAATGTTGTTGGTGCTGTAGGTCTCACAGATTATTCTGAGGTTGAAAATCTGTTCAGTGGTACTTGGCCTTGCCCTGAATCGTGCTTGCTCTTCAGCTATGATTTGTTCAGCTTGGGGTTTCAACCTGTTGAATATTATTTTCAGTAGGACATTGCAGGGATGGCTGATGAGGCTGATGGTGCGATAATTTTCATTCCTGAAGGTTACCTTTTTTGGGAAGAGTGGTGATAAGCGACTGGGTCCATGTTATAGGCCACTCCCCACTCTGCCAGATCTTGTTACAGATAATGGTGAGTACGTCAATCATCGCTTCTCCTGCTTGAAGCAATTCCGCGGGTATGTTGTCCACTCCTGCTGACTTCCCCTTCTTCAGCGATTGCACTGCTGCCTCAATTTCTTCTCGGAGAATTGGGAGGATATCTTCTTCTTCTCTGTTCTCTGGACATGCTAAAACTGATGGGTCTCCGTTTGGTGTGTGGTTGTAAAGGTCAGAGCAGTACTCTGTCCATCTGTCCAAGACTTCTTGTTCCTCTGTAAGGCATATGCCAGACTTGCTTTGGATCATGGAAGCCTGGGGCTGTTTAACACTTGTCAGCCACTTCACAGTCTGGTAGGCCTTCTTGCTGTTGTTCTTGTTCAGACTGTTCTCTATTTCCTGGCATTGATCTTCTATCCAGTTCTCATTTGCTGTGCGCATGCCTTTTCGGGTGTAATTGTTGATTTTTTGTCTCTCTTCGTTTATCACACGCTATCGATGGAACGTTTTAGGGATCAGCGAACTGCGCTGGAAAGGCCTAGGTGAAACGACCGACAAAGGCCACAAGCTTTATTTCAGCGGTAGAGATGACAGGCACAAACACGGAGTTGGATTCAGATTCTTGGTCCACAAGAACATTCTAGCCAATGTCATGGGTTGCCACCCAGTCTCCAGTAGACTCATTACCATGCGTCTGAGAGCAGCCCCTTTCAACCACCATCATCCAGGCCTATGCCCCAACATCAGACTATGACGACAGCGAAGTGGAGGATTTCTATGAAAATCTACAGGCTGTACTTGACCAAGTGCCGAAAAAGGACAGTCATAGTGCAAGACGAATGGAATGCCAAGGTTGGCCAAGATGCGCACCACAACTGGGGAGACACATGTGGACCCAACTGCAACAACGAGACAAATGACATGGGTCTGAGACTGTTGGAGTTTGCCAGATACAACAATCTGATACTGGCAAGCACGCTTGGTCTCCACAAAAAGATCCAGACGATGGACATGGCACAGTCCCAGCGGGGAGCATCACAACCAGATCAACTACATCATGGTCAAGAAACGCTTCAGATCAAGCATCAACATTGGCAGCACACGCACTTTACCAAGAGCAGGCATTGGAAGTGACCACGATCTCGTGATGATGTCTTTCCGGCTTCACTTGAAGAGAGTAAACAGCAAAGTGCACTAAACTGAAGTTCGACCTGGACAAACTGCAAGACCCGGAGGTGGCAGAAAATTTGCACCACTGCTCATTTTGGGAGCTGGTGAAGTAGATGTCAACACCATGACCACAACCTTCAACTCAGCTGTGACAGATGCCGCCACGGAGATCCTTGGAAAGCACCAGGGAAGTAAGACACTGAATGCCATGCTGCAGTTGAAATCAAGAAATTCAAATATTGACTGCTACAAAACAAAACTGTCTCCAACATTTCTGAAAAAGGCAACTGCTAAATCCTTGAAACAATAGAACTGTTTTGTTGCTGACATTGCTTTTATTAGAAAGACTATCAGTATCATTCATTTTAAGTAAAACAAGTGTAGTGTTCAACAAGCTGATTTTCATGGTGATATTAGAGTAAAACAAGTGTGGTGTGTGTCTTGGTCCTCTTGAAAATAATACTCAAAAGGTTGAAACCCCAAGCTGAACAAATCATAGCTGAAGATCAATCTGGATTCAGGGCAGGGCGAAGTTACTGAAACCCCCGGCACCCCAACGGGGGTATAAAGCATGCACAACCCCAGTGCTTCAGCCCTTCTGGACCACAAAACCATTGCAGCACTCAACAGATGGATGCCCGTAGGCCTACAACTCAAGGAGGAAAGCAGCGCCCCGCCTTTCATCGGCAAGTGCTATGTCACACCCAAAAGATAGTCCCTCAAGAGTAGGACAACTGAGGACCCAACCCTTGTATTTAAGGGAAGGCATATGCACATTCCAAGCTTATTTGATACCAGTGTTTTCTACAAAGGGTCGTCGCATTTCTTTCCTACAAACAGTAATGTATTGAGACCCATGCCAGCTCACATCGGCCTATCAAATTATCAACATGCTCAACAAAATAACCCGCTAGAGCTTATGCTTCAAACTCGAGCAACCCCTCTCAGTGAAAGCGAAAAGAAAACTTTTTGATTACCTGTCACGTCTACTTGTTTAAGTAGCTGAGTGACAGTTGTTTGTGGGTGGTGGTGGTGATAGGGGGTGGGTGTTATGGTGGGGAGAGGGGAAAAGAACACACTTCTGTTATACCCTTGCCAAGGCTCATTAACAATCAATAATATTAATAATATCAATAGTATCAATAATTTTCATCCACGTGTTACCGGACCTGTTTTCAACCAGTCTAATCTATATTGTTGTCATTCAACTAGTGTATGTGACAGAGACACTGATTCTATTGAATGATTAATAACTGATGTTCATGTTTTGAGTTTTATAAATGTTATTTACACTGTAAAATAGAGCAACATAGTGTTGTTGTTGTGTTTTTTTTTTTTTTTTTTTTTTTTTTTTTTTTTTTAAATGGAATCTAACAATGTCTACCATCTTTACAACAAACTTCATGACATTTGTTCTCTTTTACAGCGTCACGGATGTCTACATAAACTCTGCATGACGGAAACTAAATCATGTGACTCTAAACATGCTTCAGAGTCAATTTCGATACCACATTATTATTTTATAAGACATGCTAATTTCCATGGACAAACTGGTATTGGTGTCTATGTTCATAATAATTTCAATAATTTTGTCAAACGGAGAAATGACCTTGAACTCAAATGTATTGGATGCATCTGGCTGGAGGTCAGGCCATAAAAAATATGCCTATTATAGGACTTATCTAGAGAAATCCTGCAAGCAACTGTGACTGGTTCAGTAATTACAAATGATGGACAAAGTCAATGCTTGCAATTTAAACTTTATTATATTAGGAGACTTTAACATTAATCTTTTAGTCTCAATCACACTGGAACACAATAACAAACTTGCTTGATATACCTCAGTTTATTCATGAACTGACAAGAGTAACTGAAACAAAGTCAGCTCTTCTTGATCATATATACAGTAACAATCATAATATAATTTCTTATGCTTTACGTCTGACGTGTCTGTCAGTGATCATAATGCCATTATTTGCAAATGTTCATGCCAGCTTCCAAAGCTCAAAGGACACACCTACATTATGTATAGAAAATTTAAGAATTTTGATTAGTCCACATATTTACAGGACTTAAGTTTAATTGATTTTTATCAAATTAAGAGCATGTAATATAATATCACCTGAATGTGTGAATAGACAATAAATGAAATATTGAGCATGTAATAACCCTAACGAAACAGACGAAATATTTTTGAAACTATTGCTTTCTGTTGTCAATGCACATGCTCTACTCAGGAGGAAGAGGGTAAAACATGCGTCGGTTACCACCTGGATGAATACTGAAATTAAAGCTGCCATGTCCTTGCATGACAGACTTAAAAAACAAAAACAGTTTGATCTGTATAAGAAACAACGTAATAAAGTCCTTACTCTCATAACAAATGCGAAGAAAAAATATTTCCAAACTTCATTATCAACAGAAAACACTAATATAACTTGTATTTGGCAAGCAATGAACGAATTTTGCAAAAATTCTCGAACAAGAAAAACAAATCAATATATGTTCACTATTGATAACTTTCAAAGTCCAAGGCCAATCCCTCAACACAGTGCATAGCTTCAAATATTTAGAAGCCATTGTATCAGACAATGGGTCCCGACAGGAAGTCCTCAACATGATCGCACAAACAACTGTTGCCCTGGCGAGGTTGAAGCCAATTTGGAAAGACAGGACCATCAGTCTACATTCCAAGGTAAGGCTGCTGTGCTCCCTTGTCATCTCCATCTTCCTATATGCTTGCGAAACATGGACCCTCACAGCAGATCTCCAACGAAGAATACAAAGCATGGAGATCGAGTTGCTACAGAAGACTTCTGGGCATTTCCTATACCCAACACATCACCGACGACGAAGTCCGACAGACCATCACACAAGCCATTGGACAACACGATGACCTGCTCACAGTGGAGAAAAAACGTAAACTCCGATGGTATTGCCACGTCACCAGATCATCAGGTCTTGCAAAGACCATCCTGCAAGGCACAGTGCAAGGAGGTAGAAGAAGAGGGAGATCGAAAAAGAGTTGGGAGGACAACATTCGAGAATGGACTGGTTTGAAACTGAGCGAAACAATCGGGGTTGCCGAGGACAGGGAAAGATGGAGTATGCTGGTTAAACGATCATCTGTGGTGCCCCTATGACCTCCGAGTTATGGGATAGGATAGGATAGGATTGATGAATATAATAAATTTTACCTTTCATTGACTGACTCTATTATTACATATAATAACGCAAACACAAGCACAGATACAATGATTTATGATAGGGTCAACCAGTTTTGCAGAAGCAAACTTCATGAATCTGCCTCATTTATTATACCTCGGTTAACAAAACTTGAAGTAACTTCTCTAATATTACAAATGAAATATAAAAAGTCTGGACATCTATAATTTAAATGCGTTCATTATTAAATTGTCTCTTCCATATATCATTAAATCTTTAACCTACATCTATAATCTATGCATTGAACAAAATCCGTTTCCCTCAATATTTAAAGAAACTAAAGTAATACCTTTACCTAAAACAAGTGATACTTCAGTTCTTTACAACTTTCTACCAATTTTCATTATACCTGTTCTGTCTAAACCCCTGGAAAGATATATTCATATTAACATGAAGTACTTAGAAAATAATGCTATTTTTTCGTCCTTTTCAGTCTGGCTTCAAACCTAACCACTCTTGTCAAACAGCGCTCTCCCATCTTTGTGATATTTGGCTTAATGCTATAAACAAGCAAGACATTGTAGGGGCAGTTTTTCTTGACCTTAAAAAGGCATTTGATCTAGTTAACCATAATATCTTAATTAATAAGCGAAACTACTATTTTTAAAACTTTGCATCTGTATTATTTTTTAAATCATATTTATCAAACAGGCACCAATCAGTATATACTAATGGTTCATTTTCGTCTCCTGGAGAAGTCACATGGAGTTTCTCAAGGATCGTTCCTTGGCCCTATTTTATTTTGTATATTTATCAATAAAATGCCCCTTTTTCTCACACAAAATGTTATCCTTGACCTATTTGCTGATGATTCATCACTTCATACTCATAATAAAAATCTACAACAGGTAGGACAAAGTCTTCAAATAAGCATAAATGAAATTGATAACTGGTGTGACAACAATAGAAAGAAATTAAATCCTAACGAAAGCAAAAGTATGCTTCTAACTACAAGACAAAAACGTCAAAATGGGTCTTTTTGCCTTAGTTTAAACTTGGGGTCGTACAATATTGATCAAGTTCGTGAACATAAAGTGCTAGGCATAGTCGTTGATGATGATTTTAGCTGGCGGTCGCACATTAACCATATCTGTAAAAAACAATTCTAAATACCTTTTCCTTCTAAATAAACTTTGACATTTTGTTACGGTTGGTGCATTAAAATCTTTTTTCTATGCTTACTGTATGTCTCACTTTAATTATACATCAACTATTTGGTGTAATGGAAGTGGTGTGCAAATTAAACTGCTAAACAGTCTTCATAAAAGAGCAAAAGATATTCTGTAAGTCTTATAATATAAATACAGATACTACAACTAATGAGAAATACAAGGAACTTTGAATACTTCTACTTCAAAAACAATTTATATTTAATACAGCTATCCTTATGTTCAAAATCACACATGGAGAAACAACTGCATATCTTGATATATTTTTTAATAAGCCAGTTGTTGGGCATAGACTTTATAATTATAAACTACCCCTCTCTCGCATTGATTTTACAAAAATAGCTTATCATTTAATGGATCTGCTGTATGGAACTCTCTCTGGAGTGTAAACATTGCGACACAATATTTTCTTTCAAAAATAACCTATGTACACATCTGCAAAAATAATTATGAAAGTGATATTTTTTTTATATCATAACACAGTTTTGCATGTATTATTTTTATTATTTATTATATATTTATTTATTTATTATTATTATTATTAATATTATTATTATTATTATGATAATGATATTCTTGTTGTAATAATAATTATGATGATAATGGTGGAGATCATTATTATTATTATTATATTATTAATATTATTATTATTATGATAATGATATTCTTGCTGTAATAATAATTATGATGATAATGGTGGCGATGGTGGTGTTAGTAGCAGTAATAATAATACTTATTATTATTAGTAGTAGTAGTAATAGTATTGTTATTATTATCATCATTATTATATTACACATATGCTGGTGTGTCCATTTAAGACATTTTCTCTTCCATAAGCAATTTTCCCCTATACGCTTAATGTGTCCGGGGACGTAAATTTTACTCAACAACATAAGCAATTTGCATTTCTGAATGTTTTCCTCCTGACAGTCCCCATCTTTATAGGTTTTACTTTTCTGTTTTACATTTTGCAAAATCTGAATAAGTTGCACTTTGAGCCATTATTATCTTTCCCTAAAAGTATTTAAGAAGAAAGATCAGTGCAATGCACATCTTAAATTATCATACATAATGTCTGAAAATCAAAATGAAATAGAACAGCAGCTGATATTCTGATATTTGCATTCATGTTATACGGACTGTTTAACTATTGGGAAAGATGATGCTTATATTTTCTCAGCATGCCCATGATTCTTTTAATTTTGTGGTGGCCACTCGACTTTCTCATGGTCAGACCAGTGCAGTAGGATAGCATCTAATAAGGATTATATCCAAGATGCCAACATTATATTCTTGGGCGACACATCTACTTCGTGTTTTACTGAAACTTAGTCTCCCGACTACTACAGTCACTAGTTAGTTGCTAGTATAACAAACTAGTAAATGCTATATATAAAATAAGGAAAAGAAATTCAGATACAATTACTGCCATTTTCTTACCTGCTATTGTTGGATGTAAACTTTTGTTTGTTTTATTTGTGTTGTCCAGCAAAACCTGTCCAAACCAGTGAACAAGTCAGAGATTGACTCCAGCAATGGCATTCTCTTCATTTTCTATGATCCAGACACCAGCATGATTTATTTGGCTGGAAAGGTGAGTTAAATTTTGCTTTTATCTGACATTCTTGCATTTATTTTTAGGGACAAAGTAATTTTAGGCTTTACAAAAACATTAAAACATTTCATTCTACATGGCAATGACTCTATATTTGACCCATAGAATGCATTAACATTAGATTATTTTTTTAATATTTCACCAAGTAAAACATTATAAGGATTTGGATTCCATTATTTGATCATACATGAGCATCCGAGGTCTTGTGAAGGTCAGGTTTATCCCAGTTTCAAGTCATTGAAGGTCAGGGTCATCCAAAGGTCACTTTGTTTTTGGCATTATGTGTTTGCTATAGTTTGTTGTATCATTGTGTCCATTTGGATCCGGATGTCAGAGTCATCTTAAGGATCAAAGATCAAAGTCAGTATTTGCATTTTGATGTCACCGTTTTCAGTTTTTCTGAGCACTCATTTTCATGTGGAATATTGCAAGTTCCATAAGGAGCATGTTTTAGATGGGCTCTGCACTTCGTTCACAGAAGAGCTATGCAAATGTAGGTTGTTGCTATTCCACTTTTTGGAGACCTTGTGAGCTATTCACACTTTTCTGCTATCCTATGCACCAACGGGAATCCCCTCATGTGAAACATACTTCCGGTTTCTTTCTCCGCGTATTGTTTATCCGAGTGTTGCAGTTTATTATCCCTTTCTATCGCCAGTGGCGCGCCTAAACCCTACCTACCTAACATTATTTGTGATTTTTTGAAATTTTTGCTGGGGGAGCAAACCGAAGTACCCGGAGAAAACCCCCGAGACGTTGCCCGAGTCGAAAGTAAATAATATTCGGAGAAATAGAAAGTTAGTCCCGCCTTAGCCCACTTGGCCACAACGCTCGCCTAACATAGTCAACTACTTCGTGTTTTGTGAAGGTTGCGACGGCGAAGCTATGGAAAACTACAAGAGTCTGTTTCACTTTCTGTCGATGATCGACGCACCGAAGTCGCCACAAATACAGGCCTCTACGATTGTTTTTTGCATCCTTTCACTGAGCATGTACTTCCTCCACCGTTTTTATACTTATCCCACTCGTTTTCTGGCTATAACAATCGTCGTTTTCGGCAATTTGCCATATTTAAAAGTCACGCATCAAGCTTTGATAAAAGCAAAACAAGCCAGACCGGAACTTGGTTTCATTCTAACCTCGTTTTAATTTATAATGGCGATACCCACGAGTTTTTATGAGAGGTGCCGGAAAGTTGTGAATAATCTAAAATGAGAATAAAGATCATTTATTGTGATTTCATGCCTCAAGGATACTTTTTATAGGGACTGATATTTGAAGCATACAACAGACTTTTGCTGTAGTTTATTTGAAGTTTATTAGCAGTATTCAAGGCAGGGTGAAGTACCACTGAACAGATTTTCAACCTCAGAATAATCTGCAAGAAATAACTACAGCACCATCATCTATATCATGTGTTCGTAGAATTCAAAAAGGTGTTTGACCGAGGCTGCCATGCAGCTCTGTCGGCAACCATGAGAGTGTACAGTATCAGCCCTAAAATTATTGAAGTCATCAAAAGCCTGTATGACAAGGCAACCAGTACAGTCCTCCATAACAGTGCCAATGGAAACTGGTTCAGAACAACAATCGGTGTGTGTCAGGGATGCCTACTCTCTCCAACACTCTTCAGCATCTTCATAGCGCGCATCATGTTAGATGCCTTTGCAAGTTCATGTATGCACAGTCAGCATAGGAGGTAGCAATCTCCAACCTTCGTTTTGCAGATGACATTGATGGATTGGCTGGAGAGGACCAAGAACTTGAACAGCTGGTAGAGAGGCTTGACCACCTCCAGAGCCTATGGAATGGAAATAAGTGAAAAGAAGACCAAAATGATGACCAGCAGCACCAATGGCATCAATACGGACATCATAGTCCAATCCCCCAACACAGTGCATAGCTTCAAATATTTAAAAGCCATTGTATCAGACAATGGGTCCCGACAGGAAGTCCTCTCCAGAATCGCACAAACATTTGCTGCCCTGGCGAGGTTGAAGCCAATTTGGAAAGACAGGACCATCTACCTACATACCAAGGTAAGACTGCTGCGCTCCCTTGCTATCTCCATCTTCCTATACGCTTGCAAAACATGGACCCTCACAGCAGATCTCCAACGAAGAATACAAAGCATGGAGATGAGGTGCTACAGAAGACTTCTGGGCATTTCCTATACCCAGCAAATCACCAACGACGAAGTCCGACAGACCATCACACAAGCCATTGGACAACACGATGACCTGCTCACTGTGGTGAAAAAACGGAAACTCCGATGGTATGGTCACATCACCAGATCATCAGGTTTTGCAAAGACCATCCTGCAAGGCACAGTGCAAGGAGGTAGGAGAAGAGAGAGACCGAAAAAGAGTTGGGATGACAACATTCGAGAATGGACTGGCTTGACACTGAGCGAAACCATCAGGGTTGCTGAGGACAGGGAATGATGTACGCTGGTTAAACGATCATCTGTGGTGCCCCTAGGACCACGGAGTTACGGGATAGGATAGGATTTGAAGTGACCTTTAAAGTCCAAACTTGTTGTAGCTTGATCATTCATGTATGTGTCATTTTGCTTTCATTTCGAAGTTCAAGGTCATCTTAAGATAAATCGTAAACAAATTTTCATTACAGTGGAATAGCTGAAATATTGGCTATATTTGTCCCATAGTATGCATCAATATTGGGTTATTTGATCATACATGTGATCAGAGGTCATGTGAAGGTCATCCCAAGGTAAAGATGAGCAAATTCATCCAAAAGGTTGCTGTTTTTTCGCATAATATGTTTGCTATAGTTTATTTTATCATACATTATATTTTATCATATATATGAGTGTCCATTTGGATCTGGAGGCTGAGGTCATCTCGAGGTCAAGGTAATAGCAAATCAAAGTCGGTATTTGCATTTTGATGCCACTGTTTTGTTTCCATTTTTCTGAGCTCTCATTTTCAAGTAGTTCCATAAAGAGCATGTGAGTCATAAGGGCCTTGCTCTTCTAATTTCCTATTTATATTTCTTTGATGCATGATAAATATCAGAGACTCAAATATAATTGAAATTTGGTCAACCTGGCTCCAAGGTCACTTGAGATTTCCAAAGTTGGTTCATATGGTACTTTAAAGCGACCTTGACCCTAAACTGTAACAGATAAAAAGTCGATACGTTGTATTTAGAAAATAGATATATATGTGACGTCCTTTGAGTTGATCTTGGAGATCAAGGGCATTTTAGGCCTTAAAAAGCATTTTTAAAATATTTCATTATGCAGTGGAATGGCTTTATATTTGACCCTTAGGTTATTTGATCTTACATTATTATCAGAGGTCATGTTAAGGTCAAAGTAGTTAAAAGGTCAAGGTCAGTTGAATGTCAAGGTCATTGTTTTGGGAATAATGCATATTGGAGTTTTGTGCTTATGCACGAGGGTTCATTTGGACCTGGAGGCCAAGATTATAGCAAGATCAAAGTCAGTATTTGTATTTTAATGCCACTGCTTTGTTTCAGGATCTTGTGAATGATATGGGCTTTACCCTTCGTTCTTTATTTCTTTCAGGGGTGGGAATTGTCCGCCATTTGGCGGATTTCTGCCATTAAAAAAAATCCCCTCCGCCAAAAACAATAATTATTCCGCCAAAAAAGTAAAAAAAAATTTTTTTTTACACTATTGCTGTGTTTAGACACAGCGCAACAGAAGTCTCACCGGAAGTGAGAGGTCGAGGTCGTTGTACTTAATCACCGCCATCATGTCTTTAAAGGCTATGATTGTACAGCGTGGTGAAACTTTTCAAGAAGGTTTTGGCGTCAAAAACAAATGGAGGTGGGATTGGTTGGAGTACGAAGTCAATGATGATCGGCTCAGCTGATATTCAGATGTTGAATATACAGCTGTGTACATGTTCAGCTACTATGTACAAATTTTGTGTGTGTGTGTACAGCTCTCTCTCTCTCTCTCTCTCTCTCTCTCTCTCTCTCTCTCTCTCTCTCTCTCTCTCTCTCTCACATAATCACTGTACATGTATACAGTTATATACAAAAATCCTTTTTGAATTTATGTTATTTTCTTTATGCAACGTGTCTGTTAGTTGTACATTGTTTATCAGCACTACATCACAGCATTATATTCTTTGGTCATTCAAACAAAAAGCACAAGAAAAAAAGACAAAAAAGAATGTTTTTCATACTTCAAAACTACTTACATTTTGCAATCAGAATACGCCAGATTGCACAGATTTTGTTCTTGATTTTGAAAATTTTCCGGGGGGGGGGGGCATGCCCCCGGACCCCCCTAGTTTCCTTTATTTTTCACTTCAGCAATTCCAAACCCTGTTCTTTAAAAAAACTAAAATATCTGTACTATCAACAACAAATGTTTTATATGGAATAAAGATTTTTTGAATTGATGTTATTATTGATTTGTTGATGTGCAGGGTGACAGTTTGATTCGTTACTATGAGATCACAGATGAGGCTCCCTATGTCCATTACTTGGAGTTGTTCCAGTCCAGTACGCCACAGCGAGGGATGGGTTTTATGCCAAAGAGAGGTCTCAATGTCAATAACTGTGAAATTGCAAGGTCAGCCTTCAATTGCTTATTTTCAAGGACTGCTTACAGTGAGCAGGTCCCACTGGTCTGTCACTGCCATTATGAACAAAATGTTATATCTCTTAAAATATATTATGACCAGTGGCATTAGTATGATAACAAAATATGTTTATTCCCGACAGGAAGGAGGGTAATATGAAATCTGTTTAGTCATGAAGAAGGGGCAATAACTGTCACAAGAACAGAAATGAAGGAGGAACAGAAATCCAATCAAAATGTAACAAATTTGGTGTTCCCTGTGCCATGTTACATCCTATGTATAAATGACATTGGACACTATTCCAATGCTGTGTGTTGACCAGAATTATGAATGCGGTAGACCGAATATACAGGGCAAACTAAGACTGAATGTATGGTACAGCCCAGAGCCAAAAATGTCAAAAGTTAATTGCAGCTGAACGCCAAAAATTACTATCATATCATGCGTTGGTTCGCATGGCTAAAGGCTGGATGGTTGTGGTCTGTCTAAAAATTTCACAATCGCGAATGCGGAGGGTCTGGCATGAGGGGCGGCCCCTTGCCTTTGGACGTTGCTGCATCCATTGTTCCTTCCCTAGCAAGGCAGCTCTCCTAGGGTGATCGTTCATTTTTGCCATCGCTGAGCCTACACTTCAATCACAAAAACACACAAAAAAATAAAAGAACTTATGACGGATAGACCAAAACTAATGGATATGATTCTGACATGGAAACTAGACATAGAGCCAAAGAATCTGGGCTTTTCAAAACATGGTCATGCTTCTTGATAGTTAGGATGAGCAACGAAAACTAAAAACTTTCCCCAGTTGTCGTGGAAAAGTGGTTGGAGTGTCCAGACAGATCAAAGACTGAGAGATGGAAGTTTCCTAGTGGATTGTCCCACGGAAAGGACATCTTAACAACTATGAACTAGAGATGGTTCCAAGCTGGAGCTATTTAGCCGAGTGTTTGATGTAAATGTGAGTTGTCACCTCACACTCAACTCATCCAAAGAAGTTGTACGGTCACCTCAGTTTGATGGTCTGACAGGCAGAAATAAAAGATGGCTTGGCAAGGGTGTTACCAAGGCACATAGGGTCAATTTGACAAAGACGGAAAAAAATCCCCACAAATATTCTATTTTTGACCTTTTGCACACCTGATGTTCCTAAAAGAGTGATTATGTGCTATGAAAGGTTCCCTGTTTTAGTGTGTGTACCTTCGCCACTGCGATGTTTTAACCCCTTCGCTGCCAAGCTTATCTAGCACAGAACTGCAACTATTTGCCAGAGGTAAATAAGCTTGTACAGGTAATAATTAAAAATAAATTCTAGCTCGCAAACTATTTCACTAAACTATATAAAACCTATACTTTTCTGAAAGGAAAATGAACACAGATTTTAGCTATGACATAGATTTTGAAAAATAACATGACTGGAAGAAATTAATAGCTAATAAACTATGAATTAAAAAAATCAGAATTTTTGGTCAGACATCACCAGAGCTGCCAACCACTACGGAATTTCCGTAGTTTACTCCGGAAATGAATACGCGGCTACGGAGCTACGCAAATCGAAAATTTACTATGGAAAGTCAATTTTCGACGATAGTATTACAGTTTTAACTCTTTCCCTGCCAGGCATGTTTCCACGTTTGTGCCAGACATTTCTCTGGCACCGGAAAGAAAGTTCAGTACCTTAGGCATTTAAGCTACTGTTCTTTCAATAATAGTTGTTAAATAGACATATTTCATATAAAATTAAAGGTAAAAGAGTGAAGAATAAGAAAAAAAAAAAAAAAAAAAAATGTTAATTTGATTATGTTATTAAAATATGTGTTTTGAAAGCATGTTGATCTTTTTGAAATGATAAAATAAAATAAAAATATTTCTACATACCACAGTGATAAAAAAAATCTGGAGGAATAATTCCAATCACTGAATCAGCTTCACACACCAGAAAGAAAATTTATTTAGGATCAAAATACACTTTACAGTTTGAAATTATATTGATTATTAGCACAGAGTTTGACACACTGTCGATTGTGCCCATCACAATGCTTAGTAAAATGCACAAAAAACGCTCTAAAAACGAATCAATTTGAAGAAAAAACGTGCGTGTCGATCGAGAACGAAAGTAGAAAGAGTTATCTCTCTTTGGTTAAAATAAAACTTGGATTGGACTGCGGAAAAAAACGGAATGAAACGGAATACTGAAATCGACGATATATCGTCGATTGGCACAAACATGGCGGCTCAGATCGACGATATATCGTCGATTGGCAGGGAAAGAGTTAACGAGTTTTATTGAGCGCCTGTGCCTCCCGTAGCACCTCAAGGTCACGGTCATTCGGTTTACGTGCACGGAGTAATAGATCATGCTCCCAGTGCATGTTAGGAAATTCGACCAATCACCGTGAAGTGGTTTTGCAAACGGCCAATCGCTGCACAAAACCTCGACCTTTCTGTGACACTTTCGTTTCCGGGTCACTTTCTACACTGCGAGAAGAAAAGTTTGTGTGCGGCGTATTTTGAATCCGTGATGCCAAAAAGAAAGAAAACTAGCGATGAAAGCCCAGAAAAAAAGAAGAGGACAGCAAATCAAGAGTACAGGAAAGAGTATTCTGAAAAATTTCCGTGCATCACTGCGTCATCGAGATCAAAACACAGCGTGTATTGTACAGCGTGCTTGGCAGATTTTAGCATACAACATGGCGGCTTCCACGATGTGACGCGACACGTGAATGGCAATCGTCACAAAATTCGTTGCCCTGATCCAGAAAAGTTAGTCCCTGTTCAGTAGGTAGCCACCTTCTTCCAGCCCGATATGGATCTCTCAATAATTCGTGCGGAAACACACTTCACGACCTTCGTTGCAGAGCACAATTTGCCTGCGTCAGTAGCAGACCACTTCAGTAAGTTAGTGAAGGCAATGTTCCCGGACTCCCAAGTTGCCAAGAGCTTTGCATGTGGGCGAACAAAAACTGGACATATAATACGAACGCTAGGAGAAGAGGCGGTTAAGGAGGCAAGCACTGCCATGGAATCTAGTCCATTTGTGCTAGCCACTGACGGCAGCCAGGAAGGGGGGGGAGGGGGGGGGGGGGAGTTTTTCCCAATTGTCGCCAGGTAAGACTCTCTCTCTCCAGTAATGTGTCTGTCTTTTCCCATCTTGCTGTTTCCAATCAGCAACTGTGCCTGTGAAAGGATCTTCAGCCAAGTTAGAAAAAATAGAACAGATTTCAGGTCCTCGCTCAGCCCAGAGCAACTGGAGGCTGTTCTTGTGCTGAAAACAAAACTGCAAGGCACTCCATGCTATGACTCAAAGCTATCTGACAATTTGCTGAGAAAGTGCAAGGCTGCCACCAGATTGGGCCTTGCTAAAGACTAGACATGTTCCCAGAGAGAGAATAGAGCAAGTTCAATAAATGTGGAGTATTGTATGAAGTGTGTCATCTTTCCTTGCAACTGTGCTTGTTTAGTAGTGTGTGTGTATATGCATGTCTTCGTTAAAAAAAAAAAGCGAGGACGTATGGCTACTGAAAATGTCATAAAACTACTGAAATTCAGAATTTTTGCTACTGAAAACTTTTTGGGGGGTTGGCAGCTCTGCATCACACAAACAAACTTGCATACAAACAAGCAGAAAATGACAACACATCAATGAAAATGTTTTTTTCTTACCTTATGATGAGCTCTTACATCCAGTGTGTTGTTTTTACATCTATCACATGTGCACAATTTGTATGCATTCCACTGGAAAATCAATGTAACACAGTTTTTTCCCTTTCTTCGCAAGTGTTTCTTCACACACAAAAATCCACCATAAATTCTCTATATACACAATTTACAGTTATAATCTGTCATGCATAGAAAGCACACACATTGCCCACCTCTACATGCCCACTGGCTTTTTCAGTAATTTTTCTCTGTGGTAGATCTCGAAACAGGGTGCTGCACAAAGTCCAGGGGTTGAAGGACATTTTGCACAGTGGTAGATGGTTTCCTTGCGGATTCCATGTTTGTAGCACACCCTGCACCTTTTTGCAGGTTTCTGCTTCCCCTCTGTGGCAGGGATTTTGCTGGGGAAGTGGCGCTCCTTTAGTCTGGCAACATCTTCTGTGCGCTGCAGGGGCTCATCAGGTGCGCTGTCACCATACAGCATGTCGCTGATGATTGACACTTGGTAGAAGTCCATCTTGCTGTTGGTGTTTTTCTTGAAGACTATAAAACTGTTCAGCAGGCTGACTTGCATGAGATGAACCATCACTTTTTTATACCAGCGTGTTTTGCGCGGGCATCGTAGGGCTGCAACATCTGATCTGCTCAGTCAACAGCCCCATCTTTGAGTTGTATGATACAACACATTTGGGTTTCTGCACCCTCTTGCCCCCTCTCCTGGTCACCTCCTGCATCCCTTCATCATGCATCGATGACACAGACCTGCCTACCCTTCCGTAATCTTCCGTAATTTTACGGAATTTTGCCCTCTAATACGGGAGTACGAAATTTTATGCAAAATTACGGAGAAAAACTACGCAATTTTTAGAGCCGTGTAAACTTGTTAAATTGTTGTCTGCTAGGCCTAGAAGCCGATAGAGTAACCGCCCTTGCATGAGAGCAAGTGTTTCGAGAGTTGCGATTGGACGTCGTGAACCAATGAACATGCTCGAACGTTACAAGCTTAGATTGTCGCGCTGGACTTGAGTGAAAATGGCGAGTGGAGAAAGTTCTAATCGGGCTAAAGTTGCACGTTTACATGAGACAGACCACGAATCAGAAGAGTCTGAGTGTGTAAAGATTGCTCAAGTACAGAAGAAGAAAAAAAAACCTGCAGTTGCAAGTATTTCGTTCTGATTACACGAGGACTTGGCCTTGTCTTGTGGCTTCAAAAAACGTGGCCCAGAATTTATACTGTAATGTTCTGTGGGCGACTCTGACTTCTCAATTGGGCATGGAGGAGCAAACGACTGTAAGCGGCTGGTCCCCAAATCTTGCCATGAAGACACCAGATATGTCAGGCAAGAAGGACCATCTCAAATGTGCCTACTCCAGGCAGCTGGCACAATATAAAGTTAAAAAAAAACTGCAAAATTTGTACAGGGTACAGTCTTTTCAGTGTGGTCGATTTCAACTGTAATAAAATGAACCTCACAATGTGCTACTGTTATTGGTAAAGTAAACATATTCACAGTAACAAGTCCTTCTTTTGACAGCTAATGAAACTTTTTAAAAAAAAGGCAAACTTTGAATTAATTTATGTGTAGTGCCTATTCATGTGAATTACACATCTTTATCATGAAAATTACATTTGAGTCAATCACCGGTAATATAAATAAAACTCCTGTGGAACAGTTTTCCTTCATCACAACCGGGTCAGGGATGTGCAGGTTTATCTTTTGTTGCATGCCATGGGCTCTCATGATTTTAAGTAATCATTTTAAAATCTGTTTGATATTGTTTCCTTCTTTTTGCTATCCTTTTATTTTAAAAACTGTTTTTGTGTGCGTTTTAAGTAGTAAACGTGCCGTGAATTTATTCATACCTTGGTTATTCAGAAACATCCCGTTTCCTCATGTCTGTAGAATTACTGAAGGAAAATGCAAAATTACTGAAATTTACAGGGAAGACTACTGATCAGTAATGCATAAGGTAGGCAGGTCTGATGACAGCATGTACACTATTTTACTGGCCTGCCACTTTACAAAAAGAAGCTGTCCAGATCTCAGGGCTTTCATCACTTCCTCAGCATTGACAGTCAGCTGGCGAACTTCTTGGGGCACGCGGTTTTCCCTGATTGTGCCACAGCACACAGTGTTTCTTTGCAGTAGGTACTGGTACAGTCTTGCCCCACTGTACCAGTTGTCCATGAAGAGGTGGTATCCTTGGTCCAACAGACTTGACGTCATGAAGACCACAATTTTCTCAGTCATGGTCAAGTGAGCAGTGTCAGGTGGGAGGTGGTCTTGCATTTGAAATCCTGGGTCTTCCTTCCTGGTGTATAGGTGGAACTTATGCGTGTATCCACTGTCCTCACACACATTGAAGATTTTGATTCCAAAGCGGGCTCTTTTTAGTGGAATATACTGTTTGAAGACGAGCTGCCCTTTCCATAGAAGAAGCGATTCATCAATCGCGATGAACCTATCTGGCACATACACACTTTCAAAGCGTGCTTGCAGGTGTTTGATGAGAGGCCGAACTTTGTAGAGCCGATCCCGATTCGGTGCGTTGAGTGGTGGCTCCTGGCTATTGTCATTACAGTGGAAAAAACGCAAAATAGCCTGAAAGCGGTTGCGCGGCATCACTTGTGGAAAGATGGGGGTGAAAAGCACCGACAGAGTCGACCAGTACATCTCAATTGAGGGTTTGCTTACTACACCTGTGAGCAAGATCAGGCCTAAGAACTTGGTCATCTCCGACTTGTCTACATCCTTCCAGTCATTCATTCTGGAATGCTGCTTGCTTGGGCGGGCTCGTGATCTTTCCTGATTTGCGTACAAATTTGTTTGTACCACCAAATGAACCAGAATTTCTTCTGTGAGAAACAGTTTGAAGTAAGACAGTGGGCTGGTACCATCCACAGGCACCTTGAGTCCTGGCTGTCCAGTGAAATCGGGGATGACAGGCTGCCTTCCCTCTGGGGGTATTAGAGGCTCATTTAGCTGTGCACCCACCCCCTGTCCTCCACGAGCAGCTGTGGGCCTTCCACGAGTGGATGCTCTTCCTCGCCCTCTGCTGACACCTGAAAAATAACAAAATATAAAGACTAAATGTTACATAAAGTACATACAATATGGCTTTTGTAAATGTGCTATGGCTGTCAAGACCCTAACAAAACTGTGTATGGCGTAACACTGACATACATACATTCCAGTGTGGTGTAAAATGAGGTCAGATACATTCTCTACATTTACTGTTATTTTTCCATACGGTAAAAAGGATTGGGATGGGGTGAGGTGGGTGAGAGAGAGTACAACAGAATGTGAGATAAATCAGAGTGAGAGAGAAAGTGAGAGAGAGAGAGTGACAGTGAGAAAGAGTGACAGAGAAAGAGAAAAGAGGGGGGAGGGGGGGAAAAGAAGAAGAAAAAGAGGGAAACAGGCAAACAGGCAGAGAGAAAGATGAAATGATGAATGAAAAAGAACAGATAAATGTGTTGGCAATATGTTTTCTCTCATGAAAAAACTTACCTTGTCCCCGTTGTGTGCCTCTCCCTCCTCGTCTTCGAGTTCGTCCCCGCTCAATCATCCGACTCGCTTTTGTCTTTTTCATCGGCAGTATCAATGTTATCAAGCATTTGTAGAACCGTATTGACATCTATGGTCACAAAACCTGGAAACGTTTTGGCCACACGTTGTCGTTTTGCTGTGCTACCATCGCCTTGACCGTCAGTGTCCGCCATCTTCTCTCGCTCAGCGTCGCAAGCTTCTTCAAACGTCACCACTTCTCCCAGAAAATCGGGCCTATTTGTGTCTAGCCAACCACAACCAAGCAAACGTCATGAATATTAAGTAGTACATAAATCCGGCTTTCTGATTGGCTTATATTTAAACACCACCACGGAAAAATATGAATCGGAAAAATCCTGAACTATGCATGACATGTATATGCGGCACTGGCATTTTTCTGGCACCCTGAGCATGACGTATATGCACGGCAACGGCAGCGAAGAGGTTAAATGCCAAAGGTATGGTCATGGTAGCACGGCATGTAAAAACACACCAACCTGTTTCAAGTGTGGGGCAGATTCCCATGGCGAACAGTGCAGTGATGCTCCGAAGTGCTCAAGCTTCTCGATCTGCATCGTCAAAGTCTTGTCCTGCTTGGATCAGGGAGGCTGAGATTCAGAAAATCAGAACACAAGAAAGATGCTCATTTCTAGAAGCAAGAAAACTGTATGAGACAACCCCTGTGATACAAACAAACCCGAGTTTTGCTGGAGTGGCTTCAACAAATACTACTTGCCAAACATGCTCAAATCTGTCTCATCAATGATTTCTGTTTCTGACAAATCTGCTTTAGGATCGGTTCTGAATTCTCTGAAAATTGACAAAAACACTAGAAAAACGTCTTTAATAGTGAAAATAAAGAAAAAGATAGTATTGCCTCTAGTAATCGGCTGTCGAGCCCAAGTAGGCCGACTATCACTAATACAATGCCACCTCCTCAGGTGAATGCGCCGGTGGCCAACAATAGCCGTTACCACACCTCTACACCGTTTCTCCCCTGGGACAAGGGAGGACGTCTGGTCCATGACCTCTTTCCTCCTCACCCCATCGAGGTTGAACACCTTTGGTAAAATGAAATTTGGAGCAACAGATAACTATCTGACAACTGGACACTTACAGATGGCCCATTGAAGTACCGTTATACCAAAGCTTAACAAAATCGCTTCATCTGTTTTTGAGATATTGAGCAAAAAGTCGTTAGCAACAAAGTTATTCCAGTGACCTTGAACTTTGCAGTAGAGCAAGTATGAGGCAGACCACTAAACTGCGTAATGTTCCTGTGAAGTTTGTTCAAAATCAATTCATTGGCTTTTGAGAAGGCTTCCTACAGACTTGACAGACGGGCAGATCGACGGAGTTTTGATCGCTCTGATTCCCGACGATTTTAAGGTGTTTCCAGAAGTCTGAAAATACAAAAAATTCCAGATTTTTGCAAATCTCTGTGAGATATGCTAAATAGTCCAAAAATGTTTGGGTTTCTTTTATTTTCTTTTATTTATTTATTTTTGTTTGTGTCTCCCATCCATCCACCGTCTGTGCAAAGTTTTTTAGTGGCTGTCCTAGGTACTTATTTTATCTATCCCAGCTAAACTTGGTATGATGTATATTCAAGAGAAAATGATAAGTGAAGTGAACAAATAAGAAAATGACAATATTTCAGGCTATATTGTAGTTTTCTGTGTTAGGCTGCACCATATATTTGTTATTAGGCTACACCGTATACTTGCTATTAGGCTGTACAATATATTTGATATTATCCCCTGTGGGGGTACCGAAGGTTTCAGTATAAATAGTATCCCCACTTTCTGGAAATGTAGTGCTTTAAATTCCCACTGTTGCTGTCCTACTCTGTTCAATCTACTATACTATCTTCTTCTTCGCTAAACCAGTCGCCTACTTTTTTTCTTGAAAACTCTTCCAGGACAAAATTCCTCATTTGTGTGTGAGGTCTGTTGGATCAGCTTGGGAATATTGGACGCTTTCTGCCAGGTGGTCTCTGGGGCTTCCAATGATGTTATTATTTGGCAATGTAGGCATTTTATATGTATGTGTTTTGTTAATATATTATAATGATGTTTATATTAATTTGGTTTTGGTAAACGGGGGTTAGATAAATTGGAGTATAGCCTCAGTGACCACTGCGTGGGATGTCTTTATTGTAAAGTGAGCCGGTGGAGTGCCTTCAGTGTTACCACTAGGGTTGTTTCGGCAGATCTTTTATGAGGATCAGGGGTGAGTCCTCTTTCAGCGAAGTTGTGGTCTTGATTTTGTTGTCCTGATTCGGCTCTTTGCAATTGTTATTAGGCTGCACCATATAATTGTTATTAGGCTGTATCGTATATTAAGTCATATGTTTCTTTGTAGTTGTCTGTGTTAGGCTGCATTGTATATTCAGTCTTAAGTGCCACTGTATGTTTTCCAAAATTTGTTGGCATTAGGTGACACTGTTACAGTCACCATTTTGTTTTAGTATTAGGCTTCCTGTGGGTTCGGGCACTGAATAGAATAGCCCCAACGTTTCCCTGCATGTCGTAAGAGGCCACTAACGAGGGTGATGTCAGCACAGCATCACTGGGCGAAAGTCTTCTACACAGAAGTCACCGGCCAGGGTAGAGGAACCAAATGTTACTACAGGTTCAACAACCACATGCTCATGGATTTTGGCTGTGGCCAACAGCCTGGAGAGGATTGGGCCCTGCCAGGTCTTTCTTGCCCAAGACACACATGATGAAAAGAACCTCTCATTCCATACCGGATCAGTCGTCGCCTGGATCACCAAGGACCACGCCTTCCATTGACCCACCAGGATTGAGGTGATAAGTGTGCTACTGATGGACAACTTAGCAAGATCTGCAACGAGAGAAAACATTGTCATAGGAATCTGGAATGTCAGGACTCTAAATGCGGAGGGAAAATTAAAAGAACTGGCCCACGAGCTGGACCATTACCGATGGAACATTTTAGGCATCAGCGAACTGCGCTGGAAACGCCTAGGTGAAACAACAACCGACAAAAGCCACAAGCTTTATTTCAGTGGGAGAGAAAGGCACGAACACAGCGTTGGATTCTGGGTCCACAGAGACATTCTAGCCACTGTCATGGGTTGCGCGCTCGGTCTCCAGTAGACTCATTACCATCCGTCTGAGAGCAGCATCTTTCAACATTGTCATTATTCAGGCCTATGCCCCTACATCAGACTATGACGACAGCGAAGTGGAGGATTTCTATGTACATCTACAGGCTGTCCTTGAGCAAGTGCCAAAGAAGGACATGTCATAGTGCAAGGCGATGGGAATGCGAAGGTTGGCCAAGATGCGCACCATAACTGGGGAGACACATGTGGACCCCACTGTAACAATGAGATAAATGACAGGTCTGAGACTCTTGAAGTTTGCCAGTTACAACAATCTGATACTGGCAAACACGCTTGGTCTAGTCTCCACAAAAAATCTAGACGATTGACCTGGCACAATCCCGGCGGGGAGCATCACAACCAGATCGACTACATCATGGTCAGGACTCTCTTCAGATCAAACATCAATATTGACAAAACACGCACTTTTCCAGGAGCAGACATCGAAAGTGACCACGATCTCGTGATGATGTCCTTTCAGCTCCACTTGAAGAGATTAAAAATAGCAAAGTGCACTAGACTGAAGTTCGACCTGGATGAACTGCAAGACCCGGAGGTGGCAGAAATATTTCAAGCCACAATTGGAGGGAAATTTGCACCACTGCTCATTTTGGTAGCTGATGAAGTACATGTCCACACCATGACCACCGCCTTCAACTCAGCTGTGACAGATGCAGCCACTGATATCCTTGGCTAACACCGCCCAAAGAAGAAATTCTGGATCACACCTGAACTGTTGGATCTGTGTGATAAACAAAGAGAGATGATAAAGAAAAAGACATCACAGGGAGCTGATGCCTACCGAAAAATGAATGATGACATCCCAAAAGCAGACCTGCTTACCCGTCCGTATTTTGCCGTATTGTCCCGATATTTTGACCTCGAATACGCTGTTACGATCTCTTTTTAAAAAATATGAAAATCGACCAAAAAATTTTATTTTTTTATTTTTTTATTTTTTTTACAAATTTTTTTAAAAAGTACACTTAACCGGAAGCGGAAGCTGAACAAATTGCGCCAGAAAACTATAACTCATTGGATAGCATTGTGTTTTTCAAGTGTATACTCTGCAAATATTTAATTGTCATGGAGAAAAGAATTCATGAAACAACAGATGATGATTCAGATATTGAGGTGGCGAGTTCATCCAAGCGTGTTTGTGTGAAACAAAAACAGACATTTTTGGTTTCTTATTAAAAAATTGGCCTTGTTTGGTAGCTGATGAAGACCTGCTGGTTGGTGATCAGGCAAGGAAAATGCTTGACAGTCCCACAGACTACAACCTAAAATCTGAACGTATTGCAAAGTTCTATGCTTCAGTGCATGCATACTTTGAGGAAACTTGCAGCTATCTTCTCCTGAAACTGCCCCTCACTGACCCTTTGCTCCAGCACTGCAGAATCATATGTCCTTAAGTTCAGTTGACTGCATCTTCCCAAGATCTACGCTTTTTTGTGAAGCGATCCCCTGCACTCTTTCCACCAAATACAACATCTGAACAAATCAGGAGCAATTCTCCGAGTATCAGTCAACTGATGTCAAGGGATTGGTGGGCCCAGCTATGCAGGTGGACGAATTTTGGGTGCAGGTCAGCAAAAACACCCTTAGCTTTTGCAACTGTGCCAGTTCATGCTGGGACTCTGCACCATTCCACACAACAGTGCTGCTTGTGAGAAGGTGTTTAGTTGCGTACGTAAAACGTCCACTGACAGTAGGTCCAGTATGGGCAAAGATGCTGTTGACTCACTGATGGTAGGTATATTCAGACCTGAAAGCTCTTTCACAAAAAAAAGAACTGCAACAACTGAAAAGTGCATACATGCATTTTTTAAAATAAAAATACAAGTAGATCATTATCACATATTATGTTGATGTGGTGGCCTAACACTTTTGCATTGTTTTTCAATTAAGCACCCTAATTTTTAAACAATAAATTTATTGAACAGTGTACCGTTTCTTGATTTATTTTACGTGTGTAATAATATATGAAAATTTAGCTAAGAGCAAATTAAGATGAATAATGACAATAAGTTTACACAGTTCTATATTTTTATTTATTTATTATCATTATTTTGGTTCACGTAAAATAACGACAGTTTATATAAATACCGAAAGTCAAAATCTGGTCACGATTTCCTAAATCTGGTTTTGAAGTGCCTGGAGTACTGACAAAAAAATGTTGAGGTAAGCAGGTCTGCAAAAGGCATGAGCGTGATGAAGAAACAGAAACTCAGATGGTATCGCCACATCAATCGAGCATCAGGCCTTGCAAAGACCATCCTGCAAGGCATGGTGCAAGGAGGCAGAAGAAGAGAGAGACAGAAAAAGATGTAAAGGACAACTTTCGAGAATGGACTGGCTTGACACTGAGCGAAGCCATGAAGGTTGCTAAGGACAGAGAAAGATGGAGTATGCTGGTTAAACAATCATCTGTGGTGCCACAGCGACCTTCGAGTTACGGGATAGGATAGGATTAGGCTTCACTGTATATTTGGTTTTATTCCTGGCACCTAGGGATGCACTATACTATTGATAAAACCAATGGCAAACAATCGAAGTGTGAAGAGCAAGAAAGATGGCTAAACATGTCAGCAGCAATTAATTTATCTGCTTTGTATTGCAGTATGACCCTAATTCTCAAAAGCCCATTCCCACTACTGCGGATGAGAGTACAAACTGGTGTAGTCTATGCATGCATGCATTCTATTCCACACTTGAACGATTCTGACGTTCATGTCTCAGACCGGTAAATGTCAGAATGGTAAACACACCTAAAGTGCTATTTGCAAACAATTGTGATATTAAAAATAAAAATTATATGGGCAAATTCCAAGTGTGTCCATTGATAACATTCTACTTTTGTTTGGATTTTGCACATACTAGACTTGTGAAGGCAAGGAAACACACTCCAAACTGAAACTATTTTTGTTTTATACCGCTGTGAAATGTTGTCAGTCTCTCTTGAAACTTATTTTTGCACAGGTTCTACAAACTGCACAACAATGGCCTGTGTGAAGTGATACCCTTCACTGTTCCCAGGAAGGTGAGGATTGTGTTGCTTTTTGGTTTATATTGAAGGCCTACTAAACATGCAGTGTTTGAGCTAGGGTACTATTTAAAATTATTGTTAAAAAAGGGTGTACTTCAAGGAAATATGTTAAGCCAGATTTTATGTAATATATTGATTAGGTATCAACGAACTGTGCCCTGTGGGTTTGGGCACTGAATAGAATAGACCCAACGTTTCCCGGCATGTCCTAAGAGGCGACTAACAGGGTTGATGTCAGCACGGCATCACTGAGCGAAATTCTTCTACACGGAAGTCACCAGCCAGGACGGAGGAACCTCATGTTAATACAGGTTCAACGACCATGTGCTCGGGGCCAAGGCGAGCCACATTGTATTCGTGGAAATCGACTGTGGCCAACAGCCTGGAGAGGATTGGGTCCTGCCAGGTTTTTTTTTGGCCCAAGACACACTGCATTATGAAAACAACCGGATTGGTCGACACTCGGGTCAACATCAGACTTTGACGACAGCGAAGTGGAGGATTTCTATGAAAATCTACAGGCTGTCCTTGACTAAGTTGTTACACTCGAATCGATGTTGGTGTTTTCTATCAGTATTTGATTCAGCCCCGATGCTTGGATCCCTGATAGGTGTGTAACTCAGATTCGTTTATCCACGCAGCCTGCTCACTCAGCAACAAGACACGGAGTCGACGTATGAAGTTTTCCACTTTTATTCAGCCCACATCAACATCTGCATACAATTCTCAACTCTTTACTTTCCAACTCACTATCAACAACTTCCAAAACAGTGCGGCGCATAAAATATATAGCCTCTCTCTCTCTTCCCGAACAATTTAGAACACGGTAGACTAGAATGACGCACTACAGCCAATCAAATAAAAGATCGTCATCACTGACTTACGTCATACATCTCTCTACACATTCCCGGAACGTTCTCTTCGACATTTATCGGGAAATTTCTATCGAGAGTAAACAGGGAAATCTAGAGAATTCTCCAACAATATCGACCAACTAAAATTACCAACGTTATACAAAGCCTCCTCTAACCATAACGCAAACTCAAATCAAAGGTAAATAAACTCTATTATTAAATACTTTGCAAAACGAAACGATTAGATCTATCGTGCAGACAAACTATCCTTCGCGTTTCAACGTAACACAAGTGCTGAAGAAGGACATAGTCTTAGTGCAAGGCGACCGGAATGCCAATGTTGGCCAAGATGCGCACCAAAACTGTGGAGACACATGTGGACTCCACTGCAACAACGAGACAAATGACAAGGGTCTGAGACTCTTGGAGTTTGCCAGATACAATCTGATACTGGCAAACGCTTGGTCTCCACAAAAAATCCAGACGATTGACATGGCACAGTCCCAGAGGGAGCATCACAACCAGATCGGCTACATCATGGTCAAGAAACGCTTCAGATCAAGCATCAACATTGGCAGGACATGCACTTTTTCAGGAGCAGACATCAGCTCCACTTGAAGAGAGTAAACACAGCAAAGTGCACTAGACTGAAGTTCGACCTGGACAAACTGCAAGACCCGGAGGTGGCAGAAATATTTCAGGCAACAATTGGAGGGAAATTTGCACCACTGCTCATTTTGGGAGCTGGTGAAGTAGGTCAACACCATGTCCACCACCTTCAACTCAGCTGTGACAGATGCCACCCCGGAGATCCTTGGAAATGTTGTTGTATCAATTTTTATTGATCAGATTAACACAAGTTGTACCTTGGAAAGCACCAGCCAAAGAAAAAGCTGTGGACCTTTTTAATAAACAAAGAGAGATGAAAAAGAAAAAGAATACCTCACAGGAAGCTGATGCCTTCCGAAAAATCAACAATGACATCCGAAAAGGCATGCACACAGCAAAGGATAACTGGATAGAAGATCAGTGCCATAAAAATAGAGAACAGTCTGAACAAGAACAACAGCAAGAAGGCCTACCAGACTGTGAAGCGGTTGACAATTGTTAAACAGCCCAAGGTCTCCACGATCCAAAGCAAGTCTGGCATATGCCTTACAGAAGAACAAGCAGTAAAACGGGTTAACGTAAGAACAGATAAATAATTATGAGTATTTAAAACTTATTAGTGTGTAAACATATAAACTATAATTTATAAAAGGACAGTAAAAACAATAATTAAACTAAGTTGCATTAGAGTTCTAAGGTGTGTCTTTTACACACATGACCACCATCTTTAACTCAGCTGTGACAGAGATACTTGGCAAGCACCGGCCAAAGAAGAAGCTGTGGATCACACCTGAACTTTTGGACCTGTGTTATAAATGAAGAGAGATGAAAAAGAAAAAAAAGAACACCTCATAGGGAGCTGATGCTTATCAAAAAATCAACAATGACATCCGAAAAGGCATGCGCTTAGCAAAGGATAACTGGATGGAAGATCAATGTCAAGAAATAGAGAATAGTCTGAACAAGAACAACAGCAAGAAGACCTACCAGACTGTGAAGCGGCTGACAAGTGTTAAACAGCCTGTTCTCCACGATCCAAAGCAAGTCTGGCATATGCCTTACAGAAGGATAAGAAGTCTTGGACAGATGGACAGATTACTGCTCTGACCTTTACAACCACACACCAAATGGAGACCCATCAGTTCTAGCATGTCCCAAGAAGGAATCCTCCCAATTTTTTATTGTGGCAGCAGTGCAATCGCTGAAGAAAGGGAAGTTAGCAGGAGTGGACAAAATAATAATAATAATAATTTATTTTATAAAGCGCGATTCCAGACAACTGTCTGCTCAAAGCGCTCACACGCATGCACACACTCTCACACTCGCAGGTTAACATTATAATCTTAAAATATCGAGTTTAAACGAAGGGTAAAATATGTATACTAAAAGAAAGATGTACATGTACAAGATTTAAACTTTAACACTAAGGTAAAACACAGGACAGCAATGTTTTAAAAGTTAGGGCAAAATGGGTACAGTGCATGGTTACAAATACAATATATAAATCGCACAAGCTAAAAAATAATTGATTTTACATGCGAATCACAAAACCAAACCATAAACAGAATTTTAAAAAGTATGTAATAAAGCAAAATGACATCGTACTAAAACGTATTGCACATAACATTGCATTGCACAAACACACACACATACACACACAAAGAATGAAATTACGGATTTAACAACATACCCGTGGAACTGCTTCAAGCAGGAGGAGAAGCGATGATTGATGCACTCAACATTATCTGTAACAAGATCTGGCAGAGGAGTGGCCTACACCATGGACCCAGTCGCTTGTCATCACTCTTCCCAAAAAAGGTAACCTTCAGGAATGTGAAAAGCAAGATCCTCCTGAAAAAAATACTCAACAGGTTGAAACCCCAAGCTGAACAAATCATAGCTGAAGAACAAGCAGGATTCAGGGCAGGGCGAAGTACCACTGAACAGATTTTCAACCTCAGAATAATCTGTGAGAAATACCTACAGCACCCACAACATCTATATCATGTGTTTGTAGACTTCAAGAAGGCGTTTGACCGAGTCTGGCATGCAGCTCTGTGAGAGTGTATAACTTTAGGCCTAAAATTATTAAAGTCATCAAAAGCCTGTATGACAAGGCCACCAGTGCAGTCCTCCACAACAGCGCCATCGGAAACTGGTTCAGAACAATCGGTGTGCGTCAGGTATGCCTACTCTCTCCAACATTCTTCAACATCTTCCTAGAGCGCATCATGTCATATGCCCTTGCAGATCACTGTCACATAGGGGGTAGAGCAATTCAACCTTCGTTTTGCAGATGACATTGATGGATTGGCTGGAGAGGAACAGGAACGAACAGCTGGTACAGAGGCTTGACACCACTTCCAGAGCCTATGAAATGGAAATAAGTTCAGAGAAGACCAAAATGAGACCAACAACACCAATGGCATCAACACGTACATCAAAGTCCAAGGCTAATCCCTCAACAGTGCATAGCTTCAAATATTTAGGAGCCATTGTATCAGACAATGGGTCCTGACAGGAAGTCCCTTCCAGGATCGCACAACTGCTGCCCTGGTGAGATTGAAGCCAATTTGGAAAGACAGGACCATCAGTCTACATTCCAACTTATACGCTTACGAAACATGGACCCTCACAGCAGATCTACAATGAAGAATACAAAGCATGGAGATGAGGTGCTACAGAAGACTTCTGGGCATTTCCTATACCCAGCAAATCACCAACGACGAAGTCTGAAAGAACATCACACAAGCCATTGGACAACACAATGACCTGCTCCCCGTGGTGAAGAAACTGAAACTCTGATGGTATGGCCACATCACCAGATCATCAGGTCTTGCAAAGACCATCCTGAAAGGCACAAGTGCAAGGAGAAGATGGAGACCGAAAAAGAGGTGGGATGACAACATTCGAGAATGGACTGGTTTGACACTGAGCGAAACCATCAGGGTTGCTGAGGACAGGGAGAAATGAAGTACGCTGGTTAAACAATCATATGTGGTGCCCCTACGACCTCTGAGTTACGTGATAGGATAGGATTAATGATACTACAGAAAATGTCTGATTCTGATTCTCCTATAATTAACAATTTAAAAAAAAAATGAGTCCCATGTCTTCTGTATGCAGATGACCACTTACTGCTGGCCATCCTTCAAAAAGAATGACACTTTCCTAATCTGTTTATAAGCAACTTTATCTACAACAATTGGTCCTGATTTGGCTCGAAAGAGTCCGCTGGACCTAAAGCAATAATCTTGTATTGTATTGTATCTACAACAACGTTCATTGTATAAATGATACGAAAAACTGTTTAAGGATGGGTCGAAAGGAGACACAGTTGCTGCTGCGTCAGTCTGTTTGAGACACCTCGACCAGTCTTTGGAACAGCATATATTGGATTTTTGTTCTGTTTTTACAGATGAGCTCAAGGCAATTCATTTAGCTCTAAAATAGGTTTATCAGTCCAAAATATCCTCATTTTTAATCATATCCGATTCACTGTCAGAATCCTCCTTTTTCCACGAGAAAAATATCTCACCATTTTCTGGCAGAGATCCATAATCTCCACACTGTCTGAAGGTAAAAAGATCGTTTTTATGTGGATTCCTAGTTACATGGGCATCCATGGCAATATTGCAGTGGACAAAGCTGCAAAAGAAGCTCTGCATCTAGATTTCCCTTCAGAGATTTTCCAATTTGTTCCTTATTCTGACCTGTGTTGTATGACTGGCTTCTTCTGTAAACGGCTCCAGCAGACCGAATGGTCTAATCAAATGAATAAAAAGCTATATCAGGTTTTACCAGATCTGATTCTTTGCCTAACTTTGCGTCCACCTGCAAAGAGGAAACGATTTTGCCCCCCCTGCATTTTGGGCATACTTATGTCACTCATAGTTTCCTTTTGAAAGGCGAAGAACCATTGCTTGTGATGCCCTTTTCCATCCGCCAATTTGTGTCCGAATGTGCTGATTTGGTTGATGACAGAGAAAGATATTTTGGTTCGATACCTTTTAATGAGATTTTTAAAATTTGCAGTGTTCAAAACCTGTTTACATTTTTACGTGATATTGGTTTCATTTATCACATATAAGTCATATCATCTTGTTTACATGGTTAAATTTCATCAATAAAGCTAGTTTTATGTACATCTTTTATTATTTTTTTATGTTAGCATTCTAATCTGATTTTAAATAATTTTGTGTGGCCCTGATTCAGCTTTTAGCAATCCTCTGGCCCCTATAAGATAAGACAACTTTATTATCTTTTACAAGAAATTACATTGTGGTGTACAATTACAATCAACAAGGAATAAACATCACAATAATAATAACAACAATCATAATGACAATGAGGATAAAAATGCAGTCACATATGAATATAATTACACTTATGCATGCGAACATTAAACGACAACAAATGTTAAATGAAATTATTTTGGGCAAACAAAACACTCACACACACACACACACACACCCACCCACACTCACACACACATGTCATTTATTAAGTAATGAGACAGCCTTTGGAATAAAACTGTTAATCGTTCTGAGAGTTCTGACCGTTGGTGTTTGGTAGTGCCTTCCAGAAGGCAGGAGCTGGAAGTGGTGTGCAAGCACATGAGTACTATCCAGCACAAAGCAACTGGCTTTCCGCACAACATGTCTTTCATACAACACCTGCAGACTCTCTTGTTTCACTCCCAAAACCCTCCCACAGACTTTCACCACTCGATCCAGAATACTTTTGTTTTTTACACACAAACTTCCATACCAGCAGATAAAAGAAAAGGTAAGAACGGACTCAATAAAAGAAGAGTAAAAGGTCTGAAGGATGCGGCTACTGATTTGGAGATTTCGAAGTTTTTGAAGGCAGTAAATTCTAGACTGACATTTTGTGTGGATGGCCTGGGTGTTTGCAGTGAAGTTCAGTTTCTCGTCAATGATGGTTCCCAGGTATTTTTATTGGGTGACTCTCGACTGTAACACCATCAATGACAAGGTCTGGAATGTGAGCGTTGTTTTTACGAAAGTCAATGACCAGTTCCTTAGTTTTCTTGACATTTAAGGCCAGATAGTTTTGTTTGCACCAGAAGCTGAACCTATCAACTGCAGAGAAATACACAGCATTTGAATTGGACAGGTCCTCAAGGGCAGAATCGTCCGAGTACTTTATGACCGGTGTGGCGTCAGTTCCTCTGCAGTCGTTTGTATAGAGCGTGAAAAGTACCGGAGAAAGAACCGTACCCTGAGGAGCTCTTGTGGACTTTTGTTTGAGAGATGAGACAGCAGAGTGAAAGCTGACGACCTAAGATTTGGACACGAGGAAGTGAACGATCCACATGACGAGTCTAGGAGGGACAGTGTAAGTTAAAAGCTTCTGAGCCATGAGGTGTGGCTGTATGGTATTGAAAGCAGAAGAAAAGTCTATAAATAGAATACGGACAAAGGAACCAGAGGTCTCTAAGTGATCATAAGCATTGTGGAGAAGAGTCAGAGTAGCGTCGTCGATACTACGATTGGGTTTGTATGCAAATTGAAGAGGGTCAGAGAAAGGCTGAGTGTGACAAAGAAGACGAGACAGAAGAATCAGTTCGAGACATTTCATAGCTGTGGATGTCAGGGCAATAAGGCGGTAGTCGTTGAGTTCTTTGGGTTTACTGTTTTTGGGCACGGGACAGATGTTAGAGTGTTTCCATACACTAGGTACAACACAGTCCCTGACTGACCACGAGAATAGCTGACTGAATACTAAGCACAACTGTGCAGCGCACCACTTCAAGGTCCGACCCCCTATACCATCAGGGCCAGTGGCCTTTCTCAAATTCAGTCTTTTAAACATGGACTCAACTGTGGCACCATCGATCTCAAAGTCAGCATCACCATCAACCACGTCTTGTTCTAAACGAGAAATAATATCATCGTCGTCTTTTGTATTATCGCGTTAAAAACGGCAGTAGAATGAATTTAGTTCTTCTGCATTTTAATTCGGTTTTCAAAAGGAAGGTCACAGTTAGTTGACTTCAGCTTCGCTTGACCGGACAGAGTTTTCAACCCCTTCCACCTATCAGCCAGGTTACCGGGCTCGAACTGTGATTCTACATTTTCCTTATATTGCCATTTAGCATCCTGAATTTCTTTTCTTAGTTTTGCTTGAACACGCCTACATTCAGCTTTATCACCGGTTTGAAATGCAATTTTCTTTTCGTTTAGCGTGGCTTTGAGTGACTTTGAGACCCAAGGTTTGTTATTTGGAAATATTTTTATAGTTTTGGTAGGGATGACAGTATCCTCGCAGAACTTAATATAGTCAGAAATAACATCGTCATCAGCAGCTTCATTTACACCATCACTAGATTCCTAAAACATGTTCCAGTCAGTACAGTCAAAACATCCTTGTAACTGTTCAATGCTTTCAGAAGACCAAACTTTCACTGTTTTCTTTACAATGGGTCGTGATCTGATTTTAGGCAGGTAAGATGGAATGAGATGGACACAATCATGGTCAGATTTACCAACAGATGGAAGTACAAAGGATTTATAGGCATCAGGAGTGTTGCCATATAGACGATCAATGGTATTGTTTTGACGAGTGGGGATGCTGATGGAATGAGGGTAAACAAGTGCACAAGTCACAGATATTGAAATCTCCTGCAATAAAGTTAGGTGCATCAGGGGAGATCATTTGTAGCTCATGGACGACATTGGCGATCTGGGTCGCGGCACGTGCGGGGTTAGCATGGGGAGGTGTGTAGATAACCGTGAAAGAAGATTTGACCGAACTCACGCGGCAGATAGCGAGGACACAGTGACACTGCTAGAAGGTCAAGGTCGCGTGTGTTCAACTGTATAAACATTGAATATCCTTATCTTAACACGAAAAGGCTCACAGAACAAACTGGTAGAGATCATTATGTTCCAACTACTTACCAAGTTTCAAAGAAATCCGTCCTTCAGTTTCAGAGAAAAGAGTGCATAGTGACAGCCAGACACCAGATGGATGGCCGGGCACTGGAAAGACAGAAAAAGCCCAAAAAAATTATAGTTCCCCCCACCCCTCCCCCCCAGCTTACGCTACAGGAACTATAAATGATAACTTTAAAATCATTAAAATCAAGTAATGTGATGATGATGTGCAGTCAGAGCTATTCCAAGATGACCTGTACCCAGACACAGCGGGTGATGAACCAGCCATCTCTGCTGAGGAGTTCTTCGCAGGCAAGGATGCTGACCCTCTTCTGGTAAGCTTGCTTCATATTTTGTTCATTATGAATATGGATTTTTGTACACATAGTATCAAAAATGAATAAATGTGTCATTGAATACTAATATCTGGTGTTATTCCTTTGGTCTTTTCAAGTTACAGATTAAAACCTGAAAGTTGAACCAAATTATTAGTATATTTATATTTAATCGTTCTTATATAGCGCTTTTCCAGCTCAAGAGCTGCTCAAGACGCTGGCCAATACAGGATCTAACTCAAAGGGCCCGAGATGCCCACCCGCAGCCTTTGGGCGCATGGTCTGACGCCCGGACAACTGAGCACAATCCTGGGCAGCCAGGGATGGGGGAGAAGGACCTAGGTGCATGCTGGGTGTGTTCTTGTCACCGGCACTCACCCGTCTAGGACATGAGCGTCAGGATCTTAAGTCCGTTATGATGGAATGTATGCAACACAGACTAGACCTCGGTTTATACTCTCATCCGAAGGAGTAGGAAAACAGGATTAAAGTGTCTTTCCCAGGGACACAACACAATGGCCCGGCCAGGGCTCGAACCCGGGACCTTCAGATCCGCAAGCAGAAGCACTACCATTAGACCATAGTATCTGTAATATCAGAAATGTTGACTACAAAGAAGTGGTAACTCAGCTTAGCGATAAACAGATAGTATCAATGACGGTAGAACAATATACTAATGAAGCCGAGGACAAGGACTAGACGAAAAAGTTCATTAAGGAATACAAGGAACAGTGTCATTATAGTATTAAATTCATTGATCGTGCATGTAGTATTTAACAACTGTTGATTAAATAAAATAAAAAAAAAAAAATTAAATTAAATTTAAAAAAAAATTAAAACAAATAAAACAAATATAATACACAAAAATTCTCAAGATCAGTGCATATTATTACCCGGTATTATAAGAAACAAAAATGTCCGTAATACAAAACACTGAGATTGAGGGGTTCTAATTCAGGACAGGATTTAAGAGGCTTTAAAAGGGCAAATATTTGAAAAGAAATAGGGTGATAGAGTGAGGGCAGTGTGTTAAGGTACTCAAAAAGCACATATTTTAAGAGAAAAACGTGTAAATGGAGCAAACATGTCATAAAGACTGTCTCTAGTTCCATGAGAAGCATGTGAGTCATTATGCAAGGCAAGGCAAGGCAAGGCAAGGCAAATTTTATTCCAGAAAAACCCATTAAGGGCACATGGACATGGTTAAAATAATATACACAAAAATGCAAAATAATTAATTAACATTTTAGATTAAAAAATAAAATAAAAATTTTAAACTATTTATTTATACAGCGGGAGTGGGGGGAGGTGGCAGGGGGAGGTATGGAGTGGGGGAAAGAAAAAAAAAGAACTTGATTGGGGACAACAACTATGAATCATAACTAACAATACAATTCAACCTAAACACATCAATGACAAACTATTGAAATAATTTTTATTACACATAACCTGTCAACATCAGAACTATATTAATTTTTGACATGGGATAAAAACGTTACATTTGTTTAATTATTAATTTCATTAGACTTACAAGCTTTAATAATTCTGACTTTTTGTTAGATGACAATAATTCTTGAAATTTGATGGCATTGGGATATCTATAATAATATGATTTTAATAAATCTCTTCTCGAGTTACAAAAATGTGAACACAAAAATAAATAATGAAACTCATCACCAAGATCGCCACTATTACATTTTTGACATACACGTTCGTGTCTAGGAATGTTAAAATATCGGCCTCTCTGCACTGGCATTCTGTGGTTAAGTGTCCTAAACTTTAGAACAGATATTGCAAGATTTGTTGGTAGAACATGCAAATATTTTTCAAATTCAAAATGTAGCTTAAACATTCGATAATTATAGTAAAATTCATTATTGTTTATTTCCTCGAACCAGCCTTGAATAAACTGATCATGTAGGCGTTGTTTAATTGTACACTTAAAAACTGAAGCAGAAGGCATAACATTGGTTAGCCCCTGATTTAACCAAAAATTACCAAGTCCTAGATTATTTAACTCTTTCCGCACTGAATCGAGGAATGAAGATTTATAACCTTTATGCAAATCAATGTGAAACAAAAAAGTGTACATAACGCTGGACAATTTACTACTGTTATCAGGGTGAACAAGCTTATACCAAAAATTTAACATTCTTTGCTTTGCCTGTAACTCCAGAGGAACTTGCCCTAACTCACCAAAAATCATTTGAGAAGGAGTAGACTTGCCCAGTGTCACGTCCCAACTGCCTCAACAGAGGTTCGACATGTGCAACTTCCACACGAGAAAATAACCCAACACCTAAATAAACTCTAAAAGACAAGACCAGAAGTAACAAGACAATTTCTTTATTTCACTCACTCATTCGCACTAAAAATTAACTCCCTTTATCCCACTTCCCAACCAACCAACCCTCAATCCCACTAATATAACCCCAAACTAATACATAAACAATTCGCTCAAAATAACAATGATAATTAAATCAAAATGGAAAATGACTAACTACAAAATGTACAAAGAATTTATAATAATGATGTCTGGAACAGCTTACTGACAACAAGGTAAATATACAGTAAGCAACTGCTTTAAATCTTTATACATATTCAAACTTTGTTCCACTTAAACTTCAAATAGATACAACAAGTCTTTTATATTATATAAAATGAATAAGAAAATTTATCCTTTATGCAAAATAGAATTTGTAAGAAATTAATCTAAATTATTAATTAATTAATATCTGGCGAAATAATTCCCCCAGACAAAACTATACAATCACAGGGCTACTTAATCTAGTAGGTAATATTACTCAACAACGTTTATCAATCAACTCAGATTAAATATATTTCAATGTGCTGTAATTTATAATTTATCACATGTAAAACAATTATTGTTCCTCACAACTGTTCATCAATGGTTATAGTTATTTGTTGTGAATGGTGGAGTGTGTGTGCGTGTGCTTTATAAACGAAATAAGGTTCCCTGGGCGAATACCACAACCTTCGCAACCGAGGTTGACACACGGAAACACCGGCGTAATAGGCCGAGGCACACCAGCTTCACACCAGCAAGGTTTCAGCACACCATCAATGATCTGCTCTAAGGTTTTGGTTTTGGTACATCTACGACAATACATACAAAAATACGCAACCATTAATAATTATATTACAATATACTGCACAAGCATCCCGCTATCGGAATGGTTGTCTCCCTTTCAACATCCTTACTCATCCTCCCTGTCATCGCGCATATACATTCACAATCCCCTCCTTTCTGTCATCTCTTCGCTACATAACAGCGAATTCTTTTATATCAATTTATAATTATTTAATTTATAATACATTTTAGAAAATTCTCTCTCTCTCTCTATTGCTAGGTATTTATGCAGCAACCAATATGAAACATAAAATAGAATTAAGAAAACATAATTAACTATCCATTCACACTGCATACATAACCCAAACCCCCGAACGCTATGGCCAACTGAGAAATTGAGGTAAACAACTTACGGCTACCAGTGGATCCTCCGGCCTGTTGACAAAGACACACAAACGACGGGACAAACACACAGGCACAGATGGTTAGGCAAGGTGATATACAGGCAGAAGAAGTCCTAGACGGAGTCACAGGTCACCCGACGTTATACGTAGATAACTCAGATTTCACCGAGAATACACAGTAGGTATTCTAAACAGCTTAGAACAGTTCCAGTTAAACAAACACTTCCAAAGTGTTCCCAAAACAGTCCTCCTCTTCCGACAATTAGGCTCTTTTTCGTTGACGGTCTGATCAGTACGACCCACAGACAAAGTCAGTAACTGGCACCTTGACCCAACTCGAATCTGTTGGTTCTGGCTACAAAAGCGATATGAAAATGTTACTGCTCCTATCAAAATATACAGTGCATGGGGTTTTATACGATTAGCTAAGAATCTTCTAGAATATACTCGTTTTAATTATAATTCATTCCCTACACCGTTCGCGATTAGAGCACGCATTTCACACATAGAATATCGCATGGCAGCAATTAATCTTCTCAATAACAAAATAGCCAACTATGCTGTTTTCTAACATAGTGCGTTCCGCACGGGCGCAAATCATTCGCTACTTTTATTAATTATAAACTTAATTAATTTATTCTGATTCTCTCCCCTTGACTACCGTAACTTTTAACCTCTATGTACAGGCTGATGATTAAACTATATACATAGGCGCGCGACTGCAAACTGCGTAGCGTGACACCCAGCTTTAAAATTAGTTTATAAAAACGCAGTTGCAGTTTAGTGGCAAGGTCACTCATTTGAGGACACCATATCTCTGAACCATATAACAGAATAGGAACTATAGTTTTCTCAAACAGGTCAATTTGAATTTCTAGTGGTAACATAAGCTTTCTAATTTTTCTTAAAAGAGAAAACATAGCTTTGGAGGCACGATCATATAAATTTTTCTGGGCTGGTTTAAAGCTACCATTATAGTTAATTTTAATTCCGAGATACTGAAAATCATATACCACGTCCAAATTAACACCATTGTAAAATACATTAGGTAGATTTCTTACTTTGCCTTTTGAAAAAACAACGACCTTAGTTTTAGCAGCATTGACTTTTAATTTGTATTTAGTGCAATATTGATGCATGGCATCTAAAGAAGACTGTAATTCAGCAGAAGATTCACAAAAAATTACGGTGTCATCGGCATAAAGCAAAATAAACATTTTATACAGAGTCTCAATATAGTCATCATCAAGAAAAATATCCGATGCTGCAAGCTTAACAGTTCTTAGACCAATTAGTTTTTCACCAAGAAAACTTTTTAAATCATTCAAAAATACAGCAAACAATAACGGAGACAGATTTTCACCTTGTCTGACACCTGTTTTACAAGAAAAATAATCAGAAAGAGTATCATTCCACTGTACCTGTGATTTTGCTTTATTATACAAGTCTTTTATTATACGGAGTATATTTCCGTTTACATTAGAATTTAATAATTTCTGCCATAACAAAGAACGATTAACAAAATCAAATGCCTTTTCATAATCAATAAAAACACAGTACAAACGCTTTTTCTTTGATAGGAAGAATTCAACAAGAGAGTGTAAAGTGAATATATGATCAGAAACAGAGTATCCACCCCTAAATCCAGCCTGTTCTTCACCCAGAACATTATTAGACTCCAAGAAAGAACCTAGTCTTTTGTTAATTAAGCTTGTAAATAATTTACCAAAACAGCTCAAGATAGAAATTCCACGATAATTATTTGCATTGTCTTTGTCCCCCTTCTGCTTATAAAGAGGCTTAATAATCCCTATAGTCCAATCCTCGGGCACTTTACCAGATTGTAGTACAATATTATAGTATTTAGTTATCAACTTAATGACTTCATAAGGGACTGACTTCAAAAATTCATTAGTTATATAATCTATACCACAAGCTTTGTTATTTTTTAAAGTACGTATAGCTTCTTTAACCTCCTCCTCATGCAGGGTTCATACGATTTTTGAAATTCCAAGGAAAGGATGACTTTCTTGTTTTTTTAGACTCCTTTCAAGTCCTTGAAAACCCTTGAAATTTAGACTATTATGGATTCCTTGAAAAGTCCTGAATAATCGACTACTAGTGAAAAGTTTTGCTCTGCCTATATTTTTTGTGAACTGAAAAGAAAATCTTGCATTTTTTTATATTTATTTTCGAATGATTTTGATTTTTTGCAAAATGGTATCTGCTTTGCCAAGGGAGGCAACTATAAGATGTCTTGTCAGTTAACTCCCACTTCTTAGCATGCACATTGGCTACTCTTGTTTGATAGTGAAAATGACTTTTGGGAAGCAAGTCTCAAAATGCCTCAGAGATTATGCATTTTTAATGCTATGTGTAGACAGAGCAGACTTCAAAAGCTGGCTTATGGAGTCAAAATGGAACAAATGACTCATTTCAAAGCTGAAGCAAAAGGAGCACTGAAATTAACTCTTAGCGTCCTATAAGGTTTTCTGTACATTTGCGCCTATATCCTGTAAGGATTTCAAGCTTATTGCAATACATTGGGTTATGAATTTGAAAAAATTGCAAAAAATTTATTTATTGTCACATTAACTTCATATTTTAGGATATGTTTCAGTGATGCACATGTTTTTGGACCCTAATAGGACATGATGTCCTGAACACAAAAAACAATAGGACATGATGTCCTGAACACAAAAAAGTAATAGGACACTGGCATTGTTGCCAAAAAGTCTTGTTGTTTATTTGGTAATACTGAACAGTAAAGAGGCACTTCGAGTTCGAAACAGTGAAAGTTCAATTCTTTAAAATGTAGCGTTTTCTCTTGCTTTCTGCGTTACTGTCTTTCAAAAGCTGCATAACAGAGCCAAATTTCATGAGAGGCAGATTTTCGTTTATTAGCCAGTTTACAGCTCATGCTGTGGTGATCATTGCCTCCTCCTGATTTGTCAACATTAGATCCTAACAAGCCTCTTCATTTTGTTGCTCTTGAGGCACTTGGATTGCTAGTTTGTGACTAGCTGTAGTCAAATGATCTTCCAATGCACTTTTTTTTAAAAAAGTTAAAGCAGCCGCGAGTAAACGAGTTTTTCGCCACACCAGAACTTTTAAATACCGTACAGAACATGGCATTTTTTTCATCGTCAAATGTTACGCCTTCTGAAAAAACGCGATCAACACGAGTACTAGTAGGCTGACTCGAAGTTGACGGTTTCTCGGCCTCGCGACCATCGCCATCGGAAGAATCCTCCACAGATCGTGTAGGCTCTGCTTCTTTTAATGTGCTGGGAGCTGAATTACCCGCAAATAAGACGATGATTGAGATTTGTTTTTTCTCCGCCTTCAGTCTTTTTTTCGCAGGCATTTCCGATAATTTCGATCGAATGTTTGGCTTACCAAAAGTACAAGTACAACGCCAACACAGATCCAACGTAAAACTCAAGTCGCGAGCACCGATTGACTAAAACAAAGCTGTATATGTTTCAAGGGCGCTGGTTGGCTGTGTTGCTTTGTGACTCGGGATAAAAATAGCAATCCCACGCAGGCGATGACAAGGGAGATAAGGCATGTATACGTTTCAGCATGCAGACGACGTTTGGTTTTCCGTCTAGCGAGGCATAAACATTTTGCCATCTATGCAAAATACGCGAAAACTATCGGACACGTGTCCGACTCGCCATCGTTTTAATCGGACAAGGTGTCCGCCTTGAGGTTTCACAATCGGACATTTAAAAAATCAAGCGGTCAATGTCCGGAGTCCGGGCAACTTGTGCATCACTGATGTTTACAAAATGGTTATTCTATGTACCCAAAGAACCATTTTGACTTTAGTACTATTTTTACCTGTTGGAATCTTGTAATTAATTCATAATTACAGGTATTTTATGGACTATGTTAATAAAACAACAAGACAGTGTGGATTGCATGTGAATGTGTGCACAGACAGTCAACACAGACAAGAAAACTCACTCTGGTTGTCTACACCAAGTCCTTGTGCTCTTTCAGCAATAAACTCATCAATAAGGTTACCAAACTCACTATTACTGTCGGAGCTATCCCCTGCCGTCATGGCCGAAAATTTATCAAACTCAAACCTCAAACAAAATCGTTAAAAAAGTACACAAAACCACTTCAAACTTGCGAAAACGATAGCGGAAAACACTCGGGAACCTTTCCGGAAGTTGACTAAACCTTCTCTCACGCACTGGAGAGTTCCTATTTCCTGTGATTTCATGACTAAAAAGTGCACTAACGAGGCGCGCATTATCGCGCTTCAGGATTACGGGCGAGGCGCGCATTACCGCGCTATAGGACGCTAAGAGTTAATCTCCCAGTCCAATGCACTGTAAGCAAGGTAAAATCAAAACAAGAGGAAATCAAAAACATTGCAAGAGATCGAGGAATTATGCAGAAAATTAAGAAGTTTGTGAATACCCTATGGGTTCAGGCACTGAATAGAATAGACCCAACGTTTCCCGGCGTGTCGTAAAAGGCGACTAACAGGGGTGATTTCAGCACGGCATCACTGGGCGAAAGTCTTCTACACAGAAGTCACCGGCCAGGACAGAGGAACCTCATGTTACTACTGGTTCAATGACCACGTGCTCGGAGCCAAGGCGAGCCGCACTTTATTCGTGGATATCGGCTGTGGCCAACGGCCTGGAGAGGATTGAGCCCTGCCAGGGTTTTTTTGCCCAAGACACACTGCATGATGAAAACGATGAAAACAACCATTCACTCCATACCGGATCAGTCGTCGCCCAGGTCACCAAGGACCGTGCCTTCCGTTGGCCACCAGGACGGAGGTGACAAGTGGCTACTGATGGACAACTTAGCAAGATCCGCACGAGAAACAACATCGTCATAGGAACCCGGAATGTCAGGACCCTAACTGCGGATGAAAAATTAGAAGAACTGGCCCACGAGCTGGACCACTATCGATGGAACATTTTAGGTATCAGCGAACTGCGCTGGAAAGGCTTAGGTGAAACAACGACCGACAAAGGCCACAAGCTTAATTTCAGCGGGGGAATGACAGGCATGAACACGGCTGGATGGATTCTTGGTCCACAAAGACATTCTAGCCACTGTCATGGGTTGCCGCCCAGTCCTGTAGACTCATTACCATCCGTCTAAGAGCAGCCCCTTTCAACATCACCATCATCCAGGCCTATGCCCCATCAGACTATGATGACAGTGAAGTGGAGGATTTCTATGAAACTCTACAGGCTCCATCTTTAGCAATTGTCAAAGAAAGACATAATCATAGTGCAAGGCGACTGGAATGCCGAGGTTGGCCCAGATGCGCACCACAGCTGGGGAGACCCATGTGGACCCAACTGCAACAACGAGACACATGACAGGGGTCTGAGATTTTTGGAGTTTGCCAGATACAACAATCTGATACTGGCAAACTCGCTTCGTCTCCACAAAAAATCCAGACAATGGACATGGCAATGTCCCAGTGGGGAGCATCACAACCAGATCTACTACATCATGGTCAAGAAACGCTTCAGATCAAGCATCAGCATTGGCAGGAAACGCACTTTTCCAGGAGCAGACATCGGAAGAGACCACGATCTCGTGATGATTTCTTTCCAGCTCCACTTGAAGAGAATAAACATAGCAAAGTGCACTAGACTGAAGTTCGACCTGGACAAACTGCAAGACCCGGAAGTGGCAGAAATATTTCAGGCCACAATTGGAGGAAAATTTGCACCACTGCTCATTTTGGGAGCTGGTGAAGTAGATAAGATAAGATATTAATCCAAAAGCATGGAAATTACATTGTCTGTCAATTAAACATGTCCATTCATTCTTCTTTTACACACATAAAGACGCATGTTTCTCACAAGTGATAAATAAAAAGAAAAGTATTGAAACAAAGGAATTAAAATATTTATTCACATTCCTTCAAACACATGGACATATTCTCATAATGCAAATATTTTAAATAAGCAGTAAAACGGGTTAAAGTAAGAACAGATAAATATGAGTATTTAAAACTTATTAGTGTGTAAACATATGAACTATAATTTATAAAAGGACAGTAAAAACAATAATTAAACTAAGTTGCATTAGAGTTCTAAGGTGTGTCTTTTACACACATGACCACCATCTTCAACTCAGCTGTGACAGATGCACCCACTGAGATACTTGGCAAGCACCGGCCAAAGGAAAAGCTGTGGATCACACCTGAACTTTTGGACCTGTGTAATAAACGAAGAGAGATGAAAAAGAAAAAGAACACCTCATAGGGAGCTGATGCTTATCAAAAAATTAACAATGACATCCGAAAAGGCATGCGCTTAGCAAAGGATAACTGGATGGAAGATCAATGTCAGGAAATAGAGAATAGTCTGAACAAGAACAACAGCAAGAAGGCCTACCAGACTGTGAAGCGGCTGACAAGTGTTAAACAGCTGAAGGTCTCCACGATCCAAAACAAGTCTGGCATATGCCTTACAGAAGAACAAGAAGTCTTGGACAGATGGACAGAGTACTGCTCTGACCTTTACAACCACACACCAAATGGAGACCCATCAGTTCTAGCATGTCCCGAGAACAGAGAAGAAGAAGAAATCCTCCCAATTCTCAGAGAAGTTGAGGCAGCAGTGCAGTCGCTGAAGAAAGGAAAGTCAGCGGGAGTGGACAACATACCCGCAGAACTGTTTCAAGCAGGAGAAGCAATGATTGACGCACTCACCATTATCTGTAACAAGATTTGGCAGAGTGAGGAGTAGCCTACACCATGGACCCAACCTTCAGGAGTGTGAAAATTACCTCACCATCCGCCTCATCAGCCATCCCAGCAAGGTCCTCCTGAAAATAATGCTCAACAGGTTGAAACCCCAAGCTGAACAAATCATAGCTGAAGAACAAGCAACATTCACGGCAGGGCGAAGTACCACTGAACAGATTTTCAACCTCAGAATAATCTGTGAGAAATAACTACAGCACCAACATCATCTATATCATGTGTTCGTAGACTTCAAAAAGGCATTTGACAGAGTCTGGCATGCAGCTCTGTGGGCAACCATGAGAGTGTACAACATCAGCCCTAAAATTATTGAAGTCATCAAAAGCCTGTATGACAAGTCTACCAGTGCAATCCTCCATAACAGCGCCATCGGAAACTGGTTCAGAACAACAATCGGTTGCTGAGGACAGAGAAAGATGGTTTACGCTGGTTAAACGATCATCTGTGGTGCCGCCACGACCTCAGAGTTACGGGATAAGATAGGATAGGATAGTGAATACAAGAAGCGTTTGCTTGGTGTTCACTTGTGAACTGTACTTCTAATGGTGCCTTTTTGCAACACAGAAAGCATTTGTGTTGGCTTTGTTTGCTATTTCAGGCTACAGTTAGCTTTGGTGGGTTGAGTGTCACTGAGGATTAAAACTGGTACCTTGAAAAGGTTGTGATGATGAAAGTAGACGAAACCTAGCCTTTTGAAAAAACCTTCAGTAAGTGACAGGTAAAAGGTTTACAGGCGAATCACTAATTGGAATATTAAGAAACAAAGAATGTAACTTCATATTGGACCGCACTTTTTACGTCTGGTTCTGCATAGTATTATCCAGTGTGCATTAAGTATATGCCTCTTTGTGTTAGTTAAGGCTGTGGATTGCTGTTTGTTGAAGGTTGTCAATGTTTGTGTATTGTTCTGATTGTATTTGAAATTTATTATAATTTACTGGAAAAGTCTTTGAAAACTCCTTGAATTTTGTGAGCAAATGTAAGGGCTTTGCCGTTCTACTACCCCTGTTGGGGTGCCGGGGGTTTCAGTATAAATAGTGTCGTGAGATGACTAGTTTTACTCTGCGTATTTTAATGTTTAGCTTGGTTAGTCTATGTAATATTAGAATTTCAAAGTTAGCAAGCAGCAGACGATGGAAGTAATCAAGCGTAGCAATAGCATGCTGCCGCCTACACACAGTGGTAGTGGACGGTAAGCGAAGGCAATGACATCATCGTAACACCGTTAAGTAAGTCAGTTATCCGCCAATGAGAACACAGCTTAGGAGGGACTCAACCAGGTTTGACTACTTCGAATGTAGAGAAGAACCGGCAGTCGTGTTCAAACCACGGAGCAGTACACTGCTACACAGGAGCAGTAGTTCTCTTCAGAAAAGACTAGGACGCAGTACTTGTGAAAATCCGAATTCACTCAAGTAGCCACTGGCCTGATATTGTCACGAAGGTAAATGAACATATTTCTGTTTCATCGTGATGTATTATATTATTGTTGAATTATGTTTGTGAAATTTGCTATGCATAGAATTGAATTGTTAGCCCGACTTTGCCGAACACGTGGCGTAGCTGACCACGAGGCAAAAAGACGACCGGCCACCGCCATCTTGAATGATGTACGGAACCACTGTTCTTTAACTTATATGTGTGCTTGCAAACCAGTGGCTGTACAAATGAATGTGTATAATATTATTAATTCTTGATGTGTATAAGTAGCCAGGTTGTATATTTATGAATGTATAGGAAATTAGAGTGGAGATTCCAGTGGACCACGGACTTAGCAGAATGTTCGTCGCTTATATATTACGACCTTCAGTGAGACGCTCTGCACACACCTATCATTCAAGGTTGTGCAGAATTTCGTTTCATATGTTACAGACGAACAGGCGTTCTGTATTGTGCCCAACACAGTCTCAGACGAAACCACGTCGATGCATTAGTTGGCTGCAACGGCATCCCCAGCATTGCGCGAGGAAAGCCAACCAGTCTACCCACAGGGAAAAACCAGAAGAAGACAACACCGTTGTCAACAAACCGACCACAGCACAGCACGCCAGACACACAGCTAAGTCTATAGTCGTGTGTGCACAAAAAACTGAGAGCTACAGGACCACAGTAGCCCACTTCTCATGAACAATAACATCCAGAGCCCAAGGATGAACTATTAGCTGCATAGACTATCAGCGATCGAATTATTCACAGTGACTATTTAACGTTTAAGGTAGATTAGTACTTAGAAAATCTTGTATAGAGTAGAAGAAATAAATGTGTGATGTTTAACTGTTATCAAGTGGCTGGACTACATATGATTCATAGCCGTGTGAAAGCTAGTGTGACTAATCTTTTGCCATTTTTCTATCTATCTCTGTACCCCAGCCTTTACACAGACCGAGCTAAATAAATAAATTTATTATAGTACTCCACAGGGTGACTAACTAGCAGTTCCCATCGGATAAAGCGTGAGGTTTACACCATTCCATTGTGCAGAGCCCTAAAACCCATAAACCCACGTGACAAATAGTATCCCCACTTTCTGGAAATTTAGTGCTTTAAATTCCCACTGTCGCTGTCTTTCTCATTTGCTCTTTCTCATTCCTGCTCTGTTCTATCAATCTGCTATACTATCGTCTTCTTCGCTAGACCAGTCTCCTACCTTTTTTCTTGAAAACTCTTCCGGGACAAGACTCTTTATTTGTGTATGAGGTCTGTTGGATCAGCTTGGGAATATTGTACGCTTTCTGCCAGGTGGTCACTAGGGCTTCCTATGATGTTATTATTTAGCAATGTAGGCATTTTATATGTATGTGTTTTGTTGATAATTTATAATGATGTTTGTATTCTATTTTGTTTTTGTAAACGGGGGTTCGATAAGTTGGGGTGAAGCCTCGGCCGTTCCCTGCGTGGGATGTCTTTATTGTAAAGTGACTGGCTGGTGGAGAGCTTTCGGTTTTACCACTAGGGTTGTTTCAGCAAATCTTTTATGCGGATCAGGGGTTGTCCGGTCCTGATTTGGCTCGGAAGAGTCCGCTGGACCTAAAGCAATAATAATGTAATGCCGTTCTACTTTGTTTTGTGTCACGGACCGGATTTTTAGTATTTCGGTCCAATGACTTTATGTATTGTAGTCTCTTTCTGTGAGAAGATAATCATTATAATATTTTTTATTGATAGCTAAATTCTGATTGGTTGAGCTGGTCATGTGACAGCTCACCAATTTACATTCAAAAATATATTCATTCTTTTCTTGACTGTACCACGGAGTGGTTGATTTGAATTTCTCGCAGCTGTGTCTGCAGGTATATATGGTTTATCATTAAAATATTGTATTATAAACAAAATAGTATTTTACAATGATTATATTCTACTTGTTGTGGAATAGAATTAATAATAACTAATTTTGATATTAGTATGAAGGGTGGAATATGGAGGTGATGGAGATGGTGGATCGTTGTATATTTTTAATTAACGAATTGAAGTAGGATTTTTATTTGATTTGAAGTTGAAACCTCAAATTGCAGTGTATAGCATTATATTTATTTTGTGAATGAAATTAATCGGCATCAAGGTGTAATAATCAGTTGTTTTATAATTAGTTTTACAATTTGCGTATGGGTGAACTGTATTCGACATCGTTGAGAATTGAATTATATTGCTGGTCTGGTCTTGTCACAGAGAGGAGAGAGGTATATGTAGTAATGTAGTAATCCAAAGAAAGTCTTGGTATCAAGAAATTTAGTTTGGTAAGTTCCGGCTGGAGGCCTCAAAGCGGAAGAATAAAGAGGAAGACAAAGAAGAAAGAAGAGAAAGCAGAAGAAGAAGGATAAAGAAGAAAAAAGAGGAAGACGAAGAAGAGCGAAGAGAAAGCAGAAGAAGAAGAATAAAGAGGAAGACGAAGAAGAAAGAAGAGGAAGCTGAAGAAGAAGAATAAAGAGGAAGACGAAGAAGAAAGAAGAGAAAGCAGAAGAGGAAGAAGGGAGGAAGGAGAATCAAGACGAAGAATCAGGAAGAAGAAGAAGAGAATCAAGAAGAAGGGTCAAGAAGACGATGAAGAATCAAGCAGAAGGAGAAGAAGAAGGGGAAGAAAGAAGAAGGTGGAAGAAGAAAGGAGAGGAGGAAGAAAGAACCAAGAAGAAGTCGAAGAAGCGGTGGCAGCAACCACAGCAGCGGTAGCAGCAACAGTAGCAGCCGCAGCAACAGCGGCAGCAGCAGCGATAGCAGCAACAGCAACACCGCAGCAGCAGCAATAGCAGCAACAGCAGCAGCAACCGCAGTAGCAGCGACAGCAGCAGCGGCAGTATCAACCGCAGCAGCAGCCAGAGAAGAGTTGAAGATGGAGAAGTGAACGGAGAAGAGAGAGAATAGAGAAACAAGGACAAGGAGAAGAATAATGTGAGAGAGAAACAAAAGATAATACACAGACAGAGACAGAGGATTACCAAGTCAGATCTATATATGTGTTATTGTGAGTGTTTGTAATTCACGAATTATGTTAATCTGATGAATAAAATTTGATACAACAACAACAATCACGGATTATTTCTACAAAATACAGAGTACAGAGACAAATTATATATATATATATATATATATATATATATATATATATATATATATATATATATATATATATATATATATATATATATATATATATATATATATATTGATCGATTGATTTTCCTGTACTTATGTAAATTTGTGTTGGTTTATGTTTCTAGTAATAGAGGGGGTGTGACAACAGAAGTTATTCTTGAGAGTTAGAAAACTGTGAGATGGGTGGACACGCAGATTTAACCACGCACGCATACACGCAGTTCTTGATATAACCCCTTTCGTTACATTTTGCATGGCTGGAAATCTTTTGCAATGTTATCCTTTGGATGAATAAAAAATTTTATTTCTTAATTTTACTTTGTATTGATTCTGATATGTCCTTATCCAGGTTTCGTTAAGAGATGGCTACAAAGCAACAGTGAAGGACGGCTTGAAGGTTGCTAGACGCTCTAATGTTTTGGACAAGATGCCAAATCGGTCGTCTACTATTCAATCCAACAGCACTGCTGCTGCTACGGCTGCTTCCCCTCCCTCTTCAGCCAGCACTGCTGCATTGCCACCGGTAATTCACTGTTCACATATTGCTTTCATAGGAACATGATGCTTGAATTTTGACAAATGATTTTTGACTCTTGGGTGCTGTAATGTACAAAGTCAATTTCCCAGATTTTTGCAAATCTGTGTGATACACCAATAGAACAGGCAATCAAAAGCAAATGTATTAAACAAAGAACTAGAACAGTCAAAACATGATCTTTGTGGGGTGAACAATATTTCCATCTGTCCGTCCTTGCAGGACAATTGTAATGATTTTATTTACTTTAAATCTATTACAAATATTCAAACATAACTTATTAGGATGGCATAGATAGATAGATAGATAGATAGATAGATAGATAGATAGATAGATAGATAGATAGATAGATAGATAGATAGATAGATAGATAGATAGATAGATAGATAGATAGATAGATAGTGGCATATTAAATACCTGAGGGAAAGCTGCCAGAAAGGTCTTAACGTTTTGAAAGTTATCAGCCACACAGACTGGGGAGCAGACAAGCAAACTTTGCTCCTCCTCTTTCGTTCTCTGGTACGCTCTAAATTGGATTATGGTAGCATCGTATATGGTTCTGCTAGGAAAGCCTATTTGAAAGCCTTGGATCCAATCCATCATCAAGGTCTTCGGATCTGTCTGCTGGGGGCGTTTCGCATTTCAACGAAGGAAAGTCTACGCTGAGGCTGGTGAACCTCCCTTCTTGGAGATCCTCAGGCTTCAGCTCACCATGAATTATTTTCTCAAACTTAAAGCAAACCCTGAAAATCCCGCTTATGATTGTGTTTTACACTTAAATACTCCAACAAACTGACAGAAATTCCTCCTTTTGGTATCAGAATACGTCCTCACTTTGACATTGCAGGCATAGATGTTGACTGTTAATGATGATCAATTGCTAACTGTACTTCCACCTTGGAACCTCATCAACCCCATTATCAACTTCACTCTTACATCCTTCAAAAAGACCGAAACTTCCAAAACTGTTTATAAGCAACTTTATCTCGAACAATGTTCATTGTATAATGGATTTGAAAAACGTTTTACAGACAGGTCGAAGAAAGGAGACTCAGTTGCTGCTGCATTGGTCTCTGGGAGACACCTGGACCAGCCTTTACAACAGCGTCTACCCGATTTTTGTTCTGTTTATGTGGCTGAGCTCAAGGCAATTCATCTAGCTCTGAAACAGGCTTATCAATCTAAAAGAACCTCGTTTTTTATCAAGTCTGATTCACTGTCAGCACTTCAGGCTCTTTCCACCAGAAAGATATCGCACCCTTTTCTGGCAGAGATCCATGACCTCCACACACAACTTGTTTCCGAGGGTAAAAAGATAGTTTTTATGTGGGTACCTAGGCACATGGGCGCGGCAATATTGCAGTGGACAAAGCGGCTAAAGAAGCTCTGCATCTCGATTTCCCTTCAGAGATTTTTCAGTTTGTTCCATACTCTGACCTGCGTTGTATGACTGGATCTTATTGTAAACGGCTGTAGCAGACTGAATGGTCTAATCAAATCAATAACAAATTATTTCAAATTCTTCCAGATTTGTCTGCTTCTTTGCTTAACTTTGCATCCACCCGCAAAGAAGAAACTGTTTTAGCTCGCCTTCATATTGGGCATACTTATGTCACCGATAGTTTCCTTTTTAAAGGAGAAGAAACACCATCGTGCTTTGCATGTGACGAATCCTTTTCCGTTCGCCATTCTATGTCTTGAGTGTGCTGATCTGCTTGATGAAAGAGAAAGATATTTTGGTTCAATACCTTTCAGAGAGATTTTTAAAGTATGCAATAGTAACATCTGTTTCAGTTTTTACATGGTTGGTTTGTTTTATCGCATTTAAGTCATATCGTCTTGTTGGGTATTCTTGGTTGGATTTTATTAGTTAGACTGATTTTATTTACATCTTTTATCATATTTAAATGTTAACATTTTAGTCCGATTTTACTTCATTTTGTGTGGTCCTGATTCGGCTCTTGGCAGTCCGCTGGACCCTATAAGCACCCTATCTATCCCTATGCTGATTGTGCCTTCATGATCTGCAAGGGCATCTGACATGATGTGCTCTATGAAGATGTTAGATTGACAAATGTTAGATGACCTAAATATTGAACATGATACTTTGATGTATGATAGATATCAGTGATACTATGCAAATTTGGTCAAGGGTCAAGGTCACTGGCTCTGTCCAAAGTCAGATAGATAGCTAGGTAATCAATGCTTATAGGGTCCAGCAGACTACAAAGAGCCGAATCAGGACCATAGAAAGTTTTTTCAAAGCTAAATTAAACTGTTAAAACATTAAAAGATGATAAAAGATGCATGTAAAAACTGTTTGAATTTAAACCATGTAAAAAACAGCTATGACATGACCTTTGCGGTAATACAAGCCAACATCACGTAAAAAATTACAGAGGTTTTGACTATTGCAAACTTTAAAAATCTAATTTAAAGGTATTGAACCGAAACAGCTTTTTCTTTGATCAAGCAAATCAGCACATTCAGACATAAAATGGCGAATGGAAAACGATTTATCACATGCAAAGCATCACGTGCTTCACCTTTCAAAAAATAACTGTCACATTTGTATGCCCGATATGCAGGTGGGCCAAAGGTTTCCCCCTTCTGATTAGAAGCAAAATTGGGCAAAGAATCAAACTAATCTGGTAAAATTTGTTATCAGTATGACTAGAACACTCTGTCTGCCATGGTTGTTTGCAATAAGAGCAAGTCACACAACGCAGATCAGAATAAGGTACAAACTGAAAAATCTCAAAAGAAAGATCATGAATAAGTGCTTTTTTTCAGCTTTGTCCACATTGCCACATATGCCCATGTGACTATACCCACAACCAAAAAAAACAATCTGTTTTCCTTCAGACACAAGTTGTGTGTGACGGTCAATGTCTGCCAAAAAAGGTTGTGATATTTTCCTCGTGCAAACAATGAATCTGACATGATTAAACATGAGGATCGTTTGGACGGATACAACTGCTTTAGAGCTAAATTAATTACCTTGAGCTCAGCTGTATTAACAGAACAAAAATCAAGTATACAATGTTGCAAAGGCTGGTCGGGATGTCTCCCAGAGACCAAGGCAGAAGCAACCGCGTCTCTTTTCTTCGACCCGTCTGTAAAAAGTTTTGCGTATCCTTTATACAATGAACAAAGTTGCTTAAAAACTGCCTCGGAAGTGTCGGTATTTATATTGGAGATGAGGCCAAGTTGATGATAGGGTTGATAAGTTTCCGTGATGGGAGCACAGTTAGCAGTTGGTCATCATTAACAAAGTCAATGTCTGTGCCTGCAGTGTCAAAGTGAGGACATACTGATACCAAACGAAGGAACTTCTGTCGGTTTGTTGGAGTGTGTTAGGACACAGTCATATGAGGGGTTTTCAGTGTTAGTTTTAAATTTCAGAAAATAGTTAATGGTGAGCTGAAGCTGATCTCCAAGGGAGGTTTGCCAGCCAGCATAGACTTTCTATTGGGAAGGGCGAAAACGCCCCCCCTTCTCCCCTTACAGATCCGAAGACCTTGTTGATGGATTGGATCCAAGGCTTTCAATAATCCAAGTTAGAACATACCAGAGAAGATAGTAGAGGAACAGAGTTTGCATGTCTGTTCCCCAGTCTGTATGGCTGATAATATCAAGACCTTTCTGGCAGCTTTCCATCAGGTATTTACAATGAGGCAGAAAAGTCGGTTTGCTTTCAAAAATAATACCCAGAAATACAGACTTGTTCATCCCTACCAATGCCAGTCAGGAGTAAGCAGACTGTCAGGAGTTTCATCCGTCTGTCAGGAGTACATTTTTTGAGAGATTGAGAAAAAGAAAACAAAAAGACAGTTAAATTTACTACAAAAATACACCAAAAAGTAAATTTGAAAAAGCATTCACTTATTTATTGCTTAACATTTTTCAGAAAGACATACATGGGAATCTGGAAACATTTCCTTCATAACTTTTGTCAATGTGTCAGCTGTAGCAAAGGCAGACATGCCTACCCGTACGGAATTTCCGTATTTTTTCCGGAAATTTGAAAAACTCGGCAAGAAAATACAAATATTTGTTTTCCGAAGGTTTAATGCCGCAATGCGCAGTCGCAGTGGAGACCTGTGACATCGAAGTTTCCGGTAGAGGCACAGAAGTTTGCCGAAGCCATTTTTGCACAGTCGCAGTAAAGATCGGTGCTCCTGAATTTAAAACTTGGCGTTCAAACGAATGGCTAAGCAAAGTGATTGTGAATCTGAATCTTTAAAAAAACAACGCGCGGGGCAGACATTTCTTGCCTCGTATTCGGAAAAGTGTCCTTTCGTTATTCGCGGCAGCACTGACTCAAAAGTACGATTTGTGCCAACCAGTTTGGCATCTCCGCCGGTGATATGAACGACATCAAGCGGCACGCGGAAGGCCCACAGTATATGAAGAATTACGAGGCTTTGGAGAAGAAAAAGATCATTGTGGCAGCAAATCAATATATCACTGGATTCTTCGCATAATATCAAAAAGGATGAGTGCAAAAACAAGGTAGTAAAAGTAAATACGGAAATCGTAATAGTGATACTGAAATTTGAAAAAGCTAATACGGAAACTTCAAATTGAGGGTAGGCATGTCTGCAAAGGAGAGGTTGTGTTCTACAAGCAGGCCACACATCAGAGCTTCGGCTCTTATCACTTTCATTTGAAATGAATCTTCACGTTCGCTGGCATTAGCAATAAACGAGCTTATTGTGCGTTGGTTAGCCTGCTCTTGTTGCAACTGCTTATATCTACCTAAGATCACGTGCCTTCCAATGTCATTTCTACCGCCGTGCGCAACGCTGAAGTCAAGTTTGCAAATTTTGCAGTAAGCATGGTTTTCAGACCTTTCGGAGCTCGTTAAGCACTTATGCTGTTCTGAATAAGAAGGATTCCACCTGCGTGTGAAGCATCTTCTTTTTGGGTGGTGTTTGTCCACCATCTTCTGCGTTTTTTCTTTTCAGCATCGTGAACAGACTAGTCACTTCGAAGACATGCACAAATGCTCGATCACACACGAAAGAAAGTGCGAGAGCCGGAAATCGAAACTTGTACAGGAAATTCCAGTTTTTGTCTTATTACGGAAAACTTACGAAACGGAAAAAAGAGCGTCTTACTACCGAAAAAAACAACTTTTTTTTTTTCATCGCTCGCGTTTGAAACCGGAGTTTTTGTTTTTCAAACGGATAAGCGGATTTTTAAAGTCAAAACGGAGAAAATCCGGTCAAACCGGAGGAGTGAACAGCTCTGGAAATATCAGAAACTTTGACCCTGTGTGTTTGGGCACTGAATAGAATACACCCAACATTTTTTTACCTGTCATAAGAGGCGACTAACAGGAGTGATGTCAGCACAACATCACTGGGCAAAAGTCTTCTACACAGAAGTCACCGGCCAGGACGGAAGAACCTCACTTTACTATAGGTTCAACAACCATGTGCTTGGGTCCAAGGTTAGCCACAATGTATTTGTGGATTTCGGTTTTGGCCAACAGCTTGGAGAGGATTGGGCCCTGTCAGGTCTTTCTTGCCAAAGACAAACCTAATGATCAAAAGAACCACTCACTTTATACCTCATTGGTCTTCGCCAGGGTCACCAAGGACCGCCTCTTCCGTTGGCCACCAGACATAGGTGATAAGTGTGTTACTGATGGACAACTTAGCAAGATCCACTCAAGAGACCATCATCATAGGAACCTGGAATGTCAGGACCCTAACTGCGTAGGGCAGAGGGCAAATTCTTCTGCAAATTAAAAGAATTTGCCCATGAGCTGGACCACTATCAATGGAAAATTTTAGGTATCCGCGAACTGCGCTGGAAAGGCCTAGTTGAAACAAAGACTGACAAAGGCCACAAGCTTTATTTCAGCAAGAGAGAAGACAGGCACAAACACGCGTTGGATTTTTGGTCCATAAAGACTTCATAGCCACTGTCATGGGTTGTCGCCCAGTCTCCAGTAGACTCATTACCATCCGTCTGATATCAGCCTTTTTCAAAATTACTATCATCCAGGCTTACACCCCAACTTCAGACTATGACGACAGCGAAAAAATCCAGACGATTGACCTGGCAGGGATCATCACAACCAGATTGACTACATCATGGTCAAGAAATGCTTCAAATCAAGCATCAACATTGGCAGGAAACGCACTTTTCCAGGAGCAGACATCTGAAATGACCACAATCTCGTGATGTCTTTCTGGCTCCACTTGAAAAGAGTAAACAAAGCAAAATGCACCAGGCTGAAGTTTGACGTGTACAAACTGCAAGACCCAGAGGTGGCAGAAATATTCCAAGCCACAATTGGGAAATTTGCACCACTGCTCATATTGGGAGCTGGTGAATAAGATGTCAATACCATGACCACCACCTTCAACTCAGCTGTGACGGATGCCGTAACTGAGATCCTTGGCAAGCACCGCCCAAAGAAGAAACTGTGGATCACACCTGAACTTGGACCTATGTGACAAATGAAGAGAGATAAAAAAGAAAAAGAACACCTCACAGGGAGGTGATGCCTACCGAAAAATCGACAGCGACATCCGAAAAGGCATGAGCACAGCAAAGGAAAATTGGATAGAAGATCAATGCCAGGAAATAGAGAACAGTTTGAACAAGAACAACAGCAAGAAGACCAGACTGTGAAGCGGCTGACAAGTGTTAAACAGCCCAAGGTCTCCACTATCCAAAGCAAATCTGGCATATGCCTTACAGAAGTCTTGGATAGATGGACAGAGTACTGCTCTGACCTTTACAACCACACACCAAATGAGAACAGTTCTAGCATGTCCACAGAACAGAGAAAAAGAAGAAATCCTTTCAATTCTTTAAGCAGCAGCGCAATTGCTGAAGAAAGGGGAAATTGGCGGGAGTGGACAACATTACCGCAGAATTATCTGTAACAAGATCTGGTGGGAGTGGCCTACAACATGGACCCAATTGCTAGTCATCACTCTTCGCAAAAAGGGTAACCTTCAGGAGTGTGAAAATTACCACACCATGAGCCTCATTATCCAGCCCAGCAAAGTCCTAAAAATAATGCTCAACAGGTTAACACCATGGCTTCTTCTTTGGCCAGTGCTTGCCGAGGATATCAGTGGTGGCATCTGTCACAGCTGAGTGGAAGGTGGTGGTCATGGATAGATGGACAGAGTACTGCTCTGACCTTTACAACCACACACCAAACGGAGAACAGTTCTAGCATGTCCACAGAACAGAGAAAAAGAAGAAATCCTTTCAATTCTTTAAGCAGCAGTGCAATTGCTGAAGAAAGGGGAAATTGGCGGGAGTGGACAACATAACCGCAGAATTATCTGTAACAAGATTTGGTGGGAGTGGCCTACAACATGGACCCAATTGCTAGTCATCACTCTTGGCAAAAAGGGTAACCTTCAGGAGTGTGAAAATTACCACACCATGAGCCTCATTATCCAGCCCAGCAAAGTCCTAAAAATAAGGCTCAACAGGTTAACACCATGGCTTCTTCTTTGGCCAGTGCTTGCCAAGGATATCAGTGGTGGCATCTGTCACAGCTGAGTTGAAGGTGGTGGTCATGGATAGATGGACAGAGTACTGCTCTGACCTTTACAACCACACACCAAACGGAGACCCATCAGTCCTAGCATGTCCGGAGAACAGAGAAGAAGAACCTCCCAATCTAGATATCACATGTTTGTAGCCTTCAAGAAAGCATTTGACCGAGTCTGGCATGCAGTCATGTGGGCAACCATTAGTGTACATCAGCCCTAACATTATTGTTGTCAAAAGCCTGTATGACAAGGCTACCTCCACAACAGCGTCTTTGCAAGGCCTGATGATCTGGTGACGTGGCCATACCATTGGAGTTTCCATTTCTTCACCACTGTGAGCAGGTCATCGTGTTGTCCAATGGCTTGTGTGATGGTCTGTCGGACTTCGTCGTTGATGATGTGTCCTTCGACTACCTGACAGAAGATCTGTTTGTTCAGCTCTTTAAAAGCCTAGTCCGCCCCATTCTGGAGTATGGTGACTCTGTGTGGCAGCCACGCACAAGACTTTCTGCGCATATATAGATGTTCACTGCCGAGTCACCAAGCTCCCCTTCTCTCTGTGGCGGAATGGGAGGTGACTGGTTCAAGCTTGGGAGAGAGGTTGTCTACCTTCCAATTGATGCTTAGACTAGCCTTGGGTAGCTCCTGCTGTGCAGAATCCTTTGGATTGACCATCGAGTTATGCAGGACAAGGCGACATGACATTTGTTCTCCCCGACTGGCCATTTGTCTTCTGCTTTTGATGGTGAGCAGGACTTCATTGTCTGCAGGCAATTTATGCAAGTCAGTGGCAGTGACTTGTAGAAGAGTGTCATGGCACTAGTAGCCAGCAAACTGGTTTACGCTCAACATGCTTCACCGCCTTCCAAAGCAAATATTTGTATGTTCCTCTCTCGAGGGATAATGAAGATTAGCAGTTCGAGTTGAGCCACGTTCTCAACGTTCTCACAGCATGAGAGTTTGGAGTCAAATACTCTGCTCGGCTACAAGTGGTGCACAACTACCGGGAACAGGATGATGCTGGACTGTGGTTACTGTTGAATGCATTTTTTTTCTCTGTTAACCCCTTAACCGGTGATTTTCTGCTTCCTGTGTGCCCAACTACGAACGCCGTCCGGGGGTTATTCGTCGGCATTCTGTATTCACCCAAGAAGGGAGGTAACAGCAGTAACTGTTTGCAGAGCAGCTAGAAATCTCCAACCAACCATTCTTTCCCTTTGACCGTTATAAATTGAAAAAAACGAAATTTGCAAAAGTTTTGAAATTTCAGTACTTCTCAGTGTTCAGTCATGAAGCAAAGTGGCGGACGGTGGACGATGAGGGGGTACTACGAGGTCTGTTTTCAGAGGATATTCAGCACTTGAAGTGCTTCAAGAGGTCCTAAATGATCAAGAAAGTGATGATGAAGACCTTATCACACAAAATTCATATACTGGAAGTAGTTGTGGACTTTGGCTGCTCTGTGGGTTGTGACTTTGTTACTGGCTGAGTCTCTACAGCTGTGGAGTATGACATGTGATTTGGACTTACCTTATACCATGGACAGGTACCCCTTATTTCTGTGGATGATATAGCAGTGAAGTTGATTTCCAAGTAGTTTATTGAGTGCTTGATGTTTGTCCTTTTGTTACACCTTTTTTTTAATGTGTTCTGTCCTGCATTTTTTGTGTTGTGTTTTTATGTTCCAAAAATGCTTGACCACGGAAAAAAACAAGAATAAATACTTAAAAAATTTATGTCTTGTCAAATGAAACTATTTTTACTTGAAATTGAAGCCAGGGATGTTACAAAAAAAACTTGCCAAATATCTAAGAGATATCTCTTCAAATGCCTGAATTATTCACATTTTAGTGAACACACCCTCAAAAGTCAAATTTTTGCTCCGGCATACAGGAGTACAGGTGCGCTTTTTTATTACGGCAGGTAAGGGGTTAAGTCAGTGAATGGAGACTGACTGGGCGTAGTCGGTGCTGGTTCCAGACATACCTGTTGCGAACTGGGAAACCATGAGGACATGGTTCGATTTGAGCTGTGGGATCTGTGGCGGAATAGGAGGTGACTGGTTCAAGTTTGGGAGAGAGGTTGTCTACCTTCCAATTGTTGCTTAGATTAGCCTTGGGTGGCTCCTGCTGTGCAGAATCCTTTAGAGTGGCCATCGGGTTATGCAGGACAAGGTAACAACATTTGTTCTCCCCGGCTGACCATTCGTCTTCTGCTTTTGGTGGTGAGCAGGATTATATTGTTGGCAGGCATTTTATGCAAATCAGTGGCAGTGACTTGTAGAAGAGTGTCGTGGCACTAGTAGCCGGCAAACCGGTTTACTATCAAGCTTTACCGCCTTGCAGGGTAAATATTTTATGTCCATCTCTTGAGCGATAAATAAAAAATTAACAGCTCAGGTTGGGATGTATCCTCAAGGTCGTAGTCGAGAGTTTGGAATCAAATACTCTGCTCGGCTATATCTCAAAGACAAACCATACCATGACAGACTTGAAATACTGTCTTGGAAAACTGACGAAAGCGATGTGATATGATTGACGCCTACAAATACATCCAAGTCTTGTACAACTCCAGCAGACGTTGCTTCCAGCTCACCAACTGTAGGGACACTCTTTGAAGCTTGCAAAAGGACGACGTAGACTGAACACTCGCAGCAACTTTTTCACGCATAGAATTGTAATTGATTGGACCAGCCTTCCAGAAAGTGTTGTTACAGCTCCATCAGTCAACAAATTCAAAGGTAGACTTGATTCCTTCTTGATAAACAGCCCTACTCTCTTCAACCCTGATTGCCACTGTTAGAACATTAGTAAAGAGCTATCCTCCCTAGAATTTGTTTTCCATTATGCCACGCATGCCACTGTAAGTTTTGGATCTGAACAGACAAATGAACAGGCGCTTCGACCTACTACATTGAAAGCATCAAGTATCAAGTATGACATGTTATGTTAACCTTCAAACATCTGACACATCAGTCCACAATATGCAAACTCAAAGATCTTCAGACCAGATTATAGCTGTATGCCAGTAAAAGATTGGGCATCATTTAGGTTTGTGCAAATTATATGTCCAGATTTAAAAGTTCAATACAGACTGGGGAGCTGACAAGAAAACTTTATTGATGTTATACCTTTCATTAATAAGATCCAAGTTAGATTATGGTTGCATTGTTTACAGTTCTGCTAGAAAGTCTTATCTTAAAATGTTAGATCCAGTTGCTCATCAGGCACTACGCATTGCTTTGTGTGCGTTTCGCACCTCCCCTTGTGAAAGCCTTTATGTGGAAGCTAACGAACCTCCGCTTGAACTGAGACGTACAAAATTGTCATTGAATTACTATTTAAAATTAAAAACCGATCCCATGAACTCCGCTTATGACTGTGTTCTCAACCCAGATTTTGTGCAGAAATTTGATGCCAAACCTAACGCAATTCCTCCGTTAGGCATCAGAATGCAGGCTCATTTGAATAAAGCAGGCATCGATGTTGCTTCCTTCAATGATGATGAGCTTCGGACAAGCTCCTCCATGGAAATTACGTAACCCAAACATTAACTGGCAATTGTCCGTTTTCCTGTCTATAACCATCTTTATTTAGAACAGTGTGCTTTGTACCCAGGATATGAAAAACCTTTTACAGACGGGTCAAAGAAAGGAGACTCAGTTGCTGCTGCGTCAGTCTCTGGGAGACACCTGGACCAGCCTTTACAACAGCGTCTACCTGATTTTTGTTCTGTTTATACAGCTGAGCTCAAGGCAATTCATCTAGCTCTGAAACAGGTTTATCAATCCAAAAGAACCTCGTTTTTAATGTCTGATTCACTGTCGGCACTTCAGGCTCTTTCCAAGAGAAAGATATCGCACCCTTTTCTGGCAGAGATCCATGACTTGCACACAAAACTTGCTTCTGATAGTAAAAAGATAGTTTTTATGTGGGTACCTGGTCACATGGGCATCCGCAGCAATATTGCTGTGGACAAAGTGGCTAAAGAAGCTCTGCATCTCGATTTCCCTTCAGAGATTTTCCAGTTTGTTCCTTACTCTGACCTGCATTGTATGACTGGATCCTATTGTAAACGGTTGTGGCAGACTGACTGGTCTAACCATATCAATAACAAATTATTTTAAATTCTTCTTTGTCAGCTTCTTTGCCTAACTTTACATCCACTTGCAAAGAAGAAACAGTTTTGTCTCGCCTTCATATTGGGTATACTTATGTCACCCAGTGGTTTCCTTATAAAAGGAGAATAACCACCATGGTGCTTTGCATGTGATAAATCCTTTTCTGTTTGCCATTTCATGTCTGAATGTGCTGATCTGTTTGATGAAAGAGAAAGATATTTTGTTTCAATATCTTTTAAAGAGATTTTTTAAGTATGCAATGGTCAACACCTGTTTCAATTTTCACATGATGTTGGTTTGTTTTATCGCATATAAATCATGTCGTCTTGTTTTATGTTGTTGGTTGGATTTTATTGGTAGGACTGATTTTAGTGATTTGATTGAAGAAATAGAACTTATTTTTTAATACATCAGATTTAAAGAAGATTTTGTGAAAGTTTGTTTGAATATTTAAAAGTAACAGGCTTGTTTTTTAAGATTTGAACCATTTTATAATATTTTAAGATAATGTTTCTCTGGTCCTGATTTGTTTCGGAAGAGTCTGCTGGACCTAAAGCAATAACCATGCAATGTAATGTAATGTAATGTACAGAAGTTCCTTTTAAAACTATTTTCACACATCGTGTGGAATTTTGTTGACTGTTTCCCATCATGTGTTAGAGAAAGCTCTTTAGACCCAGAATGCTATGAATTAATTGCAATGCACACAGACCTACCTACTATATGATTCAGATTCAGAAAACTTTATTATCTCCAAGGAGAAATTCTAACATGGATTTGCTGTCAGCAAAAGGTAATAAAATGTAATACTATAAACATCTAAACATGTACGTGTAATCACGCTTATGTACATATTAACAAGAACAGTTCCGACACATTGTAAAACTTAAAATACATATCACACTACATGTCCTTATTGCACTTCAACATAAATAAATAAAACACCTACCCACAAACACACACACCCACACACACACATCCACACCCATAAACCACTCGCACCCAACTCATTCAGTCAACACTTATTAAGAATTTGTACTGATTTGGGTACAAATCAAAACAATATGAAAACGCCTGAAGATTTTTTAGCTATGTGTGCATCTGTATAAGTACATTTGAATGGCTAGCCATCTTTTGTTTCATTCTTGTGTTAGTATGATTTTAAATAAATTTATTTATGTGTTTTGTTTTTACATTTATTTATTTAGAAATGTACAGTTATTAGTATTATTTTATTTTGTTTGAAGGAGGGGAAGGAGGGAGGGGGACGGGCGAGTGGGTGTGTGAGAACAGAGCAGACCACAGCATGATTTGTACATGCATGTATTTATCTGAAAATTAATGTAAAACAGCTTTCCATCTTTTTAAATTAAAATTTTTGTTATTAATTGTCCAATGCTGCAGTATTTAAAAGGTGTCCAATATTAATGCAATTTATAAGTCAATAGCTGATAAAATTACAACAATTTTACAATTTTTCTCCAGCTTCTGGGGAGCATTGCCCCTCCCAAGCAGGTGGCTCCACCTCTGTGTCTGCTCTGTTTTCTCTTTTTCATCCTCAACAATCCTGACCCTTGATTATAATATTAAACCAATAAAAAGTTGTTTCAACTGAATGATGATAGTTGTGTAATGAAATCCATGTATCCATTAATTTTGGCGGGTTACTTGCAAGTTGTGTAATGTAGACTATTTTTGTCTCTTCAATCATTCTTCGGCACAGGGCTTCGATCCTCAAGGTCTATTGGATGATATGCGCAAGCTGAAATTGATTGTTAAAGCGCATGAACGACGGATAAAATCGTTGGAGGAAAAGCTGGCCCAGTACGAAAGTGAAGAGGAAGTTGAACAGGATGCCTAGCAACACAAAAGCAGCAAGTGAACGTTTGGGTAGTGTTCTGTTGTTCATTTCTTTGTTCACCACTCTGCTTTTCATTGTGTTGAAATAGTTTTGACGCAGTGAATTGTTTGTTGGCTTGTGTGGAGAGGCATCGTGGTTTGCACACTGTTTGAATTTTCACTTTCTAACCAGTGTTGAAGCAGTGGTGTTGGGCTGTTCATAATGGTGTTGTGGACTAACTGCGTCACACTCGTGGTCAATTCCATGCAGCCAGATTCCCTTTGTTCAATGTTTTAATATGTTTTAATATGCATAAATATTATTCGGTTATGTATTCATCTGTTTGTGTTTATTAGTGCCACAAATTCTACATGCATGTTGTTGCTACAGCTGACTAAACTATTTATCTGTTGATTTGTGTTTGGTAAAGCCTAGGTCTAACGACGAAAGTTTTGATTACAATAACGATGAATGTTTGCGAGTCATGATTTCAATGGGAGGATTGTGAGTCATCAGTAGTCGCACTAAAACGTTTGATTTTGGTAAACATGCGCACAGTCAATGCACATAAACAAAAGCACAAGAGTTCTTACCCTTGCTGCGCAAAAAGTCAAAATGTGTGAAAAGCAGCGACGAAGAATTTTTTCATTAATAGTAGCATTTCATTTGTGCTAAGCTCAGAAAAAAAGACAATATCCCATAAACATTCATGTGGCTATCATCTCTATTGCTTCACTTTATTTTTTCACACAACATTCCAAACGGGTTGGTATTAGAATTATTAGCCATTTTTGCAAGATCACATGATCGAAGTACCATGTTTCATTGGTTCCCAAGCTTGACTCGCAACAATCGAAATTAGGGCATGTTCTAAATGTGGAAAATCATCACAAATCACGCTGCTAACTGATTTGGCTGAGATGACTCAGTGATAGTCTCACAAAATCAGTGACTAGTCATGATTGCGATAAAAACTTTCGTCATCAGAGCTATGCTTAATGGCTAGGAGTAAAGGTAAAACATTTTGTGACACTAGTTCTTTGGAGAATATATTATACAATCATCATTATTAAGTCACCTAAGGTATTTCTGATTTCTACAATGGCAGATATACTGATTTCAAATATATTCTAAACATTACAACAGACCCTATGTGTTTTATATTTTTGTGATGAAAATGAAAACACAGTATTGCCATTTATATATTATGAAATTATTTATGGTTTCCAGTCATTTAGTTGTTAAGTCAATTAAGAGCTAGTCATGTAAGCTTTGTCATTTCATGGTGAGTTTGTTAGGAAGCTGACTTGTTTTGCTTCAATGTATTCCTAAGGGGGTCATTGAAAATCTTGGGTTTCAAGTTGTTCAACCACTTAATCCCTATCTGAGGCCAAGAATCGTGCTACAGGTTGTAAAACAATGGTTGGTGCAAAGAAGATCCATTCCATAACACTTGATTCATTTATGGGTACTCCATTAATGCTGAACTAATGAATGTACGATGCTGTCCGCATCAGCACATAAAATAGACGTTCCGGGACTTTATAAATGAAAGCTCAGTATATTAATGGGATGAGATGTCTCTGCCTTGTTCTACATATTCTACAGGGTGGGCCAATAAAATCTTACACCTTTGTAATTGTAAATGTTTTTTTTTTAATGAGAACGTTTTTCAAAATTGTATTCACAAAAATGTCCAAATTATCATTTGATACCAAACATAATCAATTTTTTCACTAGATTTCCTCAAACAATTCTTTCCTGAAGATAGGCTTATCTAATGGTGCACAGACAACTCATGACCTGCCTACTTCCCTGATTTTTCGACCTCAGACTACTTCCTACGGGGGAACATGAAGGAGAGAGTGTACTACAACAACCCACAGACCATTTGGCCCAGAAGAACAACATCTGTCAGTAAATTCGGAGAATCTCACGAGATGTGGGGCAATATCATCACAAACTTCATTGTGCGTGTTGCAACTGTAATCCAGAGAAAAGGAGCGTGGATTGAGCATATCATCCATTATTACTTGATTGAGAGAGTGAAAAGGTGATTGTATGCAGTTGTTGATGAACGCTGAATAAAGTTTGAAAACTTTATACGACTCCGTGCCTTGTGGCTGTTTGAACGGGTTGCGTGGATAAACGAATCTGGGCTACACTCATCAGTACTTCAGCATTGGGGCTGAATCAACTACTGATAGAAAAACACTAACATCAAACGAGTGTAACAGAATAATATTCTGGATGTACAGAACCAGTGAAAAAGTGGGAAATCTTTGATAAGTGATAATTTAGTACTTCCGTGACATTTCTGTGAAGAAAATTTTTGAAAACGTTCTCATTGTAAAAACTTATGTACAATTAACTCTTTGCCTGCCAGGCATGTTTCCACGTTTGTGCCAGACATTTCTCTGGCACCGGAAAGAAAGTTCAGTACCTTAGGCATTTAAGCTACTGTTCTTTCAATAATAGTTGTTAAATAGACATATTTCATATCAAATTAAAGGTAAAAGAGTGAAGAATAAGAAGAAAAAAAACACACAAAAATGTTAATTTGATTATGTTATTGAAATATGTGTTTTGAAAGCATGTTGATCTTTTTGAAATGATAAAATAAAATTTAAATATTTCTACATACCACAGTGATAAAAAAAATCTGGAGGAATAATTCCAATCACTGAATCAGCTTCACACACAAGAAAGAAAATTTATTTAGGATCAAAATACACTATACAGTTTGAAATTATATTGATTATTAGCAGAGTTTGACACACTGTCGATTGTGCCCATCACAATGCTTAGTAAAATGCAAAAAAAACCAACTCTAAAAACAAATCAATTTGAAGAAACCACGTGCGTGTCGATTGAGAACGAAAGTAGAAAGAGTTATTTCTCTTTGGTTAAAATAAAACTTGGACTGGACTGCGTAAAAAAACGGAACGAAACGGAATACTGAAATCGACGATATATCGTCGATTGGCACAAACATGGCGGCTCAGATCGACGATATATCGTCGATTGGCAGGCAAAGAGTTAAAAATTGGTACCATTTTATTGGCCCATCCTGTGTATACATAGTTAGATGTTCGGCATGATAACAAATTCTATCAGCTTGGCATCATGGGCACAACAAATGAATGAAAGTCTTTCATTTGGTTCAATGCAAGTGCAATTCAAGGAAATTTACTGAGAAATGTAAGATATAGTAAAATATTGATATTTGAAGGGTTTGATTGGACGTACCCAATGATGCAAGTCTTGCTGCTTTTTCCTATGGCGGTTCAGAAACGGGCCATAAACATTGAGAATCAAATAGACTTTTTGCCACTGATTACTTCTCTAGCCTGCATGTGCTTGGCTTCAGGCTTAAATTGTGGCCTGTGTATGTAAAGTATGCGTGTTAATTGTTATTACAGGAGCTTGTGTATTGTATCATATTGTTATGATGTTATATGAAATTATTATTTGTCAAACAAGTACCGTATTGTTGGTTTCTAAATGTCTCATCAGTTATTTCCTTTGTTGTGTATAGAGAGACTATTGTGTGAGTTATGTGTTTTCTACAATATAACTACCTCGGCCACATGCATGCACTATTAAAAGTGTTCAGTGACCATTACATGTTGATATGAGAACAGAGGTGCCAAACAGTACGGATTGACCGTATTTAATTCTGGCAAAGTGAATTAACTACGAAATAGGTAGCTTTTATAAAAAAACAGAGGACAAGTTATCGATCGTTTATCTTTGCCAGCGGTGCTTCTGTATTGGCTTCTGATCTCAGAATAGTACTGCTGCACTCACTGAACGTTGCTGTGTGCCTGCGGTATTTTCCTACACGCTTTTTGAGTCTTGACTGTACCCTAATCAATCACGTGATGAAAGCCGAATCGAGCACGTGTGTGGTTCTTACCCAACCGCTAGAACTGAATCAAACACGTGATCCATTTGTCCAATGAATACATTCATTCTTAACCTTTCGGGAACTAGTACAGGTCTATTTTTAGACTGACGTCAACTGGGGTTAGGGAAATAGACCTGTATGAGTTCCCTCCATAAGAGGCTTCACCGCCTGTCGGAGTGTTCAAAATCGCAAAAATGGCAGGACGTGGTAGCCCCAGTAAAAGAAAAGCTGCTGTCTGATGACGAAGCCAATTCCTCATCAAAGAAAACAAAGCCTGCAACTAAACTACTGCAAGATTTTCTGCATTCATACACAGAAGCACATCCATGCATCATTACGTCAAAACTGTCAACAAAGTACTCACGCACTGTGTCTTTTTAATTTAAAAAAATCATGGTGGCTTTGACGATGTTGCCAGGCATGTTGCATCTGCTAAACACAAAGCTTACTTACTGTCCAAGATCATGCTGAGGATTCTACTGATCCATGTGTCCAACTGTTCATGTGAAAGGGTATTTCTCTGGTTAGAAAAAATAAAACTGACTTTAGAGGGACTATGGGAAGTAAGACACTGAATGCCATGCTGCAGTTGAAATCAAGAAACTCAAATATATTGACTGCTACAAAACAAAACTCTCTCCAACACTTCTGAAAAAGTGCAAAAAGGCAACTGCCAAGTCCTTGAAACAATAGAACTGTTTTGTTGCTGACATTGCTTTTATTGGAAAGACTATCAGTATCATTCATTTTAAGTAAAACAAGTGTAGTGTTCAACAAGCTGATTTTCATGGTGATTTTAGAATAAGAGAAAAGAAAAGAGATCTCTCTTATATAGCGCACTTACAAGCTCAGAGAGCTTCTCAAGGCGCTGGCCCGTAATATGCAATATTTACAAAATAGTTTGCTGAAGTCAGGATTCGAACCCAAGTCGCCCAAGACGCACACACACAAGTCGTGCGCTCTGACCACTGAGCTATCCCTGCCAAGTGTGGTGTTCAACAAGATGATTTTCATGGTGATTTTGGAGGACTGAAAATAGCCTGTTGTTTCAGAAGTAAGCCTGTCGTTACTTTATAGTGTCATAGGCTGGGTTTTGCGAGAAAAAAAATACAAGTATTAAAAAATACTGACAAACGGGTCCGGAAATACTGACAAGAAGACTATTGGTTGGCACCTCTGTGAGAATGAAACGAGGGAGAAGCAAGAAAAATATTCAGATTTGGATTCAATATTATTTTCTATAAGGAAAAAATTAATTTGCTGATCTTACAATTAGTCTTTTTTTTTTCATCATACATACACTTATCCATAGACAAACATAGAATTAAAATTACAGGAAAAAAGAACTTACAATATTACCATGACATGTAAACAGAAACTATCCTATCCTATCCTATCCCATAACTCGGAGGTTGTTGGGGGCACCACAGATAATCGTTTTACCAGCGTACTCCATCTTTGTCCTCAGCAACCTTGATGGCTTCGTTTAATGTCAAGCCTGTCCATTCTCTAATGTTTTCCTCCCACCTCTTTTTTGGTCTCCCTCTTCTTCTACCTTCTTGCACTGTGCCTTGCATGATGGTCTTTGCAAGGCCTGATGATCTGGTGATGTGGCCATACCATCAGAGTTTCCGTTTTTTCATCATTGTGAGCAGGTCATTGTGTTGCCCAATGGCTTTTATGATGGTCTGTCGGACTTTGTCGTTGGTGATGTGCTGGGTATAGGAAATGCCCAGAAGTCTTCTGTAGCACCTCATCTCCATGCTTTGTATTCTTCGTTGTAGATCTGCTGTGAGGGTCCATGTTTCGCAAGCATAATTATAGGAAGATGGAGATGACGAGCGCAGCAGCCTTATCTTGGAACGTAGACTGATGGGCTTGTATTTCCAAATGGGCTTCAACCTTGCCAGGGCAGCAGTTGTTTGTGCGATCCTGGAGAGGACTTCCTGTCAGGACCCATTGTCTGTGTTACACAGTGTTTTTTTAATCAGTAGTTGATTCAGCCCCGATGCTTGAATCCTGGTAAGTGTAACTCAGATCTGTTTATCCACGCAACCTGTTCACTTAGCAACAAGGCAGGAGTCGTATGAAGTTTTCCAACTTTATTCAGCGTACATCAACAACTGCTTGCAATCGCTCAATCGCTTGTTCACTTTCCACTTTTTCAACTCTCCTTTGAAACAGTGCAGCACTTATATAGTCTCTCTATACTCTAGAGAAGGTTCGAACATTCCAGCGTGACGCAATTACAGCCAATCGGAATAAAATTCGTCATCAGAACTATGCACTGTCTTACGTCCTATAACCTTTTTTAGGTTAGAAGCATCTTGTAGCTACCACTAGATTTATCTACATGCTTCTATCGATAGTAAACAAGCAATCCTAGAAAATTCTCCAATAATATCAGCCAACAAAAATTATCAACATTATGCAAAGCTTCTTCCAACTACAACGCAAAATCAAATCAAAGGTAACTACACTCTGTTATTGCATGTTTTGCAAAACAAAACGATCGGATCTATCGCGCGCATCTCAAACGTAACATTATTCCCTACACAAGAACAAATTTACTTAATTTCTTTCAACAAAGTTAAGACGCAATGCACAAAGTCCAGAATTAAAATTTATTTCAGTCTGGATACTGTCAGTATTCTTTACACACACACTTTGCTGAAAGTCCGTGCCAACATTGTCCGATCCTTTAATAGATTTTACTTGCATGTTAAAGTTCTGCAAGTACATAGCCCATCTCATGATGAGACTTCACAAACTTGGCAGAGTTCAAGTAGGTTAGTGGCTTGTGATCAGTCTGTAGCACGAACTTCACTCCTTGAAGGTATTCACAAGTTTACGGGAAATGGTTAAATTCTAGAATGGTCTGAAATTCTGGAATGGTTGGATTTACTTGGTGCAAGCCATTTCCGGTCTCAACAAAATCTGCCCTGATTCAAAGGAATTGTCCATCACTCTCTGAAGTAATTTATGACCCCCGTTGGGGTGCCGGGGGTTTCAGTATAAATAGTATCCCCACTTTCTGGAAATTTAGTGCTTTAAATTCCCACTGTCACTGTCTTTCTTATGTGCTCTTTCTCATTCCTGCTCTTTTCTATCAATCTGCTATACTATCGTCTTCTTTGCTAGACCAGTCCTACCTTTTTTCTTGAAAACTCTCCGGGACAAGACTCCTTGTTTGTGTATGAGGTCTGTTGGATCAGCTTGGGAATATTGGACGCTTTCTGCCAGGTGGTCACTAGGGCTTCCTATGATGTTATTATTTAGAATGTAGGCATTTTATATGTATGTGTTTTGTTGATAATTTATAATGATGTTTGTATTCTATTTTGTTTTTGTAAACGGGGGTTCGATAAGTTGGGGTGATGCCTCAGCCGTCCCCTGCGTGGGATGTCTTTATTGTAAAGTGACTGGCTGGTGGAGAGCTTTCGGTTTTACCACTAGGGTTGTTTCAGCAGATCTTTTATGCGGATCGGGGGTTGTCCGGTCCTGATTTGTCTCGGAAGAGTCCACTGGACCTAAAGCAATAATAATGTAATGTAATGTAAGTAATTTATGTTCATGGCGACTTTAGCAAAGGCTGAAAAACGATGAAAACATGAAAATGACTATCTGTTAAATTTTAAAAAATGGCACAAAGGTTCCTCATCCTGCCTCGGTGCCCTCATCGAAGTGGATTGATGACATGTCTTGCTTTCCACCTGTCACATATCCCAACATCTTCAACTATCTCATTTTATTCGAGGGCGTTGATGGTGAACAGATAAGAATTATAAAGGACTAGAATCTTATAGTGTGAAAGATGCACCATTAGATCACACAATTGGGTCCATGCACTTTAATCTCAGGACTGATAGCACATAGCAACCGATGGCACGTTAAAATTAGTTCCATATTGCAGAAGTTGGTTTTCGCTGTGGCTTGCTTATAGGCCTCGATCTTTGCTTGTTTTGTTCATAATAACTGCTTGTGCAGTTGAAATGGTGGCTCACACGTACATTCTTTCCTCATGAGAGGTCTGTGATCAAAACATTCTTGTCCTAATGCTGCTTGTAGCTTTTTTCTAATGTTGCTGCAGCCTTTAAATAGCACAATGAGCAACAGAGCCTTTTGTGTAGCTTCCTTGTACAGTAGACATGTTCTATATAACCGGAAGTTGGTTGCACTCGTCTTCAATTAAAGTCAAAATGGCGGACTCTATTCATAACCATTTGGGAATGAATATAATCATGAATAGTTCAAACTTCCGGATTCCCCATATGATGGCGAGGCAATCTTTCTCCATGGTCGAATAATTTTTCTCAGCCCTTGACAGTTTCTTGCTGGCGTAACTGACCGGAAATAGTTTCCCTTCCAGTTCTTGCATCAGTATGGCGCCGATGCCTTAGTCCGCTGCTTCTGTTCTTAAGACGAATTCCTTGGAAGTGTCGGGCAGTCATAGCACCGGATCCTTCAAAAAGAGGTCGCGCACAGTCTGGTATGCTTTCTTCTGAGGCCGTCCCCACTGCACTTGGTTAGGACAGCCTTTCTGCACCAGGTCCGACCCGACAAAGGTGCCGTGATGGCGGAGTAGTACGGTACGAACTCACTATAATACCCAGCCAATCCCATGAAAGATCGCACCTGCTTCTTGATTTGGGGACAAGGACCGTTCAGAATCTTTATGACGTTTTCTAGCAGAAGCCCCTTTGTCCTTTCAGCGAATGGCCGATAAAGTCGATGTTGCTGGGTCTCACGGTCAAGTTGGCTTCTGTGAGACGGTGAAACAGCTCCCTCAAGATTATCAGATGCTCCTTCCAGGTCTGGGTGTAGGTTAGCAGGTTGTTCCAGTTACACACGACGTTGTCCATCCCTTTGAGCATCTTCCTCATCCCTCTTTTCAGGGTAGCACCACTGTTGACCATGCCAAAAGGCATCCTCAGGCATTCGTACGTCCCGTCAGGAGTTATAAAAGCAGTCTTTGGTATGTCCTGTTGACGCACGGGGACTTGCCAATAACCCTTGCTGAGGTCAATCTCTGAGATTTTACTCCCTGATAATTGACTGAAGAGGTCTGCTGCAGTAGGCATCGGCTCGGGGTCAAAGATGGTGATCTTATTAACCTTCCAGTAGTCAATGCATACTCTGTTGCTCCCGTCCTTCTTCATGACCACAACAGGAGATGCGTAGGGGGAACTGGACTCCCTGATGATGCCCATCTTCAGCATCTCATCAGTGTCTTTCTTCAAGGATTCACAGGCCTTTAAAAGGATCGGGAAGGGTTTGGCTCGAACGGGGATATCTGAAGTAAGGTGGACCATGTTCGACCAAAGTTGTAGAGTCTGGGACATCACTGAAGTTATGGGAAAACTCGCCCATAAGGTCCTTGAGCTCCATCTTTTGACCTTCCGTCAGGCTTGGTCCTAGCTTAACATCTTCAATGCCTTTTTTGCTGTGGAAGTTTTCAAGTTCCAATAGTTCCTAGTAGTGCTTTCCACAGTCCTGGGACTTCTTCAGGTTTTCTCTGGCTATCTCGAGAGTCTGCTCCAGCTTCTCCCGTAGCCCAAACACGTACTGGTAACTGTTCTTCACTTCTGGCATGTCTACTCCCTTCATCCACAGTTCTTACAGTTCTTTCAGGATGTGCATCGGCCCTTGGATGGTTCTTCCGTACAACAGCTCGAACAGAGAAAAACCGGTGGACTCCTGCGGTACTTCTCTGTAGGTGAACAGTAAGGCGTTGATGTAGTGATGCCATTGTCTGGGCTGCTTGCTGCGCAGTTTCTTCAGGGTGGACTTCAGTGTAGCATTGAACTTTTTGATGAGCCCATTGCATATTGGATGGTAGGGTGTCATAGTCAAATGCTGGATGCTCAGCAATCTGTTGACCTCCTTCAGTTAGAGACAAACTGCATCCTGAGGTCTGTCAGGATTCTTCGGGTACTCCAAGTCGGCTGAACATGTCCACCAGTGCCTCTGCCACAGTTTCATTGTCAATCTTCTTCAGTGGCACGGCTTCCAGGTACCGAGTCGCATAGTACCCATCGATGACCTTCACTCGGAGGTTTTATTTCGCCGATTAAGTCTAACGCCACCCTCTTGAAAGGTCTGTCGATCAGGGGCATTCTCTGCATAGGCACTTTAGGGCCCCTTCCTCGAGGTATGGGCCCCCACGGGCTCGGCTCCACGCGCCGGAGGTGGACCCCAGCTCCTCTCTGGCTGGGTGACAAAGTTGCCTACTCATTTTTCTTCTCTTTTGTCTTGTTTCTGTCTTATTGGTCCTTTCATCTATATTCTTTTCACCCGTAAAGACTCCCACTAAACTGTGCAGTTTTGACTTCCTCTCTTCTGCCTTACCGGACTTTTCCTGTCTTCCTTTTCCCCATCATTCCTTCTTTTCCTACCCTTCTTTTTCTCTGTGGCCTTCACTTGGCCCCTGCGTTTGCCATGCAGGGCAACCCGTGTCGGGGGAGAATGGGATCCTGGAGGTTGAGGTCACTGAGGGACTGCGGTCCCTCACTCTAACACACCTCTTTGGCCCGGACTTCTAGACGGGAGGCTGGCGTGGCCCGCGTCAGTCAAGCGGCTGGTCGTGTATTGCCCTAGCTCTGCTAGGCTGCAGCTCATGGGTCAAACTTGAACAAAACCGTAGTGGCAGTGCGGGATTGTCTAGGTGTATATCCCCCCTGTAGCCCTGGTGCGTTCCCTTGCTGAATTTTCCGCTTGGACGCATCCCCTTGTTGGACTCCGTGGTGGGTGGGGAGCAGGGGGGATGAATTAACAAATTAATAACATGGCATCAACAACAAAAAAACGACTGCATGATGACGGACTGGACACGGACACAGACAATGACATGGATACGAGACAAAAAGCTTGTGCATCTGGGGTGGAAGGGGCCTGGCCTCGTTTTTTGGTTGTGGAGGGGGGCGGATCCGGCTATGCCACTAGGCAAGCTGTCTCCGTTCACCATCCAGAAGGGTTTCCAATCCGTCTGCACAATCGGTTTCAAAGATGTTAAAAAACTGAGATCTGGGGCCTACCTGGTGGAGTGCTCAACCAAAAGGGCATCGGATTGTGTTCTAAAGAGGAATTTGACCGTATTTGTTGACAGACAAATCAAAGTTTCTGTGCATGGACGGTTGAATTCCTCCAAGGGAGTCATCCGATGTCAGGATTTGATCGACATGTCGGAATTGGAAATCCGAGATGAGCTCTCCAGCCAGGGGGTCACAGCAATCCAGTGGGTCTTTGTCACCAAAGGACCCAAACGTATCCCCACCAACACACTTTTTGTGACCTTCGCTATGGCCAAGTTGCCGGAGTCACTCAAGGTGGGGTACCTTAGGGTCAGGGTGACACCTTTCATACCGTCACCGTTGCGATGCTACCGTTGCCAAAGGTTTGGTCACGGTAGCAAAACCTGTAAAAGCAAGAAATATGTCGAGATTGTGCTAAAGACAAACATGAAAATGAATGCAAAGATCCGATTTGCTGCGTGATTTGCGCCGGGCATCATTCTTCCAGCTCCAAAGATTGTCCTCAGTGGCAGTTGGAGCTGGAAATCCAAAATGTGCGGGCCACTGAGAGTTGCTCCTTCGGAGACGCAAGGAAAAAAGTTCTGGAAAGTAGGCCGGTTCTTAAAGAGAGGTCCTTTGCGTCTGTGGCGGGTTCCACATCTCATGTGGAACCTAGCGCACACCCGTCAATGGACACTGCTATGAATAAAAGATGCATATATTGGAAACATTGTGCAGACGGATGGATGCTCTAGAAAAAATGCTCACATTGTTTGCTCAAAAGGGGGGTTCTCCAGCCCCACCGATTACACTGGAGAACGTGCCAATGGGCACGTCCCCAACCGTCACCCAGAACACGCAGACGGCCGTGTCTAAAGCCGTCACACCTGCTCCAAAGGAGGCTATGCCTCAGGCCGCCGCACCAGCAACGACAGGTTTTAGCGACCGGGTAGTTGCTGAGGCGGCTAAGATTCTAGTGGCCTCAGAGGAGGAGAGGGAAAGGTTGGAAAGGGTGAAAGAGAGAAGGAAGATATAAAATCCGGTGCTGGGGAGAAGGGGAGGAAGTCGGCTGGCAGTTCTGGTTCCGGGACTTTGACAAAAAATCAAAGGCCCGGACCCCTTTCTTCCAAGCACCATCAACCTCTCGAAACGGAGAACCGTTTCAGGGGGTTGATGGACCATGAAGAGATGGACAAGGGTCCGAAAGCTAAAGAGACGTAATTGTGCTCTCAGAGATGAAAATTTTAGCATTCTTTTACTTCATTTTTATGGCCATTTTACAATGGAATATCCGAGGGAAATTATGAGGAGCAATGCAAATTATGAGGAGCTATGCTGTCTGCTGACAGAGCATCGACCTGAAGTGTTGGCCATTCAGGAAACTCTCTTATCAGAGAAACAGCTTATAGATATTACTGGTTTTTCGTCTCTAGATTGTATATCTTCTAGAGGCGTTTCACTCTTTACTCATAGAAACGTCCCATTTAACCCAATTTCACTTAATACAAGTTTACCAGCAGTTGCAGCCAGAGTATCTCTTTTTAAATCCCTCACAGTTTGTTCTATATATTTGACCCCATCAATAAATGTAAATAAAAATGAACTTGAGAATTTGATCCTACAGCTACCTACCCCTTTTTTGTTGTTGGGAGATTTTAATGGACGCTCTCCCTTGTGGGGTAGCGATCGTACTGATTCTCAGGGGAAAATAATTGAAGACATTTTAGACTTGTTGAATCTTGTAACTTTGAACGAGGGTGCTCCAACTTTTTCCTGTTCAAGAACCGCTTCTTTGTCCCACATTGATATATCGATCTGTGATCCCTCCTTACTTTTGGATTTTAAATGGACAGTTTTAGAAGATCTCCATGGCAGTGACCATTTTCCGGTTTTATTAAAACATGATTCAGACAACCTTGAGCAAACTCATGGCAGGTGGAAACTGAAATAAGCTAACCTGTCTGAGGTTCAGTTGGAATTTTCGAATGCCATAGATCCTATACAGCTATACACTGGCATAGTTATAAACAGTGCCAAGGAGTCCATCCCGCAAACTTCATCAAAACTGTATACAATTAAAAAATCCTAGTTTGATGATGAATGTAAAAAACTTCAGGAAGCCCGTAAAAAAGCTTTAAGAATGATGTATCTGCATCCAAGCTCTGAAAATAAACAGAACCACCAACGTTTGCGAGCCCAATGCCGACAGCTCTTCAAAAGTAAGAGAAGAGAATCGTGGAGAGGTTTGTGCTCCACGCTAAATTCGAAAGCAAAATTGTCGAAGGTTTGGAAAGTGGTCCGCAAACTCAAAAATAAAAGTAACAAACAGGTGAGCCCATGCCTTACTGTGCAGGGGGACGTAATCGGAGATAAAAAAAACTAGTAGCTGATCTTTTGGCCTCTTCTTTTGCTGCAAATTCTTCCTCTAAAAATTATTCTCTCTCTTTTCAAACAATTAAAACCTGTAAAGAAAAACAACGGTTATCAGATTTGGATCACTGGCACCTTTCCTCCCTCTTTAAGAAGGGCCATTATTGTACCCATTCCTAAACCTGGCAAAGACCATACTAATCCAACAAACTACAGACCAATAGCCTTAACGTCCTGCTTATGCAAGATGCTGGAAAGAATGGTTTATTCCCGTTTACTGTGGTATCTGGAAACAAATAATATCTTATCCAACATTCAATGCGGCTTTCAAAGTGGTAGAAGTACTGTTGACCACCTGGTGCGACTGGAAACTTTTATCCGTAACGCGTTCGTCCAGGGTGAACATGTCATTGCCATCATGTTTGATTTGGAAAAAGCCTATGATACCACATGGAAATATGGCATTCTTTCAGATTTACAAGAAATGGGTTTGAAGGGACACTTACCTCTGTTTATATCCAATTTTCTAACGGACAGAATTTTTCAGGTTAAGGTTGGGGGATCTTTATCAGACACGAGGGAACAGGAGATGGGAGTACCTCAGGGTAGCATCTTGTCTCCCTTGCTGTTTAATATTAAAATAAATAATATTGTTCGTTCAGTGAAATGGGGAATCGACAATTCTTTGTTTGTTGACGATTTTGCATTAGTAGCCAAAGGTAAAACCTTGGCATCTGCAGAACATCAGCTACAGTTATGTGTCAATGCTGTTTAAGACTGGGTTTTACAAAATGTTCAAATTTTCTGGAGCAAAAACTGAATGTATTCACTTTTCCAAGCACCGGGGAATTATTCAAGATCCTAATATTACCCTCAATAAAACTCCAATAAAGGCGGTCCAACAAGTCAAATTTTTGGGTGTTATTTTTGATCAAAGGTTATCCTTCCTTCCTCATCTGAAAGATTTGAAAACTAAATGTGAGCAGGCCTGCAATTTGCTCAAGGTTATCAGTGGTACAGACTGGGGAGCTGACAAGAAAACTTTACTGCTGTTATATCGTTCGTCCGGTGCGGTTAGCACTTGGATGGGTGACCGCTAAGGTGTGAAGCGACAAACAACAACGCCCCCAGTTGACTCAACTGTGATTGAGTACCTACTCTCTTGAGGGTGGGGAAGGTAAAGCAGCGAGGGAGAGAGTTGGGCATCACCCTCATTACGCTGGCCCAAGATAAGTGTGATCTCCAACATCACGCTCCCCTACGGCCACAAGGCTATGGGACTACCTTTACCTTTTTTATATCGTTCTTTAATTAGATCCAAATTAGACTATGGTTGCACTGTTTATGGTTCTGCTAGAAAATCGTATCTTAAAATGTTAGACCCAGTTGCTCATCAGGCCCTACACATTGCTTTGGGTGGGTTTCGCAACTCCCCTTGTGAAAGCCTTTACGTGGAAGCTAACAAACCCCCGCTGGAGCCGAGACGTACAAAATTGGCACTGAATTACTATTTAAAATTAAAAACTGATTCCATGAAAATGATGTCTACCAAAAAATCAACAATGACATCCGAAAAGGCATGCGCACAGCAAAGGAGAACTGGATAGAAGATCAATGCCAGGAAATAGAGAACAGTCTGAACAAGAACAACAGCAAGAAGGCCTACCAGACAGTAAAGCGGCTGACAAGTGTCAAACAGCCCAAAGTCTCCACGATCCAAAGCAAGTCTGGCATATGCCTTACAGAAGAACAAGAAGTCTTGGACAGATGGACAGAGTACTGCTCTGACCTTTACAACCATACACCAAATGGAGACCCATCAGTTCTAGCATGTCCCGAGAACAGAGAAGAAGAAGAAATTTTCCCAATTCTCCGGGAAGAAGTTGAGGCAGCAGTGCAAGCGCTAAAGAAAGGGAAGTCAGCGGCAGTGGACAACATACCCGCGGAACTGCTACAAGCAGGAGGAGAAGCGATGATTGATGCCCTCACCATTATCTGTAACAAGATCTGGCAGAGTGGGGAGTGGCCTATACCATGGACCCAGTCGCTTGTCATCACTCTTCCCAAAAAAGGTAACCTTCAGGAGTGTGAAAATTACCGGACCATCAGCCTCATCAGCCATCCCAGCAAGGTCCTCCTCAAAATAATACTCAACAGGTTGAAACCCCAAGCTGAACAGATCATAGCTGAAGAACAAGCAGGATTCAGGGCAGGGCGAAGTACCACTGAGCAGATTTTCAACCTCAGAATAATCTGTGAGAAATACCTACAGCACCAACAACATCTATATCATGTGTTCATAGACTTCAAGAAGGCGTTTGACCGAGTCTGGCATGCAGCTCTATGGGCAACAATGAAAGTGTACAACATCAGCCCTAAAATTATTGAAGTCATCAAAAGCCTGTATGACAAGGCTACCAGTGCAGTCCTCCACAACAGCGCCATCGGGAACTGGTTCAGAACAACAATCGGTGTGCGTCAAGGATGCCTACTCTCTCCAACACTCTTCAACATCTTCCTAGAGCGCATCATGTCAGATGCTCTTGCAGACCATGAAGGCACAGTCAGCATAGGAGGTAGAGCAATCTCCAATCTTCGTTTTGCAGATGACATTGATGGATTGGCTGGAGAGGAACAAGAACTTGAACAGCTGGTACAGAGGCTTGACACCACCTCCAGAGCCTATGGAATGGAAATAAGTGCAGAGAAGACCAAAATGATGACCAACAACACCAATGGCATCAATACGGACATCAAAGTCCATAGCCAATCCCTCAACACAGTGCATAGCTTCAAATATTTAGGAGCCATTGTATCAGACAATGGGTCCTGACAGGAAGTCCTCTCCAAGATCGCACAAACAACTGCTGCCCTGACAAGGTTGAAGTCCATTTGGAAAGACAGGACCATCAGTCTACATTCCAAAGTAAGACTGCTGCGCTCCCTTGTCATCGCCATCTTCCTATATGCTTGCGAAGCATGGACCCTCACAGCAGATCTCCAACGAAGAATACAAAGCATGGAGATGAGGTGCTACAGAAGACTTCTGGGCATTTCCTATACCCAACACATCACCAACGACGAAGTCCGACAGACCATCACACAAGCCATTGGACAACACGATGACCTGCTAACAGTGGTGAAGAAACGGAAACTCCGATGGTATGGCCACGTCACCAGATCATCAGGCCTTGCAAAGACTATTCTGCAAGGCACAGTGCAAGGAGGTAGAAGAAGAGGGAGACCGAAAAAGAGGTGGGAGGACAACATTCGAGAATGGACTGGTTTGTCACTGAGCGAAGCCATCAGGGCTGCTGAGGACAGAGAAAGATGGAGTATGCTGGTTAAACGATCATCTGTGGTGCCCCTACGACCTTCGGGTTACGGGACAGGATAGGATAGGATTCCATGAACCCCGCTTATGACTGTTTTCAACCCAGATTTTGTTCAGAAATTTGAAGCCAAACCTAACACAATACCTCCGTTTGGCATCAGAATGCAGGCTCATTTGGAAAAAGCAGGCATCGATGTTGCTTCCATCAACGATGATGAGCTTCAGACTGAAGCTCCTCCATGGAAATTATGTACCCCCAACATTAATTGGCAATTGTCTGCATTTCCTCAAAAACAATACATCTGAAACCGTATATAACCAACTTTATCTAGAACAGTGTGCCTTATACCCAAGATATGAAAAACCTTTTACAGACGGGTCAAAGAAAGGAGATTCAGTTGCTGCATCGGTCTCCGGGAGACACTTAGACAAGCCTTTGCAACAGCGTTTACCTGATTTTTGTTCTGTTTATATAGCTGAGCTCAAGGCAATTCATCTCGCTATGAAACAAGTTTATCAATCCAAAAGAACCTCGTTTTTAATCATGTCTGATTCATTGTCAGCACTTCAGGCTCTTTCCACGAGAAAGATATCACACCCTTTTCTGGCAGAGATCCATGACCTCCATACACAGTTGTCTCTGATGGTAAAAAGATAGTTTTTATGTGGGTCCCTGGTCACATGGGCATCCGCGGCAACAGTGCAGTGGACAAAGCGGCTAAAGATGCTCTGCATCTTGATTTCCCTTCAGAGATTTTCCAATTTGTTCCTTACTCTGATCTGCGTTGTATGACTGGATCTTATTGTAAACGGCTGTGGCAGACTGACTGGTCTAACCATATCAACAACAAATTATTTCAAATTCTCTCGGATTTGTCAGCTTCTTTGCCTAACTTTGCATCCACTTGCAAAGAAGAAACAGTTTTGTCTCGCCTTCATATTGGACATACTTATGTCACCCACAGTTTCCTTTTAAAAGGAGAAGAACCACCATGGTGCTTTGCATGTGATCAATCCTTTTCTGTTCGCCATTTCATGTCTGAATGTGCTGATCTGATTGAGGAAAGAGAAACATATTTTGGTTCAATACCTTTCAAAGAGATTTTTTAAAGTATGTAATGGTCAACACCTGTTTCAATTTTTACATGATGTTGGTTTGTTTTATCGCATATAAATCATGTCGTCATGTTTTGTTTTGTTTGGATTTTATTGATAGGACTGAATTTAGTGATTTGATTAAGAAAGAGAACATATTTTTAATACATCAGTTTTAAAGAAGACTTTTAAAGAGGTGTGAAAGTAAATTTGAGTATTTAAGAGTAACAGGCTTGTTTTTTAAGATTTGAAGCATTTTATAATATTTTAAGATAACATCTCTCTGGTCCTGATTTGGCTCGGAAGAGTTCGCTGGACCAAAAGCAATAAACATGTAATGTAATGTCGAGGTATGGTCTTCTGGCAAATGTCACATGATCGGCAGAAACGGCTGACGTGTATGAAGTCCTGGCCAGTAGAATACTGCCTGGATTTTGTCCGATGACTTCTTGATGCCCAGGTGACCTCCCCTGATGGAGTCGTGAGCTACTTCCATCACTTGCCGCCTTAGGGGTAACGGTACCAAGACTTGACATAGTGATAAACCGCCATTTACACTTGGGTGCTGGAAGATTCTGTACAGGATCTTGGCATTCACCTCGAAATAGACCATGCCACTGCCTTTGGTCATGTGTTCTTGGCGGTTCCTGTACTTGGTTAGAGTACTATCAGCTTCCTGGACCTGGATCAGCTTATCTCTGACCACGATGGTGGTTTTGGAGTTGTCGGCGACCTTCAGTGGCATAGATGTCTTGTCTCCCTTGGCCTGGGCCCTGGTAGTAACAATACCAACAATCTCTGGTTGGCAGGGCTGAGCCAGAGTAGCCACATTGTCCCGTTGCAGCTCTTTAAGGTCTCCATCAGGAAATGGCAATGGATCCTCCTCCGCAACCTCAACATGTTGAGTTGAGGCAGGACTCCTTTTTAGGATCGGGGTCGTCTCGCGCGTCGATATTCTTGATCATCAAATCATACAGCGGCTTCTTCAGGCAAACCGCTTCTATTTTGTGAATGTAGAAAGGGGTGCTTTGAATCTTTGCAACTGCGAGTTCGGTCCTCTTTAAGGACTGACAATAGGCCAAGACCGTTGTCATCCAAAAAAGACGTTCGTTTGAACCGTTTCACCTCCCTGGAGGTAGAATCAGTTGACATGGAGTCACCTTCACAGGAGTCAGCACCTCCATCTACAGCTAAATATAATCTATTATAATTAAGGAGAAACTTAAGAGTATAAAATTGCTTGAAATAAAACATTCTACTTTTATATCTTTCTACCATGACCTTTTTAATACAGTGGAACATTATAGACCTTAAAGCCAACTACGAACAGTTGCTCCTGCTTACTAAAAACTGACCAAGTGTAATTTGTCTACAGGAAACAGTCCTGATAAAATACTTCAGTTATCTGGATACTCTTGCTTGCAATCCAATGTTTATCGCGGGAACGCTTTATGTGTTCGTTCAGACATTTTATTTAGCCCAGTTACATTGACCACACCCCTGGAGGCGATTGCTGCTCCATTATCTTTCCAAAAAACTGTAACAGTCTGCTCCTTATATTTATCTTCTTCCAAAACCATTTGCAAAGCTGATTTAATGAACTTGATAGACCAACTCCCATCTCCCTTTGTGATTTTTGGGGATCTGAACGGTCACTTTCCCAGATGGGGAAGTGACCATCAGAATCCCCAAGGCAAAATTTTGGAGAATGTTGTCGATGACCTCAACCTTTGTATTTTAAATTCAGGTTCCCCTATGTATTGTAACCATTTAGGAACATTTTCTAATTTAGACCTGGCCATCTGTGACCCTTCTCTTTTTTTTGGACCTGGATTGGAAACCTCATTCGGATCATTTTCCAATTTTTATAAAGTTTCTAGAAGATCAATCTGAAAAGCCCCAGAGGCGCTGGTATTTCAAAAAAGCAGATTGGGACCAATTTGGACACTCCGCAGCTTGTCGAATTACCAATGACATTCTCAATTCCGAAGATCAAGCTTTGGAGTTTTGTAATATCCTATGTGCTTCCGAAAATATACCCAAAATATCTATTAAAAGCAGTGCCCCGAAGACCCCTTGGTTTGATGAAGAATGCGACTCTTCATCATCAAAGGAAGAAAGCCCAACGGAGTTTCTTTCAAAATCCTACAGCTGAAAATTAACTTAATCACCAGAAGCTGCGAGCTAAAACTAGATATATCTTTAAACAAAAAAGGCGTATATCCTGGAAAACCTTCTGTTCCAAAACTTCATACCAAAATCTCTCCCAAAACAGTCTGGAAAATTATAAATATTTATATAATTAAAGGAAAAAACTCCAAAGCTGTGATCCAAGGTCTGAAAAAGCGTGGACAGATTATCACTGACAGAAAGCAGGTGGCTGACTTGTTGGCCTCTACCATCCATCATAATTTGTCGTCTGCTCATTATTCCCCAAAATTCCAAAACATCAAAGATAAAAAAAAGAAAGAGAATCCTGCTTTTTTTTATGCCGATAATTGTGAACCATATAACCTTCCATTTTTTATGGAAGAATTGACAGATTCCATCTTGAAATCCAATCATTCTGCTTCTGGCCCTGATGATATTCATTATCAGTTAATTTCACACCTGCCTAAAGATTCCCTTAAAATTCTCTTGGCTGTGTTTAATCATATTTGGTCTTCTGGTTCTTTTCCCCCATCTTGGCGGGAAGCAGTTATTGTTCCAATACCTAAGCCTGGAAAGGATCACTCTGACCCAAACAACTACAGGCCCATTGCCCTTACAAGCTGTTTGTACAAAACTATGGAAAGAATGATCTATGAGCGTTCGACGTGGCAGTTAGAATCCATCAACGCTCTTGATATCACTTAGTGTGGTTTCCGCAAAAACAGGAGCACTTCAGATCATCTCGTTCGATTCGAGTCGTTCGTCAGAAATGCGTTAGTTATCTGTGAACATGTTGTTTCTGTGTTATTTGATCTAGAAAATGCATACGACATGACTTGGAAGTTCGGGATTCTAAAAGATCTAGAACTCCTAGGCTTCTGTGGGAACTTACCCATTTTTATAGAAAATTTTTAAACCAATAGAAAGTTTCAGATCCAGAGGTGCCAACCAGTACGGATTGACCGTATTTAATTCCGGCGAAGTGAATTAAATACGGAAATACGGTAGCTTTTATAAAAATACGGAGGAAAAGTTGCCGATCGTTTATCTTTGCCAGCGGTGCTTCTGTACCGGTTTCTGGTCTCATAATAGTACTCCTGCACTCACTGAACATCGCTGTGTTCAACAAGCTGATTTTCATGGTGATTTTAGAGTAAAACAAGTGTGGTGTTCAACAAGCTGATTTTTATCGTGATTTTAGAGGATTGAAAATAGCCTTCTGTTTCAGAGGGAAGCCTGTCATTACTTTATAGGCTAGGTTTTGCGAGGAAAAAAAATACTGACAAGTGTTAAAAAATACTGACAAACGGGTCCGGAAATACTGACAAGAAGATTAGGGGGTTGGCACCTCTGCAGATCCGATTTGGCTGCACTTTAACAGATTCTTTTGAGCAGGAGATGGGTGTCCCTCAGGGTAGCATTTATCTCCTCGTTTAACATTAAGATCAACAACATAGTTCAAAACGTCAAATATGGCTTAGATAAATCCTTGTTTGTTGATGATTTCTCCACCTCGGCTAAGGGTAAAACCTTGGATGGGGTGGAGCGTTATGTTACACTCAGTTTGATGATGGTGTTTTCTATCAGTATCTGATTCAGCCCCGATGCTTGAATTCCTGATAGTTGTGTAACTCAGATTCGTTTATTCACACAGCCCGTCCAAACAGCATACAAGTCACAAAGTCGACGTATGAAGTTTTCCACTTTTATTCAGCACACATCAACCACTGCATACAATTCTTAATTCAACTCAACAACTTTCACAGCAACTCTCCAAATCACTATCAACAACTTTACTATCTCAACAGCAACTCGGCACACGATTAAATAACCTCCCTCTTTTCCGGAAGGATTTCGAATACTGTAGAAATGACGCACTGCCACCAATCGAATAAAAGATCGTCATCACTGACTTACGTCAATACATATTTTTATATCTTCCAGAACGACCTCTTGCTTCGACATGCATCGGGAAATTTCCATCAAGAGTAAACACGCATATCCAGAAGATTCTCAAATAATATCGACTAACGCAAATTATCAACGTTATACAAAGCCTCTCCTAACAACAATGCAAACTCAAATCAAAGGTAAATAAACTCTATTATTGAATACTTTGCAAATCGAAACGATTAGATCTATCGTACACGCTTTCGACATACTTTCGTACGCGTTTCAACGTAACATAACCCCCCACTCAAGAAGAAATTTACTTAATTTCTTTCAACAACGTTGAAACGTAATGCACAAACAATGTACAGAATTAAAACTTATTTCAGACTGTCTGAACACTGTCAATGTTCTCAGCTCATTCACACAGAGTCAATGGTTTTCATCTTCAAATCTGTCTGGATATTGTCAATGTTCACAGTTTATCTACACGGTCAATGTTTTTTTACTCACACACTCTGCTGAGGAAGTCCGCACCAACATTGTCTGATCCTTTAATAGATTCTACTCGCATGTTAAAGTTCTGCAAGTACATAGCCCATCTCATGATGCGACTGTTCACAAACTTGGCAGAGTTCAAGTAAGTTAACGGCTTATGATCAGTCTGCAGCACGAACTTCACTCCTTGAAGGTACAGTTCGAACTTCCGGATTCCCCATATGATGGCAAGGCACTCTTTCTCCATGGTCGAGTAATTTTTCTCAGCCCTGGACAGCTTCTTGCTGGCGTAACTGACCGGAAATAGTTTCCCTTCGTGCTCTTGCATCAGTATGGCGCCGATGCCTTCGTCCGCTGCGTCTGTCCTTAAGACGAATTCCTTGGAAGTATCGGGCAGTCGTAGCACCGGATCCTTCGAAAGGAGGTCGCGCACAGTCTGGTATGCCCTCTCCTGAGACGGTCCCCACTGCACTTGGTTTGGACAGCCTTTCCGCACCAGGTCCGACAAGGGTGCTGTGATGGCGGAGTAGTTTGGTACAAACTCCCTGTAGTATCCAGCCAACCCCAGGAAAGATCGCACCTGCTTCTTGGTTTGGGGACGTGGAGCGTTCAGAATCTTGGTGACGTTTTCTAGTAGAAGCCCCTTTTGTCCTTCTTTCAGCGAATGGCCGATAAAGTCTACGTTGTCAGTCCCCAGAATGCACTTACTGGGTCTCACGGTCAGGTTGGCTTCTGTGAGACGGTGAAACAGCTCCCTCAAGGTCTGCAGATGCTCTTCCCAGGTGCGAGTGTGGACTAGCAGGTCGTCCCAGTAACACACGACATTGTCCATCCCTTTGAGCATCTTCTTCATCCCTCTCTTCAGGGTAGCTCCGCTGTTGACCATGCCAAAGGGCATCCTTAGGCACTCGTACGTCCCATCAGGGGTTATAAAAGCAGTCTTTGGTATGTCCTGTTGACGCACGGGGACTTGCCAATAACCTTTGCTGAGGTCAATCTTTGAGAAGATTCTACTCCCCGATAATTGGCGGAAGAGGTCTGCTGCGGTAGGCATCGGCTCAGGGTCGAAGACGGTGATCTTATTAACCTTCCTGTAGTCGATGCATACTCGGTTGCTCCCGTCCTTCTTCTTCACGACCACGTCAGGGGACGCGTAGGGGGAACTGGACTCCCTGATGATGCCCATCTTCAGCATCTCATCGATGTCTTTCTTCAAGGATTCACGGGCCTTGAAAGGGATCGGGAAGGGCTTGGATCGAACAGGGATATTCGAAGTGAGGTGGACTTCGTGTTCGACCAAAGTTGTAGAGCCAGGGACATCGCTGAAGTTGTGGGGAAACTTGCCCATAAGGTCCTTGAGCTCCATCTGTTGACCTTCCGTCAAGCTTGGTCCTAGCTTAACATCATCGATGCCTTCTTTGCTGTGGAAGTCTCCAAGTTCCAACAGTTCCTCGCTATCAAAGCTGTTGTCGATCTCAGCTGCTGTTGCCACATGCACAGTCTCTGATGGCCTTTCCACGTACAGCTTAAGGAGGTTGGCGTGGTATATCTTGGAATGCTGACCAACCTTCACCTTGTAGTCGTTGATCCCCACCACGGTCTCCACTTCGTACGGGCCTTTCCACTGCATCAGCAACTTATTGTGATCAGTAGGTAACAGCACCAGCACTTTGTTGCCAGGTTTAAACTTCCTGTTCACAGCCCTACGATCATAATAGTGCTTTCCACAGTCTTGGGACTTCTTCAGGTTTTCTCTGGCTATCTCGAGAGTCTGCTCCAGCTTCTCCCGTAGCTCAAACACGTACTGGTAGCTGTTCTTCACCTCTGGGGTGTCCACTTCTTTCGTCCACAGTTCTTTTAGGATGTGCATCGGCCCTCGGATGGTTCTTCCGTACAGCAGCTCGAACGGAGAAAAGCCGGTGGACTCCTGCGGTACTTCTCTGTAGGCGAAAAGTAGGGCGTTGATGTAGCGATGCCATTGTCTGGGCTGCTCGCTGCACAGTTTCTTCAAGGTGGACTTCAGCGTAGCATTGAACTTCTCGACGAGCCCGTTGCACATTGGATGGTAGGGTGTCGTAGTCAAATGCCGGATGCTCAGCAGTCGGTTGACCTCCTTCATGCAGTCAGAGACGAACTGCGTCCCGAGGTCTGTCAGAATTTCTTCAGGCACTCCAAGCCTACTGAACATGTCCACCAGTGCCTCTGCTACAGTTTCAGTGTCAATCTTCTTCAGTGGCACTGCTTCTGGGTACCGAGTCGCATAGTCCACTAAAGTCAGTACCCATCGATGACCTTCTTCACTCGGAGGTCTTATTTCGCCGATTAAGTCTAAGGCCACCCTCTTGAAAGGTCGGTCGATCAGAGGCATCCTCTGCATAGGCACTTTCGGGACCCTTCCTCGAGGTATGGTCTTCTGGCAAATGTCACATGATCGGCAGAAACGGCTGACGTCCGCATGAAGTCCTGGCCAGTAGGATACCGCCTGGATTCGGTCTGACGTCTTCTTGATACCTAGGTGACCTCCCATGATTGAGTCATGCGCTACTTCCATCACCTGGCGCCTTAGGGGTAACGGTACCAAGACTTGACGTAGTGGTTTCCCTCCGTTGACCCTCGGGTGCTGGAAGATTCGGTACAGGATCTTGGCCTTCACCTCAAAATAGACCGTACCACTGCCTTTGGTCACGTGGTCTTGGCGGTTCCTGTACTTGTTTAAAGTGCTATCAGCTTCCTGGAGCTGGATCAGCTTATCTCTGTCCACGATGGCAGCTTTGGAGTTGTCGGCGACCTTCAGTGGTGTAGACACCTTGTCTCTCTTGGCCTGGGCCCTGGTAGTAACAGCACTGACGATCTCTGGTCGGCAGGGCTGAGCCGGAGTAACCACATTGTCCCGTAGCAGCTCTGTAAGGTCTCCATCGGGAAACAGCAATGGATCCTCCTCCACAACTTCGACGCGTTGGGTTGAGGCAGGACTCCACTCTGGATCGGGGTCGTCGGGTCGTCTCGCGCCGTCGATATTCCCGATCATCAAATCATACAGCGGCTTCTTCAGGCAAACCGCTTCGACTTCGCCTATGTAGAAAGGGGTGTTGACATGAATTTTTGCAACTGGCGCTTTCACACATTTGCTGTCGGCCATGAGTGTCCATTTAGAATCGCCAGTGAACTGTTCTTTAGCGATTACGTCTTCTCTGACGATGACCCCACTGCAGCCAGAGTCTCTTAGAACAGTCACTTCATGATTTCCGACGCGTCCCTTGGAAACAGGCATGTTCTGGACGGTCACAGCTGCGCTGGCGACGACGGGGATGGATTTTCCGTTGGCAAGGAGAAGTTGGCCATCGGTTATGCACTCTTGCACGTCCGCGGGAGTAGCTGCGCGCTCGGTCTCACTCGGAAGAATGACACTCCCGCCGCACACTTGATGGTCAGATCTACTGTTTTGCCGTTGATTGGAGAACCGCCTCTGCCGGTTGCCCGCCGCTGCATTGTCCGTACTGCTCCGCTGTCCGCTATTTCTGCTTTTAGGGCAGCTGGCAGCTCTGTGGTCTGTAGCGTTGCAGATAAAACAGCCTCTTGAGTGCCCTTCCCTGGGAGGAGGCGTGGAGTCCGTCTGTCTCTGGCTCGTCTGGCTCCCTTGGACCTGGTTCCCATGGTTTCCAGTCTTCTGAAAATGTTTCGTCGCGCTGGGTGGCCCCAGGGTTTTCCCATGAGCGATGAGATATCTTTCAGCAGCCTCAGTCACATCTTTAAGCGTCTGCAGCTTTTGTTCTTCTAAGTAGGTCGCTAGGTCCTTGTGACAGGCATTGAGAAATTGTTCTTTCACAATCAGGTCATGGAGACTGTCGTAAGACTTCATTTCGCCTGATAACTCCACCCACTTGTGTAGATATGACGACAGGCGCTCCACAAACTGCTTTGGCGTCTCGTCTGACTTAGGCCGGCATTCACGGAAACGTTTACGGTAGCCCTTCTCTGTAAAGTTGTAGCACTGCAACAGGGCCTCTTTCAAGACGTCGTAGTTTTTGGCGTCATCGTTCGACAGTCTGGTGTAAACTTCGAGGGCTTGCCCCGTCAGAAGTGCACTCAGTCGAATCGCCCAGTCTCGAGGTTGCCAATTGGAGCTTTCGGCGAACCTTTCGAATCTCGCCAGATAGCTGTCGATCTGGTCCTTCCCGTCGACGAAAGCTGGCAATTTTGGAGCCGTGTTGTCACTGATAACTTGTGGCGCATTCTGCTGTTGCTGGATACGCGCCATTTCTAGCTGGAACTCAAGACGCTTCAGCTCGAATTCTCTGTCTTTTTCTTGCCGCTGCTGTTCAATTTCTAGACGCTTCTGTTCTAATTCTATTTCTTTTTCTTCGCGCCATATTCTCTCTTGAGACTTGACGTACTCCGTCAGCTGTTTGCCTTTTAGATTTAGTTCAACCCCTCTCTGCCAGAAGTCAGCCATCTTGATGCTTCTGGAAAGTTCTTTTCTAGAAGGTTCTTTTCTGGAAAGTTCTTGACTGTGCTGTACCTTTCTAGACTGTTCTAGAACAGCACGCTTTCTGCAGTAGCGCTGATGCTTGTCACTAGTCGCCTTCGCTGACGCAGGCCCCGCTGTCCTCGTCGTATGCGACGCTGCACCACGCTGGTGTTGATGTATACGCTCCTGTGCTGAAGTATACGCGACGTCCGCTCGCCGCTCTCTGTAACACTGGCGATGTAGCTCCGAGACTGTCCCTCGACGTAGTCTTACGGCAGCTACGTAGTCCCGATCTGTTGTTCGCTCACGAAGCAACTCTTCAGCGACTACACGCCCTTGCAGTCAACCCGAATCTATCGGTGATGTAGTCCCAGTATGTTGGCCCCTCTCGACGCAACTCGTTGGCGGCTACCCTCGATGACTGCCTCTCGTAACGTTGACTCGCTTGTTGTAGCAGTTGAACCCTTGGCTATGGCGTGAATCGCGGCTTGACCCCCAAAATGTTACACTCAGTTTGATGATGGTGTTTTCTATCAGTATCTGATTCAGCCCCGATGCTTGAATTCCTGATAGTTGTGTAACTCAGATTCGTTTATTCACACAGCCCGTCCAAACAGCATACAAGTCACAAAGTCGACGTATGAAGTTTTCCACTTTTATTCAGCACACATCAACCACTGCATACAATTCTTAATTCAACTCAACAACTTTCACAGCAACTCTCCAAATCACTATCAACAACTTTACTATCTCAACAGCAACTCGGCACACGATTAAATAACCTCCCTCTTTTCCGGAAGGATTTCGAATACTGTAGAAATGACGCACTGCCACCAATCGAATAAAAGATCGTCATCACTGACTTACGTCAATACATATTTTTATATCTTCCAGAACGACCTCTTGCTTCGACATGCATCGGGAAATTTCCATCAAGAGTAAACACGCATATCCAGAAGATTCTCAAATAATATCGACTAACGCAAATTATCAATGTTATACAAAGCCTCTCCTAACAACAATGCAAACTCAAATCAAAGGTAAATAAACTCTATTATTGAATACTTTGCAAATCGAAACGATTAGATCTATCGTACACGCTTTCGACATACTTTCGTACGCGTTTCAACGTAACACGTTAACTTCAGCTTTGCATAGATAAAATTCAGGGGTGGGTAGAAAAAAACGGCTTTCAATTTTCGCTTTCTAAAATCGAATGCATTCAGTTTCATCACAAACAGAACCAGGTTTTGAACCCTTCTCTCCATGTTTATGACCAACCCATCAAAGTTTCTAAACAAGTAAAATTTTTGGGTATTATTTTTGACAGCAAATTTACTTTTCTGCGGCATATTAAATTCCTGAGGGAAAGCTGCCAGAAAGGTTTTAGCGTTTTGAAAGTTATCAGCCACACAGACTGGGGAGCAGACAAACAAACTTTGCTCCTCCTCTATCGTTCTCTGGTACGCTCTAAATTGGATTATAGTAGCATCGTATATGGTTCTGCTAGAAAAGCCTATTTGAAAGCCTTGGATCCAATCCATCATCAAGGTCTTCGGATCTGTCTGGGGACGTTTCGCACTTCACTGAAGGAAAGTCTTTACGTTGAGTTGGCGAACCTTCCTTGAATGTCCGCAGGTTTCAGCTCGCCATGAATTATTTTCTCAAACTTAAAGCAAACCTGAAAATCCCGCTTATGATTGTGTTCTAAACCCGTTATTTACACTTAAATACTCCAACAAACCGACAGAAATTCCTCCTTTTGGTATCAGAATACGTCCTCACTTTGACACTGCAGGCATAGATGTTGACTCTGTTAATGATGATCAATTGCTAACTGTACTTCCACCTTGGAACCTCATCAACCCCATTATCAACTTCACTCTTGCATCCTTCAGAAAGACCGAAACTTCCAAAGCAACTGTATCTCTAGAACAATGTTCATTGTAAAAAGGATATGAAAAACTTTTTACATACGGGTCGAAGAAAGGAGACTCAGTTGCTGCTGCGTCAGTCTCTGGGAGACACCTAGACCAGCCTTTGCAACAGTGTTTACCTGATTGTTGTTCTGTTTTTGCAGCTGAGCTTAAGGCAATTCATCTAGCTCTGAAACGGGCTTATCAATCCAAAAGAACCTCGTTTTTAATCATGTCTGATTCACTGTCAGCACTTCAAGCTCTTTCTTCGAGAAAGATATCGCACCCTTTTCTGGCAGAGATCCATGACCTCCACACACAACTTGTTTCTGAGGGTAAAAAAATAGTTTGTATGTGGGTACCTAGTCACATGGGCATCCGTGGCAATATTGCAGTGGACAAAGCGGCTAAAGAAGCTCCGCATATCGATTTCCCTCAAGAGATTTTCCAGTTTGTTCCATACTGTGACCTGCGTTGTATGACTGTATCTTATTGTAAACAGCTGTGGCAGACTGAATGGTCTAATCAAATCAATAACAATTTCAAATTCTTCCAGATTTGTCAGCTTCTTTGCCTAACTTCGCATCCACTTGCAAAGAAGAAACAGTTTTGTCTCGCCTTCATATGGGCATACTTATATCACCCATAGTTTCCTTTTAAAAGGAGAAGAACCACCATGTGACAATCCTTTTCCGTTCGCCATTTTATGTCTGAATGTGCTGATCTGGTTGATGAAAGAGAAAGATGTTTTGGTTCAATGCCTTTTAATGAGATTTTTAAAGTTTGCAATAGTCAACACCTGTTCGTTTTTACATGATGTTGGTTTGTTTTATCGCATTTAAGTCATATCATCTTGTTTAGTATTCTTGGTTGGATTTTATTAGTTAGACTGATTTTATTTACATCTTTTATCATATTTAAATATTAACAGTTTAGTCTGATTTTACTTAATTTTGTGTGGTCCTGATTCAGCTCTTGGCAGTCCGCTGGACCCTATATGCACTGAATATCTATCTATCCCTTGCATGGGATGCCTTTATTATAAAGCGGCTGAAAAAGTGCCTTTAGTGCATGGGTGCCACCTTTCCGCCTACAGTCGGAAAATCAGATTTTTGCTGAAGCCTACAATCGGAAATCCGATTTTTCGAAAAAAAAAATCGTAAAAAAAAAATTATATAAAAGTAAACGAAACAAGATTTGTATCAGATTTGTGTAAAGATGCACAGCTGAAAGGGGCATAACCTGCGTATCCGGTTGATGACTTCCGGCCGGTCTGTGACTGAAGCATGGATATTGTGACTTTGTGTTCCAATCATGCCGTTTTTAGAGGAAAATACCGATACTGGAAAGAAAAAAGCGTGAGAGGTAGATAAGGGAATGAAGAATAAGTGGAGGTGGGAATGGATGTCAGATAAGTTTGATCCTGATGGCGATGAATGCCGGTTGTGGCTGAGAAAATTGGATCAGCCTGGTTTGAAAAAAAACAAAACAATGCTTTTTTGTTCTTGTGCAGGGGCGGATCTTGTTCTTGTGCACGTGCACACCCCCCTGACGGTCCCCCCCCCCCCCCCAAAAAAAAAAAAAAAAGAAAAGAAAAGGAGGGAGAAAGGAGAAGAAAGAAGACAAAAAAGTACTAATTCTCACTCACCACACAGTTTCATGTACCTCCAAATTAGGTGTGTGACCAAACTTGTACATGCATCAGGTCAGTTTTGAATAAAACTGATGTGAGTGGCTATTTCTTGTTTTATTTGCAGTAACTTTATCTGTCTTTGTATAAGCCTTTATGCAAGATGTTCTGCTATTGTAAATTTTATCATCAGAGTTTGCAGAGGGGTGTTTGTGTGTGTGTGTGGGAGGGGGGGGGACTAAACTTAAAGAGGACTTTTAGCACAAAACAATACTATTTTCAGTCCTTAAAATAATGCCCAAAATGCACCAGATTGCACAGATTTTAACCATTATTTCCAAATTTTTCCGGGGGAGCATGCCCCCGGACCCCCCTAGTACACTCGCTTCGCATTAGTGCACTGTGCACACCCCCTCAACAATGGGAAAATCCGCCCCTGATTGTGTATATTTGTGTGTGTTTTCTTTTCTTTCTCTCACCTCTTATACACATTCACAAAATGTTTAAACAATCTTAACTATGCTTCTGATTGTTCATATGTGTTTCCCATTTGCATTGACTAAGTCTAGGGACTTAGTCACCTTTGCCAATGTTAGGCCCTGGTCTTTTTATGTAGTTTTTTCTTGTTCTATGTGAGTGTCTTGTATGTATAGTGGTAAATCATTCTTCAGCTTTCACGAGAGGTCTCTAAATTGGCTTTGAATATTGTAAAAATTTTCTATCGGGGGGCGTTGCCCCCCTAAACTCCTACCGGAGCGTTACGCCAGGACCCCATCAGGGCCTGGGCGGGCCCGGACCCCTGCCTTCAGATTTTGGACAATTTCTTGGTGGCACCCATGCTTTAGTGTTACCATTAAGGTTGAGCAGATCTTTTATACAGCAACCAAGTTGTGGTCCTGATTAAGCTCTTTCCAGTCCGCTGGACCCTGTAAACAATGACTGAATAATTTGAGATTTACTCTTTCTCCAAAAGTCAGTCACCAAGGTTAATTGTATTGTACAAATGTTTGTGCTTTATCTCAAAATTGGCTGAACCGACTTTGATAATGTTTTCGTTTGCAGATAGTCAGTCCATCAATCCATTTTTTTATTTTGCTTTTTTAGAATAAAATAATCACAAAATACAAAAAGTAATACTTTTGAAAATGCTGATTTTCAGTTTTGCCTGCATATGTGGGAATACATTTGAAATGCTTGCCATCTTGTTTTACTTTCTTGGGCTGCATTTCAGGATGGTTCTTGGTTGGCATAGTGATTAAAGGTAAATAATACTGATACAAGAAGGATGTTGACAATTGACCATGCATGCTAGTGCCCTAGTACACAGCAGAGTGAAACACTTCAGCATCTAGAAATCTTTAATCATGCAGTACAGAACATCATTGTGTATGTACAATGATGGGATGGGCGCAGGGGGGAGAGGAGAGGGAATGGGAGGGGTGCAGGAGTGTCATATAGGAAAACTACTCTGTGCTCAGCTGAATTTATTTTTGTTTAGTTTCCATTGCACATTCGTCCTTTTTTTTCTGTTTGTTGCATTTTATACGTGATTATCAGGTGCATTGTGTGTTGCAGGGCTTGCCCGAAGATTTTGACACTGTGGCTGTGATGTCTGACTTAATTCAGCTAAAGAAGACGGTGAAAGCCCAGGAATCGCGTATCAGCAAGCTTGAGTCACGCTTGGCTGCTCTTGAAACTGGAGCTGCAACAGAGTCTGATGAATGAAAAAGCCACTAACAGTGAAGAATAGTTTTAGGCCTATCATTTATTGCCTCAACATTGTTTTAAGCATGTGCTTTCTTTTGTGCTTTTTTAAAAAATATATTGTTTTTGTTAATTGCCACAGAAGACTGCATTTCTAAAACTACTTTTGTTGTGGGGAGGTGGGGGGGGGGGGGCGGGACAATATGACCACTTTTTATTCTTTCTCATATTTATATGTACTTCTGCATAACAATATTAGAAAGCAATTCCCCACGTCACAGCATAAAGTTATTAGTGTTTTCCTCTGGTTGGATGCCTTTCTAAAAGCATAAATGTATATTGTGTTCTTTAAATGAATATGATTATTGTATTTTTTTTCCTCCTGTATATTTGCTGATTCACATTGAAATATGTTAGTATGTTACTTAGTCATATTGTGCGAAAGCATGTATAGTCAAGCCTAATGAGAGGATGGCTTGTTTGATTTTTTCAATTTCAATTTTTGATACTTTAGTGTCCCTTTTTACCGGGAAATTCTGGGAGCCTCCCCTGGGGACTGTGGCGTGCCCAAACCTACATAATATTAGTTGTCTTTGAAAATTTTGCTGCAGGAGCAAACCGGAGAAAACTCTTGAGACGTTGCCCGAGTGGAAAGTAAATAATATTCAGGGTGGAGAACTTTCCGCGAATCCGCGGATTTCCGCGGAAGGCATTTGCATTTCCGATAAAAAAATATTGAGTTCCGAGTGTGAGAAGCTGAGGAACTACCCTTTACTAGGCATAACGGCCAAAAGCGGCCGAAGGTCTAAACAGGCAAAACGTCCAAAAGCGTCTGTATCAACCGTGTGGTTATATTCTCGCGTTGTTTTAAAGATTTCGAGACTTCCGGCAATTGACTTCCGGTTTATTTTTTTATAAAAACATTCGACTGCATTTCCACAAGTTTTCTCTGTGATGCGTTCGTTTTTTCGATTTTTTTTTCAAATTTTCTTGTGTGTGTGCCTAAAATGGATGGTTTGGATTCTTCGATTGATGAAGGGGAGTTTACAGGCTTCCATTTATCAGACATTAAAGTGAGAGAAATGGACTTGGAGTCGGAGGAAGAGATCGGTACTGACATTAGACAATTAGTCAGTGTCAGTAGTGTGCATGCATACGATCTTTCAGACTGGCATGAAAGTGAAGAAGAGGGGGCTTGTTAGGACTTTTTTTAAACTTTTTTTTATACACATGGAGTAATAAAAAACAAGACATGACAAGAGAAGTATAAAAAGGTAGATAATCAAAATAGAATTTAGTTCTGTTCATTTTGCATTTTATTTCATTTAAATCTATACACTAGTCACTAATTACCTAAGATGTGGTGTTTTTACTTACGTACCCCTAAATATCTCTAAAATTATAAAAATTCTTGCCTGTTTACAGCTTAAAAATAGACAAACGTGTGCCCAGTAAAATTGGAAATGTGGAGTTTGTGTGTAACAGTTGTGGACCTCAAACTTTGTTAGGCCTACAAATCAAGATTCATAACGTTTTTGAAAGACATAAATTCATTTTCTTCCAAGGGGCGAATACCGGGGCTTGGCCCCTGGGCCCCGGCCGGATTTCAGAGATTTCTTGATTCAGTTGTTCTCCACCCTGAATATTGGAAGATACATGTATGACTGTGTGCCAAAAGGTGAGCTCAGAAAGTGGACAGTAGGCCTTAAAAATCAATCATGTATTTTGTCCGTTCTTTTTGTGCTGTCAGATTGCTTTCAGTGTCTGTCATGTGTGTGCCAAATTAAAATATAATAACAAAACTAATTATTGAGAAAATAGGCTTTGAACATGAAAATGTGCGGTATGTCGCTCATCAGGTATTACGACATGAACAAGGAATTTGCTATATAAATCAAATGACTAGGACTGATTACTACTATGACAAATGTGTGTCTAGACCACCTCTTTGTACCATAGAATTTATTTCTTTCAAATATTGTTTTCCAATGCAGTGAGCAGTGCTTTGTGTTGTAATACCTGATGAGCGACACAAACAAAACTTTTCAGATTTTGCTGTAAATTCACAACTGAAGCAGGACAGAGTTTTATGATGCTGAATGACTCAACCATACACATGGAATGCACAGAAAACAAATATTTATTTATTATTATCATTATATTAGGATTTTTAAATTTTATTTACATTATACAACAGACAATGTTATAAGTGTCGCGCATAAGAATTACACAATGTACCTGTGATAAATCTAGTGGAAGACGCTAATGATGTGGATTGTGTACTGAAATTTCACACCACTGTCCTTTACACCTTATTGAAAACGAATGTTTTTCCTTTTGGGCCATGTATTGCTTGATCAACAGATGAAATAACTTGGAATAGTACCCAGAAAAGCCGCAAAAGTGTGCCCTCAATGTCGCTCGTAATATTGCTACAAAGTCATGTGGAGAAGAAAACCTTCTTTCAAACTTTTCTCAGCCCCGTTTTTGACTTTTAATCTTCAGTGACAGTGGCCCCCTACCGTCTTACACTTTAATAATCTGTTTCTCAAAAGAAAACGATAAACGAGTCTTTTTTTTTTGTATTAAATTATACAAACATGTCCTAAGTTTGCGTCCCTCGTCAGATTCGAATATTGGATGTGTCTCTCATAAGAAAATAAAAAAAGTGACGACATAACTTTCGTTTCTTCGCGCACCGAACCCCGTGGTAAAACAATGGCGATTGAACAGGAAGAGCGTGTCACGTGATGCACTTAACGAGAATTAAGAAGTGAAAATATTCAATTTTAATTTTAAACCGAAAATATGGTAGATTTGGTCGCTCGTAAGATCTTACGCCAATTTCTGACTGTGAAGTTCAGCCTATATTATTCAGTAAATCGGCTCGACCGTTACAATTTAATATTACCGTGTTCAAACTGGGTTTGAGACTAAGCTAATCTCGCAGTTTCACGTCTCGGCGTAAAATACAATAAGAGTGAAGCAGACGAAAAGTTTTGTCGTTTCTCTTACGACACAAACAACGAGCAACACATCGGAATTGACCTGTTCAGTTTTCATTAAATTATGAAGTGTGGCTTTTGAGGTTGATATGACGTGTGCACTAGTGTTTTTACTGCATATTGGCAGTAATTATTGAACGTTTTATAGTGACAGTGTTCTGTGCTGTCAAGTTTGCTGACCATGGGGTCGACTTGTCCGTTTTTGAGGGCTGGTTTTACGACCAGATTTCGTCATCAAAGACCGACAGCGCTAAAACTATTGGCAGTTTGAGTCTGAATTTATCTCAGTTATCTCTCCAACCATTCTTCCATTCACACAATTCACGAAATCCACCATCAGCAATTTTATTCACAAAACTTTGACAAAACTTTCAACCAACCCATTCCATGCGCACCTTTTGGCACTCAGTCACATAATGCCCAGAGGCGGGATTGATCCCACACCAGTCGGTCGCCATTGGTTTCTAGGCTGTGAACAAGTCAGTCTAGCCTTAGACCACATGGCCACAACACTTGCTTCATTAAATGCCAATGCCAAATCATAAGATTTGAGTATTTGTAGGCTCATGCCTTTGTGTACAAAATTGTACAGCACGTGCTTTTGTATATTAAAGGTTGTATGACAACATTTATAATTGTTTTTGATGAATGTTGCGGAACTGACATATGTAATTGCTTTTTTATTATATGAATTATATGATTGTTTCTGTGTTTGCTACAACATTTTGAGCCATGATAAATGTGGTGGCTTGTCAGTCAAGTCAGTCTTGTGGAGAAAATGATGAATTGTATGTTCAATACTTTTTGTTTGGTGGGTAATTTGAAAGCAACTTGTCATATTATACTATTTTTTCTTTCTTAAAACGTTTTTTGGGTAATGTGAGTATGGGTGAGTACTTACTCACACCCCACCGCCTTCCCAACCCTTCCAAAAAATAAAGAAATAAAATTCCAGATTTTTGCTAATGTGCGAGATGAGTCAAAAAATTTTATATGTTTGTCGTCCACCGTCTTTCTGTGCAAAACTTGCAAATGGATTAATATCTCAGAACCTATTTAAACTATCACAACCAAACTTGGTAAGATGGTGTATATCCAGAAGATATAAACGATCAGTGAATTAATGACTTCATCTCAAGGTCAAAGTCATAGGGTCAACAGTGTTAGTCAAAAAATGACAATTTTTCACAAAGTTTCCCCCTTTTTTTCCTATCCTATCCTGTCCCATAACCCGAAGGTCGTAGGGGCACCACAGATGATCATTTAACCAGCATACTCCATCTTTCTCTGTCCTCAGCAGCCCTCATGGCTTCGCTCAGTGTCAAACCAGTCCATTCTCGAATGTTGTCCTCCCACCTCTTTTTCGGTCTCCCCCTTCTTCTACCTCCTTGCACTGTGCCTTGCAGAATGGTCTTTGCAAGGCCTGATGATCTGGTGACGTGGCCATACCATCGGAGTTTCAGTTTCTTCACCACTGTGAGCAGGTCATCGTGTTGTCCAATGGCTTTTTTAGGTTATTAATATTGAATTATGATTCTTTAATGCATGATAGATATCAATGAGACACTGAATGAACATTGAGGTTTAACGTCTACACCCACCATTGGCGATAGAGCAGACAGGGATAATCATACCAAGGAACAAAGGGTAGTGACCAAAATCACCAGAGTAATACTGCTAAAATGGACGGTGAAAATGGCCACTTTTTATTTAGACACCACAGAATTCGAACCTGGCTCATCTGTGTGCCAGGCGAATGCTCTACCACTTCAGTTACAATGGTGGGACAATGAGACATACAAATTTGGTCAACATCACTCTAAGATCAAGGTCACTAAATCTGTCCAAAGTTGGTTAGTATAGGTACTTTAAAGTGACTTTGACCCTAAACTGTGAGAGATATGAAGTCCAGACTTGTATTTAGAGACTATAGTTGATCTTTCATATTAGTTCCGTTTTTGAGTTGATCTTGAAGGTTCAGGTCATCTTAGGCCTATACCCAAAATAATAGTCATCGTACGGTGGGATGGCTATTTATTTAACCCATAGTATACAACAATATTGGGTTACGTGATCAGACATGCCAGAGAGATCAAGAGATCGTCCAATGGTCAAGGTTACTGAAAGTAAGGATCATCCCAAGGTCACAATATGTTTTGGTATAATACATCTTCTGCTGTAGTTTATTTGATAGTACATGAGTATATTTGGAGCCGGAGATCAAGATCATCTGAAGGTCAAGAGCATAGAAAGTTAAAGATGAAAGTCAGTATTGCTTTGCATTTTAATGCCACCGTTGCATTTTGTTTTTTCTGGGCACTCATTTTCATGTTAAATATTGCTCCATAAGGAGCATGAGTCATATGGGCTTTGCCCTTCTAGTTTAAAATTGTTTACAGAAAATGATAGCTGCTATTTTTGGCTTTGTTTGATTTTGTTGAATAGTGACTCAGTTGAATACACATCTGTTTATTACCACCTTATGTAGTTGCTCGGCGATGCAGCAATCATTTCATGACATTAATGTTTATGAAAGTACTGTACATTCATGATCACATTTTGTTCACTGTCATTTATGATTGCTGTTTTAGTAATTCACAAAAGAAAGAAAACATTTTACAATGTAGTTCACAGTGAATGTTTTGGGGGCGGTGGAAGTGTTTTTAAAGAATGTGTTTGGTCATTTGGATAACTGACACAGATGTGGCAGGTTGAATGGTAAGAACATTCCAGTTTAGAATGTGACAGAAGTTCAAACTATATGGTCAGTTTGGCAATGGAGTTGGGTTTTCATCAATCCTGTCATCAATATTTTTGATGATATATTTGTGTATGTAGTATGAGGTTGTTTTTTTAACATTCAATGAAGATAACTTTTAGTCACAAAGCATTGTAAAACATATTGATATAAATGTATTATGATCATTGAGAATAGCAAATACAAACTGAGCATGAACTGAAAGGTGTTAAAATGATGGAAAGGACAAAAAACGTTTTAAGATATCCACATGATCTTGCATCAAGGTTATGAAATTGTGGAAACTGGTTAATTAAACTGACATTTATAAATTGCCATGTACCTTTAGGGACTATACCAATACAACCCCTTGGGGTCATGAGCAATCTTGCCACTGTAGATTGTTCAAACCTATAAAGGGAACAGTGAAAGCCACAGTTGAAAACCTGTCTTTCCTTTATAGGCAAGACAGATTCACTGCGGCAACAGTACCCCCGTTGGAGTGCCGGGGGTTTTCAGTATAAATAGTATCCCCACTTTATGGAAATTTAGTGCTTTAAATTCCCACTGTCGCTGTCTTCCTCATTTACTCTTTCCTATTCCTGCTCTGTCCTTCACTCTGCTATACTATCTTCTTCTTCGCTAGATCAATGACCTACCTTTTTCTTGAAAACTCTTCCTGGACAAGACTCCTTGTTTGTGTATGAGGTCTGTTGGATCAGCTTGGGAGTGTTGGACGCTTTCTGCCGGGTGGTCACTAGGGCTTCCTATGATTGTACTATTTAGCACTATAGGCATTTTATATGTATGTGTTTCATTGATGATTTATAATGATGTTTGTATTCTATTTTGTTTTTGTAACCGGGGTGTTCGCGTAGTTGAGGTCAACCCTCAGCCGTCCCCCGCGTGGGATGTCTTTATTGTAAAGTGACTGGCCGGTGGAGGGCATTCAATTTTCCCACTGGGGTTGTTTCAGCAGATCTTTTATGCGGATCGGGGGTTGTCCGGTCCTGATTTGGCTCGGAAGAGTCCGCTGGACCTAAAGCAACAATAAATCAATCAATCAATCAAATACCAATACAGTTATGTTTAGCAAATGGTTTTATGCTGTCCCTATTGCTCCCTCTTAAAAAAAGAATGCAATTTTGTTCAGACTACACACAATCTGTAATTCAGAATACATACAAACAACTAAAAGATCAGGTTACATTACATTACATTATTATTGCTTTAGGTGCAGCGGACTCTTCCGAGCCAAATCAGGACCGGACAACCCCCGATCCGCATAAAAGATCTGCTGAAACAACCCTAGTGGTAAAACCGAAAGCTCTCCACCAGCCAGTCACTTTACAATAAAGACATCCCACGCAGGGGACGGCTGAGGCTTCACCCCAACTTATCGAACCCCCGTTTACAAAAACAAAATAGAATACAAACATCATTATAAATTATCAACAAAACACATACATATAAAATGCCTACATTGCTAAATAATAACATCATAGGAAGCCCTAGTGACCACCTGGCAGAAAGCGTCCAATATTCCCAAACTGATCCAACAGACCTCATACACAAACAAGGAGTCTTGTTCCGGAAGAGTTTTCAAGAAAAAAGGTAGGAGACTGGTCTAGCGAAGAAGACGATAGTATAGTAGATTGATAGAAAAGAGCAGGAATGAGAAAGAGCAAATGAGAAAGACAGCGACGGTGGGAATTTAAAGCACTAAATTTCCAGAAAGTGGGGATACTATTTATACTGAAACCCCCGGCACCCCAACAGGGGTAAAGATCAGGTTTCCAATATTTATATGATGAGCTGTTGAATATGTCAGATAGCTCAGAAATTGCTTTTTGCATAAAACAAAATAATTGTGTTAGATGGCCAGAAATCATTTTGATTCTCAGTTTTAGGACTTTTTTCAGTGCTCTCTGATAAGGAAGAATTCTGAGTAATTATTACAATGAAGAACCCTTTGGGAAACGCATTAATACATGAATATATTTTTTAGTGCTATTGTCGACGCTTGTGGACCGCCATTGTTAATGTTGAGAAGTCATTAATGAATTGAATTGAAGCTTCACAGAGGGTAGGTACTTACGTTACTGTTTGATATGACTGTCACATTGTCCTTGGTCAAATATTTTTTTAAGCAAATTGATGGATACTATCATAAATGCTCTTTTCTCCTTAATCAAACTTGAAGCGTTGCAATCTGTAATCAGCATACATGCTCACATGTTACACTTTACACACAGTAACAAAAATTCATCATTTTAAGACGTGGTAGATCACTATTAGCAGACACAAAGAAAATTAGGTTCGTAATTTTGAATTTAGATGGTGGCAAAGAAGTTTATTGTTATTTTAATTTATTTACTTATTTTTTAGTGACACAGTGTAGCAATCCAAGTCTATGTATTCAACAACAAACAATTAAGATTTTTGCAAATTAAGATGTCCTAAATAGTCCAAAAATGATAGATTTAAACAAGAATTGGGTGTGGAGGGGGTGTGGTAGGAGGCTTCTGTGCAAAACTTGCAAATGGCTTAATTTCTCAGAAACTATTTTATCTATCACAACCGAACTTTTATAGGATGGTGTATATCCAAGAGAACTCAGTAATGATCAGTAAATGAAAATCAACCTCACCAAGGCCACCAGAGCTGTTCAAAGTAAGTTCATATGGGCACTTTCAAATGACCTCGAACCTAAACTGAGAGATAAAAGTTGTATTTAGAAATTGATCTTATATATGTGATGATTTTGCTTTGAACTTGAAGATCAAGGTCATTTTGGGCCTTACAAAAACAAAAAAATATTTGTTTTTGATCTATAGTATGCATTAACATTGGGTTATCATACATGAGCACCAGATGTCATGTAAAGGCCAAGGTAATTGAAGGTCAAGATCAATTTTGTTGTGTGTTTTTTTTTTTTTTTTTTTGGCAGAATGCAACTTTTGCTGTAGTTTATTTGATTGTACACAAGTGTCCTTTTAGAGCCAGAGGTCAAGGTCAAGATCAGCCAATCATATTAACCAATGTGGCAGCAAATAAAACATTTTTTCTTCAAGCGTTTATCTGCAACATGTGTTAAAGTGGATCTCACCTATATTTTTTAAGCAAATTTAACCAAAGTTGTGTTTGTGGTATCTGTTTTAGTGAAAGTATTTTTACGGTTATGATGGCTGACAACCATCTCTATAATCTACAGAAAATATTTGATTCTGGGAACCACTGTTATGTAATATTTGTGTGTAAACATGTTAATTAAAAAGGGGAAAATATTTTACATAAGAAAATAACCTACCCGTAAGGAATTTCCTTATTTTTTTGGGAAATAGGGATACTTGTTTCACGGTCCGGAAATACATTTTAAAAAATGGGGGGAAAAAATCGAACTCGTTGGCTGGTGGTAATGCACCGCGTGACCTTTTTTCAAAGGCAGCCGAACCCGGTTTAATGCCGCAATGCGCAGTCGCAGTAGAGACACGTGGCATTGAAGTTTCCGGTAGCGGCACCAAAGTTTGCCGAACCAGTTTTTGCGCAGTCGCAGTGAAGATCAGTGGTTTTGAGACAGATTTCCAAACATGGCGTCCAAACGAATGGCTAAGCAAAGTGATTGTAAATCTGAATCTTCAAAGAAACCGAGCAAGGGGCAGACATATCTTGCCTCGTATTCGGAAAAGTGTCCTTTCGTTATTCGCTGCAGCACTGACTCAAAGTACGATTAGTGCCAACCAGTTTGGCATCGCCGCCGGTGATATGAACGACATCAAGCGGCACGCGGAAGGCCCACAGCATATCAATAATTACGAGGCTTTGGAGAAAAAAAAGAAAATTGTGGCAGCAAATCAATCTATCACTGGATTCTTCGCATAATATCAAAAAGGATGAGTGCGAATACAATAGGTAATAAAAGTAAATACGGAAATTGTAATAGTAATACTAAAATTTGAAAAAGCTAATACTGAAACTTCAAATTGATGGTAGGCATGCCTGGGTAAGTTAATTTTACATAATTGCAAAGATTCTCTGATTTTATGCCTCGCTTGTTTGATAGATGCATGACGTGAGCGTGCATGTTGGTACAGGTTGCTGTACTTTGAGCTTAAAAGGAAAAGCGATTATAGAGCATTTGTTGTTATTGAATCAAATCTAGAGAAATGCATGCATGATCACACAAAATGTTGGATTATGCTTACTTTGACCATAAACCAGGAGTCTTACAGCCTTGGCAATGTAACGAATCCGATTTGGTTAATCATCTTTCAACATGCTATAATAAGGTCAAGGCTGGGAGCATGCAAGTGGCTGTGTATGTGTTTGCTTAGTAGGGTAGGTGTACATAAATGCACAATTGGAGAGTAGAGTAATAATATATTTAAACAAATATTATAAAATATACTGGTATTACTTTTATATTCTTCACAAGATGGGTATTACATAATACATCTGTCCTCATTGAATTTTATATGAGCAAGTTGACGGAGGCACTGTGGTCTAATGGTAGTGCTTCGGCTTGTGGATCGGAAAGTCCCGGGTTCGAGCCCTGGCCGGGCCATTGTGTTGTGTCCCTGGGAAAGACACTTCACTCCTGTTTTCCTACTCCTTCAGATGAGAGTATAAACCGAGGTCTAGTCTGTGTCGCATACATTCCATCATAACGGACTTTAAAGGGCCCAGGATTGTGCTCAGTTGTCCGGGCGTCAGACCATGCGCCCAAAGGCTGCGGGTGGGCATCTCAGGCGGCTTGAGTTAGATCCTGTATCGGCCAGCGCCTTGAGCAGCTCTTGAGCTGGAAAAGCGCTATATAAGAACGATTAAATAAAATAAATAAATAACAAGTTGACTTGACAGATTGAGTAAAATGATTTTTTTGTTGATTAGTGTATAATTGATTGCTACTAATAATAAAGAACTTTAGATCGACCAGCAAAACTTGGTTCGTAGTGATCCTTTGGTTTCGGTTATGCAATCGGGAAATATTTAACAAACTTTTCTTTGTGCCTGCAGTTCTGAAGCTGCAGCGTCCTTAGTTGCAGACGATATTTTTTTCATCCTTATCCAGTGGAGGTAAATGCCATCGTATGCATCCCCCGTGCGGGTGCCGGGGGTTTCAGTATAAATAGTATCCCCACTTTCTGGAAATTTAGTGCTTTAAATTCCCACTGTCGCTGTCTTTCTCCTTTGTTCTTTCTCATTCCTACTCTGTTCTATCAATCTACCAGGCATGGGAATTGTACGCCCATTCGCGTATATATGCCCCTACCAAAATTTAAATGCGTCCTGAATTTTTTGGTACGCTCCTGGAAAAACGTAAGCAAATAAACTGATCGTGCATCTTTTAGTCGATTGCCATTCACTCAGAGAGTTATCGCCATCTTGACTTTACACTGCATGTAGTAAAAGCGTTTACCGCTTCAGATTACGGTCTCAAACGGCTATGTGTATAATAGTTGTTTCTAAAACAAATGTCCAATAACGAAAGATGAGACACTGGCGCAGCCCACCTACTTTTTTTGAAAATGCATTTTCAACTTCCTAAAAAAAAAATTGGGGGAGGGGGGCTTTATAAAATTTGCTTGCCCCTAATTTTTGTTTTAGTAGGTAACCTGATGTGTGTTTTAAATAATACAACAACAGAAAATAAAATTTTTGAGCGTAAAGCCTTTCAAATTATACAAAATTCAAGACCACACGACAAATGGTTATGCCCCTTCCGAGTCGCCGCCATGTTGTTTTCATTCGTTGTTACGGCTTCGCACACACGCAGCATTCAGATTAGAACTCGTGCGTCTCACATTACATTATGAAGTTATGTTCTCTCCAGGGGTGAGTTTTGTTTGCAAAACAATGTTCTTAATTCTTCTTTTATGTTTATTTCTGTGAATTTCGCAAGGTCTTCGTTTTGCATATAGGGTTGTTTCAGCAGATCTTTTATGCGGATCGGGGGTTGTCCGGTCCTGATTTGGCTCGGAAGCAACAATTAATCAATCAATCAATCAATCGTTTTGCGTAATTAATTTTCGAGTGAGTTAGGCCTACTACTCGTAGTTATTCTTGTACATCAGTACGGCAGTAGTAATACAATGTCTGTAAGTGGGTTAATGTCGCTTCATTGTTTACAGGTCCCAAGTTATAACTCTTAAACACAATTTAGTCTTTTAGTTTTAATGTATTATTTTTTGTGTTGTATTTTACTCCATAACCTCCCAAAAGATCATATTGTCAAACAATTAATTATTATGAATATATATAAATGATCATTATTTTTGTATATTCTGCTGAAACTGGCAAAACTTTTTGTTTTCTGAGCATACTAGAAGGTTCTGCATTTTGTTGTGTAAATACAGTGCCTTTGTATGCACTTTGTATTAATTTAGGACACCCGAGCCACTTTTGGGGAAAACGCGTTTTATTTTTGTGTGAGGGTTACCCACTTTGAACAGTTAACTTAATAATATTGACCAATTTTAACAATTTAAATAGTTTTAATCTTCTAAAGGTTTCTACTATATAATAAAAACAAACTAAAACACCCTGAAACAAAATAAAATTTTCATCCATAAAATCTAAATGATTTGGTGATTTTTTTCTAATAGTACAAGAATGCATCTTTACTACAGAAAAGAGTCTTGATAGCATGTTTGTGTAAAATATGTTGTTATGAGCCAAAAGTAAAGTGATTTTTTTTATCCATTTCTTCACTTATTTCTATGCTGAGAAGTGGTAAAAATTGCGTTGAAAACTGCAAAATCTCACCGCTTCGCCCCCTGACCTACACAAGGGGCATTGCCCCTTGACCCTCTGCCATTTGTGCTCCCCTCCAAGTCTTGGTCATTACCACTGTCGAATGGGCTAGTGACTTCAGCTCAAAGCAACGAGTGGAGGGATACAAAAAATAACACAAATGCCAGATGAACATTTACACTTTTATTCCACACACGACCACACAGAACAATAGGGAATCTAACCCAACCTCAACCCTTATCCGGACCCACAACCCCAACAATTAACAATTACCTCCCTTGTCTAATCCCTAACCCCTGACACTGTACACGAGATGCGAACACAATCAAGATACAATAATACTATAAATATCAAGATGCAAAATTACAACTAATGGCTTAAGTGTACAAGACAAGCCTGGAAGAAATGTATTTGGTCAATAGTAAATATTTTATACTCAGATTATCTGTCCGATTTCCAACAAAGGTTTAATTAAATTGCAAGTACTAATTAAAGAAAATTCACCAAATCAATCAACCTATTGCAGCCTATAGAAAGTCACTGTTTATATATGTTTAAGTGTGTGCAGTGTATGTATGATTGAGGATGTATGTAAAGCCCTGAGCACTGCAACCCAAGTAGAAGTGGTTCCCAAACACGTCGTCTTGCCTCCTCCTGCAGGTGGAAGCAGAGGTAGAACGGCGTAAGCAGCACAAAGTACATGGAACATGAAATCGTAGTAGGTATCGTAGTAGAAAACGTAGTAGAAACTGTAGTAGGTATCGAAGGCCCAATCTGGTCAACAAATCAACTGTTAAAAAAACTACCTCAACATGTAAACAACACATGGGAAATAACTCCTTCTGCCGTCCGCCATCTTGACCTGTTTATTTATGCATCATAACATTTCATAATCTTTCTATAATTTATATTAACATCCCTTGAACATGATTATTTAAACAAACAGACGCATATTATGATTCAATTTCTAATAACAGTCTTGATTCATCCTCTCGTATTCATCACCCCCCTACCATGTTATAATGTATTAACACATCACCCTTGACCTTATTTCTATCCTTCCTCTCACTTTCAACACCCCTCTGGCATACTATAATACATCATTACCCCTCTCTCTCTCATATTATCACACCTCTCTCATGCTATAATAAATCGTCACTCATGACCTCATTTTGGCAACAACATCAACAACATTATTCCATTTAACATCTTCATCAAAAAAATGATATGAAAAATGCTATTTATCAAAATATAACCATTTCCCCCTCATCCATCATTCATTCACGTAAGCATGCTCGGAGTGTAACCCTAACCCTAAACTAAGGAACTAGAATACTGGGCATCAACTCGCCTTCAGCTTCCCGGCCTGTGAAGTACAGTACACACAACACAACACAGCACAATCTGTAGAGAGTAGGAGGTTAGTTACTGTCTTATTATGATTTACTAGGATACCCTAACACTTGCGAAATGCTAGGTCTCGGGAGGTCTCTAAACAAAGAGCACCCACCCTTAGGATGTGACTCAACACAGATCACACAACATTGTGGCAGCAAAAGTCCTCAATTACTATAAATTTACTTTTCTATAATAATTGTCACAACTCATTGGTCATTCTTGTACTTGTCCGTATTAAAGCACAAGACTTTGGGTGGTTCCAAACACAAAACAGCCCTTAGAAACGAACCTTACACTTATCCTACGATAGTGGAAGTTACAGTCTCTCCAATAGTTGTCTAATCTCAAAGACTACCGCTTCAAATCTGCCAGTCCTGCCGCTTTCTTCCCAGTCCACAGTTCAAGGTACCGAGCTCCGTTCAACTTATAATAGCCATCGAGCATGTCAAAACCCTAATTCCTGACTCACACTATGCATTCCAAAACGCCGATTCAAACTTCGCACATTGCACTCTCGGAGATATGAAACTATATATTATGTACAACCTGACACAGCATAAACTTGTGTCGTCACACCCACCCTGATCTACTATATACTATCTTCTTCGCTAGATCAGTCACATACCACTTTTCTTGAAAACTCTTCTGGGAAAAAACTCCTCATTTTTGTGTTGGATCAGCTTGAGAATATTGGACGCTTTCTGCCAGGTGGTCACTGGGGCTTCCTATGATATTATTATTTGGCAATGTAGGCATTTTATATGTATGTGTTTTGTTGATATTTTATAATGATGTTTATATTCTATTCTGTTTTTGTAAACGGGGGTTCGATAAATTAGCCTCAGCGTCCCCTGCGTGGGATGTCTTTATTGTAAAGTGAACGCTGTGTTACCACTAGATTTGTTTCGGCAGATCTTTTATGCGGATCAGGGGCGAGTCCTGTGGTCTTGATTTTGAGGTCCTGATTCGGCTCTTTGCAGTCCACTGGACCCTGTAAGCAATAACTAACTAACTAACATCGTAACTCTAATTTGCAGAAGCTGTTTTCCTCTGAAACGCTTGCGTTTAGATTTGGTTCATATTACGGGCTAAAACACTTTTTCCAACTAAAGTTTAAGATAGATCATTGGTAATTTTTTTTTTTAAAAATAATACAAATTAGAGTTTCTATAGACCCAACTTGTTTCCATTGCCTAAGCTGCTAGCATACTAACTAGCCCGTTTAGACCTAAGAACCTAGTAGTACAGGGCTCATCTAAACCAAGGGCTGTTCATGCAGATTTATAAGAATACACCAGAACATTTTTTTTTACATCTTTACTATGCTCACTTGGCGCCTATCCTATCCTATCCTATCCCGTAACTCTGAGTTCGTTGGGGCACCACAGTGATCGTTTAATCAGCATACTCCATCTTTCTCTGTGGTCAGCAACCCTGATGGCTTCACTCAATGTCAAGCCAGTCCATTCTCGAATGTTGTCCTCCCACCTCTTCTTCAGTCTCCCTCTTCTTCTACCTCCTTGCACTGTGCCTTGCAGGGTGGTCTTTGCAAGGCCTGATGATCTGGTGACATGGCCATACCATCGGAGTTTCCATACACCTACCCACCCCCACCACTGTGAGCAGGTCATCGTGTTGTCCAACAGCCCATGTGATGGTCCGTCGGACCTCATCACTGCTGATGTGCTGGGTATAGGAAATGCCGAGAAGTCTTATGTAGCACCTCATCTCCATGCTTTGTATTCTTCGTTGTAGATCTGCTGTGATCTGTGATAGGTGATTTGACACCTATACATAATACAAAACTTATATTGAAAATGTCAATGTGAACCACAAACTCCTCCGCTATTTTACATCTTAAAAAGCAGCCCAAGCAGCACCCTTTTTTTCGGAGCAAAGTAAAAGTACATCTATTTTAATGAATAAAAAACAAATGGCAAGAGAATACAGGCAAAGCATTTATTCAAGCTTACTTTTATAGCAATTGACCTGATACATGCAAAAATTAACAGAAACGTACATGCAAATCATGATTCATCAAAATGATATAAATTCCTCATTTTAGGGATGAGGAAGTCAGACCTTCCGGAAGCGCAAAATTTATGACGTAGACTAGGGGCCGGGTTTTCCTACGAAAAATAACTACAAACCAAATTTCTGTTTCTGTGCTTTCTAAAGCTCTCTAATGTCATGTCATGTGGTAAGCTTAATGAGGATGCCCATCTCTGCCTCACTGCTTTATTTTTCCCGGTTTTAAACGAAGGCAGGTACACATTCACAGCTGTGACTGGACTGCGGTGAGCTCGTTTTTCTTTGCGTCATTTGGGGGTTCCCTACCAAACCACTAATGCCACTGGTGCAAACAAATTTTTTTTAAATACACTAAACACCCCATGCGGCCAATATAACACTTGATCAACTACGTTTCTTTGAAACTGTTGTTTTTTCTTTCTCTGAATTAAACTGAGGCATGCATATATTTATTTTATTGTTTGTTTTTAATTTATATAGCAATTTTTCTGCTTGACCTGCTCAAGGTGCTGGCCAACACATGATCTATCTCAAAACTTGGTCTGACACCCAGACAAATGAGCACAATCTGACACCCAGACAAATGAGCATAATCTTGGGGGACCATGTATTGGGGACCTAGTGCTTGCTGAGTGTATTTGTGTAGCCAGCACTCTCCTGTTAATGAAATGAACGTCGGTGTCTTGTAAAAGTTTGTGCGTTGGAGTGCGTGCATGCACAGACAACCTTGGTTTATACTCATTCGAACGAGTAAATGCACTTTATGAATGTCATCATGGACTAAAGATCCTGGAGTTCGTCCTAGATGGGGATTCCCAGTTAAATGAACACACCCTTGCAAGCACTAGGTCTGTATGCCACAGGATTGCTCAGTTGTCTGGGAATGTAAATTAAGATACAACTGTGTGGATTTATTCTATTTTGTCCAGTGCAGTGCCTTGAGTTGGTAAAGATTTATATAAGGGTAATTATAGTGATTATAATAAACTTGCGATAGTGCATTGTTCCTGCAAGTGTTGATAGCAAATGACCACTCTCTTACACCTTTCCAGTTTAACCTTAGTTTCATGCCAAATCAGTCTTGTTTCTTTCAGATTTCCATAAGGACAAACTTATATTGTTAACAATCACATAGTTTTTAAATGATAATAGTCAAGCTCCTACATAAATATCTTCTTGTCTAATTCATACTGATTAAGATGCATTTCACAAAATTTTGATCTTCACAATGCAAAACTGCCTGAAAGAAAACACCATTGTGCTTTGAGTGTTTTAAAAATAACTTTGAATGTTTTCTAGATTACTATATTGTGTATTGTCAATAAATTCATATTTAATTATTTTTAGATTATTTTAGATGTTTAAATAACTTTTATCTTTTTTTTCCTGCAATATATCACTTATAGAAACTGAGCATTTGATCAACTCCCCTACCCCTTGGGGTCATGAGCAATCTTGCCACTGTAGATTGTTCTAACCTATAAAGGGAACAGTGAAAGCCCCAGTTGAAAACCTGTCTTGCCTTTGTAGGCATGACAGATTCACTGCGGCAACAGTACCCCCGTTGGAGTGCCGGGGGTTTCAGTATAAATAGTATCCCCACTTTATGGAAATTTAGTGCTTTAAATTCCCACTGTTGCTATCTTCCTCATATACTCTTTCCCATTCCTGATCTGTCCTATCACTCTGCTATACTATCTTCTTCTTCGCTAGATCAATGACCTACCTTTTTTCTTGAAAACTCTTCCTGGACAAGACTCCTTGTTTGTGTATGAGGTCTGTTGGATCAGCTTGGGAGTGTTGGACGCTTTCTGCTGGGTGGTCACTAGGGCTTCCTATGATGTTAGTATTTAGCAATATAGGCATTTTATATGTATATGTTTCGTTGATGATTTGTAATGATGGTTGTATTCTATTTTGTTTTTGTAACCGGGGGTTCGCGTAGTTGAGGTAAACCCTCAGCCGTCCCCCGCGTGGGATGTCTTTATTGTAAAGTGACTGGCCGGTGGAGGGCGTTCAATTTTCCCACTAGGGTTGTTTCAGCAGATCTTTTATGCGGATCGGGGGTTGTCCGGTCCTGATTTGGCTCGGAGGAGTCTGCTGGACCTAAAGCAACAATAAATCAATCAATCAATCAACTCCCCCCCCTCCCCCCCTGTGTGGGTCCTTCCTTCCTTCCTTCCTTTTTCCTTGGTTAGATTAATGTCCCCGGACACATAGAGCGTATAGGGGACTTGAAGCTTGTGTGTGGGTGCCGGGGGTTTCAGTATAAATAGTATCCCCACTTTCTGGAAATTTAGTGCTTTAAATTCTTCTTTCACTGTCTTTCTCCTTTGTTCTTTCTCATTCCTACTGTGTTCTATCAATCTACTATACTATCTTCTTCTTCGCTAGACCAGTCACCTACCTTTTTTCTTGAAAACTCTTCCGGGACAAAACTCCTCATTGGTGTGTGAGGTCTGTTGGATCAGCTTGGGAATATTGAATGTTTTCTGCCAAATAATCACTGGGGCTTCCTATGATGTTTTTATTTGGCAATGTAGGCATTTTATATGTATGTGTTTTGTTGATATTGTATGATGATGTTTGTACTCTATTTTGTTTTTGTAAACGGGGGTTCGATAAATTAAGAGTATAGCCTTAGCGTCCCCTGTGTGGGATGTCTTTATTGCAAAGTGACTGGCTGGTAGATTTCCTTCAGTGTTGCCACTATTGTTTTGGCAGATCTTTTATGCAGATCAGGGGTGAGTCCTCTTTCACTTCTCTGGTCCTGATTTGGCTCGGAAGAGTCCGCTGGACCTAAAGTAATAACCATGTAATTTGATCAACTATCTCATAATCAAGAGAAATGTCACAACCAACAGAAAAGTTCTGAATGTTTTGATTTTTTTTTATTTTTAGACTTGTCTGGAAATACTTTGAAACAGTTGGGAATCACAATAAATCAAATCTCAATCTGTTATAACTTCATTGCATGCCATATCAAGAAATACAGATTTTGTTCATATAGGAACATTACCAGGGTTACATGTAGTTCATAACTTCACATTATTTTTACTATGCCTATATTAGAAATACCACGACCTTTTATGGCATTTATAATTGCACTTTTTGTAATATCCAGGTTGCAGAGATCCATAATTTTCTAAATATTTCATGCTTTTTCTCAAAATTGACCAAACAGATTTTGATAATTTTTAACTTGCCGAGTTCAGATAGTGGCATTATTTATTATTCAGTCATTTCCATTTGTGTCTTGAGCCAGTTTCTCTACAATATATGTGCGTTTTATAAAGACATTATTATTATTATTATTATTATTATTATTATTATTATTATTATTATTATTATTATTAGTGCTTTATAAAGACAGTTTGTACCCCTTGGGGTCATGAGCAATCTTGCCACTGTAGATTGTTCAAACCTATAAAGGGAACAGTGAAAGCCACAGTTGAAAACCTGTCTTGCCTTTATAGGCAAGACAGATTCACTGCGGCAACAGTACCCCCGTTGGAGTGCCGGGGGTTTTCAGTATAAATAGTATCCCCACTTTATGGAAATTTAGTGCTTTAAATTCCCACTGTCGCTGTCTTCCTCATTTACTCTTTCCTATTCCTGCTCTGTCCTTCACTCTGCTATACTATCTTCTTCTTCGCTAGATCAATGACCTACCTTTTTTCTTGAAAACTCTTCCTGGACAAAACTCCTTGTTTGTGTATGGGGTCTGTTGGATCAGCTTGGGAGTGTTGGACGCTTTCTGCCGGGTGGTCACTAGGGCTTCCTATGATTGTACTATTTAGCACTATAGGCATTTTATATGTATGTTTTATTGCTGATTTATAATGATGTTTGTATTCTATTTTGTTTTTGTAACCGGGGTGTTCGCGTAGTTGAGGTCAACCCTCAGCCGTCCCCCGCGTGGGATGTCTTTATTGTAAAGTGACTGGCCGGTGGAGGGCATTCAATTTTCCCACTAGGGTTGTTTCGGCAGATCTTTTATGCGGATCGGGGGTTGTCCGGTCCTGATTTGGCTCGGAAGAGTCCGCTGGACCTAAAGCAACAATAAATCAATCAATCAATCAAAGACAGTTTGTTGCTTTTTTATTTGCGCCTTTAAGAAAAGGCATCACCAAAATTTACTTTGCAAAATGCTCATTGTAAAGATTTTAAATGTGTGGGTGTCTGGAATAACTTTGAATGTCTTGCCATCTTGTGTTTGTTTAGTTACGAAGTGATGAGTGAACGGTGCTACAAAAGTACAATACAATTACTCAGTACAACAGAAGATATTTATCAAAAGCAAGCAGCTTTATTAAACTATGCCACATGTCTAAACTGAGTATAGTGCAGCTTCAAAAGAAAAAAACATGAAAACGACCAATCGAAGCCAGCCACAAGTACATCATTTTTATGCTCAGAGGAAACAAATCAATTGGTTTACCAAGTATGCTGTTTTGAATAAGCAAAACCAGGGGTTTGGTATAGACCATCACAATGTCGTACTCCTAATACTAATAAAGCACAATTTTAAGATGGGACACCAAGCAGAACTACAAATCATGGTCTTTGATATTTTGACATGGGTAAATAAAGGCATTTTGACACATTTCCTTAATAACATAAAATGGCTATGAATAATGGAAACAATACCTGCATTTGGGGCAAACAGGTTAAAAGTTCACAAAAATGTTGGAATATATAAGGGCTAGAATAAATGTGAAAAAAATTCAGAAGCAAAAAAGAGATGACAAGAATATGGGAAGTAAAGAACACAATACCACAAACACGCTGCTAATGCCTGTGCCTGTAATGGCGAGGGTTTTTTGTTTTTGTTTTTTTAGCTATTTAAAGTTGGCTATTGCTATCGATGTGTGTAGATCACACCTATTAAAACATGTAATGTCTGGCTGAAAATACTCATTTGCTGCTATCCTTCTATTAGTCTTCAAATCTGTGAGGATGTGTCTGGTGGAAAACGACAAGTTTTTGGAAGCTTAGTAATTTGTACTGCTTTTAACTTGCCAACTAATATTTTAATTATGACAAAGTTACAATGTTTTAAATATAACGGCGTTATAATTAAGCATTCATGGATTTGGTAGAAATAGACATGTAATTTTATTTGTCATTGAAGCTGTTGGCGTGCAAATTCTGTGCTGTCCAGAACATATGTTCTGCTAAATTAAAGTACCTCGGTAAACACTGGTTTGAGGTTTTGTACAACGTGTGTGTATGATGGATGGATCTTGCAGGCCTTGGAATGATATGCTTTCCGTTGCTTTTGTAATAAAAATGGCTAATAAAATATGGCAAAATGTGTTTTCAGTATGAGGAACTGATGCCTTTATGATTTTAGTCTGCTCGGATGCATGCAGAGTATGTATGTAACCACCACCTCTCTTACACCCTCAAGTATTTTTCAGATTTTTGCAAATCTGTGTGAGGAGTCTTAAATAGTCCAAAAGTGGCAACTAAAATGTTCTGTGCAAACTAGTGGCTAATTACTCAACCTATTTTATTTACCGCAACCAAACTTGGGATAGTGTAAAATCCATGAGAACTCAAACATTATTGGTGATTAAATGACTCTAAGGTCAAGGTCAGTCCAGAAATGACTTCAAAAAAACATTCATGGTTTTTTTTTCCTTCTGGGCACTTGTGTTCATATTAAAGATTGTAAGTTCTATAAGGAGCATGTGGGTCATATGGGTATTGCCTATCTTATCTTATCCTATCCCATAACTCGGAGGTCGTAGGGGCACAACAGATGGTTTAACCAGCGTACTCCATCTTTCCCTGTCCTCAGCAACCCTGATTGTTTCGCTCAGTGTCAAACCAGTCCATTCTCGAATGTTGTCCTCCCACCTCTTTTTCAGTCTCCCTCTTCTTCTACCTCATTGTACTGTGGCTTGCAGGATGGTCTTTGCAAGATCTGGTGATGTGGCCATACCATCTGAGTTTCAATTTTTTTCACTACTGTGAACAGGTCATCGTGTTGTCCATTGGCTTGTGTGATGGTCAGTCAGACTTCGTCATTGGTGATGTGCTGGGTATAGGAAATGCCCAGAAGTCTTCTGTAGCACCTCATCTCCATGCTTTGTATTCTTCGTTGGAGATCTGCTGTGAGGGTCCATGTTTTGCAAGCATTAGAGCTGCATGCCAGACTCTGCCAAACGCCTCTTGAAGTCTATGAACACATGATATAGATGTTGTTGGTGCTGTAGGTATTTCTCACAGATTATTCTGAGGTTGAAAATCTGTTCAGTGGTACATCGCCCTGCCCTGAATCCTGCTTGTTCTTCAGCTATGATTTGTTCAGCTTGGGGTTTCAGCCTGTTATAATTTTCAGTATCTAAAGGGTGAAATTTGGGACTAAATCAGAATTGCACATTATACGACCAGCAGCAGAGATTAGTGGAGGCAAATGCTTTGAAACACTGCAAATTTTCGAGCTAAGCTCTTCGTCAGGCAGATAAAACCATACTTCCCAACAGAACTAAGAAAGAAAGATACGTTTGTTTAAATTTGGTTTTGAAAGTACTCAATATCTGAAGATGTGATTTGAATATAAGCATAAACAACATAAACAATTTTGGGGAATGGGCTTTTAGGATTTGGTATATTCGCCCCCACGTAAGTTACATTAGTGTTCAGCTTTTATTCAGCAGATTTTTAATTTGCTATACGCTAAATTCAGTTGGAAGTACATGCATTCTGTAATAACAAATAGTCTATATTTCTGTATTCATAATCTTTGGCACTAAGCTTACAATTTTTAAAACTAGAAGGGCAAAGCCCATACGACTCATATGCTCCTTATGGAACTCGCAATATTTAACATGCAGGGGTCCCAATTACCCGCGGTTTCGCGGATTTCCGCGAAAAACTGAATTTCATTTCCGCGAAAATTACCTGCGATCCGCGAAAAAAAATCTGAGAGGAAAATTAAAATATGGAGAGGAAAATTAAAATAATGTAGCCAAAGTCTCATAGCAGACGACGAAAGTTGGTGAAACGCGGTAGGAAGTTGCCGATGCGCGCGCCTCCTCATGGGTTTCCGCCATTTTGCTCACAGTTCCAACATGTTGCGTGCAGACATTGTGGAGAAGAACTCTAGCAGAGTGAAAGATATTGACAAAGACTGCGAAAATAAATGGAACTGGAACTGGTTTGATCGAACTTTTGAAAGCGTTCCTTTCTCTACATGGTGCGCGAAGCTGGAGGAACCTGGCAAAGCGTATTGCACGCGTATTGAGGCAGCTGTTAGATCCACAACGCCACTATACAACACGCAACATGGGGATCACCAATCTCGCCTCTGCCTTGCGTCATGCACCTTCTTTCACACTCTCATTCAGTCACTGCAAATATAATAAACCATACTTACAACGCTTCAATCTCTACTCCAAACATACCTGTCTAACCTAACTAACTACTGTCTTTGTCCACCGTCAGTGTTCACAGTCCAGTCACTGTCTTCGTGCTCTCTAGGGAGAAGCAAAACCCAACAGACACACACAAACGTCACACAGCACGTCACATCACAGACAATGCGTCATTTCCTAAACATTGCGCGTGCTCTCAATCTGATTCACCCTTACATTCTTCCCCCTTTCGACGAAAAGGCACCCCTTCTCGCCGAAATGAGGCTCAATTGCAACAAAGAACTCGCATACCCTAAACACTGAACAGTATAAACAATGAACAGCATAAAAATTAAACTCTATAACGTAAGTATCAAATATTCTGCCCCCTATCTCCATTCCTATCCCATTCAAAGCAGCCATAACATCATCCACCCTAATAACTCTCAAATATTTCGCCCCCCCTATCCCCATTCCTATCCTCTTCCCCTGAACTCCATATCTTGATATCTCACCCCAAACTCCACATAAAATATCCAAAAAAATAAAACATAAACAATCTTCATTCAATATATCAAGTAATATACATGCCGACTCTCCCTCCTGAGTTATAATGACCAATTATATTAACAAAAAATGTAATACCCCCAATCAAATCATAACGCCCGAGAAACTCACCACCCAACAACTTGAGTCTCAGTCTATTGTAACTCGAAGCGAACAAAAAATATAATTGCAATCAAATCATAATGCCCGAGAAACTCACCACCCAACAACTTGAGTCTCAGTCTATTGTAACTCGGAGCAAACAAAAAATATAATTCCCCCAATCAAAGCATAACCCCCGAGAAACTCACCACCCAACAACTTGAGTCTCAGTCTATTGTAACTCGGAGTGAACAAAAAATGTAATCCCAATCAAATCATAACCCCCGAGAAACTCACCACCCAACAACTTGAGTCTCAGTCTTTTGTAACTCGGAGTGAACAAAAAATGTAATTGTAATCAAATCATAATGCCCGAGAAACTCACCACCCAACAACTTGAGTCTCAGTCTATTGTAACTCGGAGCGAACAAAAAATATAATTGCAATCAAATCATAATGCCCGAGAAACTCACCACCCAACAACTTGAGTCTCAGTCTATTGTAACTCGGAGCAAACAAAAAATATAATTCCCCCAATCAAAGCATAACCCCCGAGAAACTCACCACCCAACAACTTGAGTCTCAGTCTATTGTAACTCGGAGTGAACAAAAAATGTAATTCCCCACTGTACTCAATTTATACGGTCAAGAATAAACACACACACCATCTCAGCTAACAAGTATAAATACTTGATATATTTAAACGACACACAAAACAACATGTACTGAAAGAAAATATGCCTGCAATGTAACAGCATTCCAGAGACTGAAAACCAACCATCACAATGCTTATTGAACATTACCTTTAGTCATCTACAAGTGATAAACGCATTTGTCCTTGTAATGACAGATTCCAGCCTCTAGAATACTCATATTAAAAATCTATTATATTTTCATTCATGCATGATTTCAACAGCATCAACTCAGATCCCATAAGTCCTTTTATTCTATTCTCACACCTTATTTTATTCTCACACACTCTTCCTTTCAATCTGAGAAATATGCTGCTAACATCAATGCAGAAAAAGGACTGTCTCCAATTAGCCTCAACAAAATTATGGTTGTGCTCTTGTTGTAATATTATACGGGATATTTTTATCTAGTAATAGCAAAAGCATGCCACATTCTAAACTGTAAGCACCAGCATGTAAAATGTAAAGGGTTTTACTGCAATGCTTCTTCAAAAATCTGTATGTCATGAATGATTCCATGAATATTACAATGTAGTATAATATATGTTTATTATTAGTAGTACTCCTAATATTTTGGTAAAACAATAGCGCCGGTAGACATTATTAATTTAATGAATGGCCAGTTCACCAATACCAATAACTCTAACAAACGCTATTACAGAAGCAATATTTCTTTGAGAAAGTATTTTTATTTAATACTTTTACTGCAAACAGAATGACTCATATTCAAATGTACTAATATATAGATGTGCGTTTATTTGAAATACCACAATCTTACAACATTCATAGAAATATCACTTATTTATTTATTTACTTATTTATAATTGCAATTGTATACAGTCCACAAATGGAATTGATGGTTTAGTTTTTACTGACATAATTTCTGTAAAATACAATTACAATAAATGTCACAAAAACCTATCACCACCACATCACCGCTACATGTATCCCATTTGTGAAATAATGGCACCCACAATAAATAATAAGGTAATAAGAAATTTATTACGTTTTTACGCAACATCCCTACCAGCGACGCCATCAAAAACTTAAGTCCAAATCAGATTGAAATATCACATCCTAACATAAATAATAGACTGCATTCAAGCAAAACTCTCCAAATAAAATTGTACCCTCATTCATTTTCACTGAGTATAAGATAATAAAATAAGCCTAAAATAGAAAAATACCACACCCAAATTAGGCCTAACCTTATGCATTTCCTACTTTTATTTAAAGACTACCAAAAAAATCACAGAAAGGACAAAGCACCACAACACAAACCAAATATCACGACCAAAACACGACGATCCGAATCCTAAAATAATTTCAAGAAAAATACCACAGCTTTCGTTTTCGCATAGACGCTAGAGTCTATGGTTTTCGTCGGCACCTAGGCTAGTGACCTTTGAACTCGTCCGTCCTTTACCTCTCCCCCAACTGCCATCTTTTGGGAACGGACGAATCCAAGGATTCCGGCAGATACGTGCAGGTCTTAACTTCAAAAATTAATTTTATTTCCGAATATAAAAAGAAATTTTCAAACAAATGTCGTCGTAAAATTAACAGTAACAGGTCCGAATCTACATGTCGACGATCGCCAATGTTAGATCCACAACGCCACTATACAACACGCAACATGGGGATCACCAATCTCGCCTCTGCCTTGCGTCATGCACCTTCTTTCACACTCTCATTCAGTCACTGCAAATATAATAAACCATACTTACAACGCTTCAATCTCTACTCCAAACATACCTGTCTAACCTAACTAACTACTGTCTTTGTCCACCGTCAGTGTTCACAGTCCAGTCACTGTCTTCGTGCTCTCTAGGGAGAAGCAAAACCCAACAGACACACACAAACGTCACACAGCACGTCACATCACAGACAATGCGTCATTTCCTAAACATTGCGCGTGCTCTCAATCTGATTCACCCTTACACAGCATTCAGTGCAATGGGAGACATCATTGATGAGAAGTGCAAGTCTGAAGGTGGAGACATACAGCAGCATACAGACTGTGAAATACTTAATGCAGTCATGCAACAAAACAGCTGTTGCATATTTCAGGAGGGAGGACATCAGTACCAGCCCAGTGGACAAGGATCTCTGCAGGAACATGATGAGCTCTTGGAGGACTTACAATGCCTATCTTGCCTCCCAGAAACTGAGAAAGAAGCCACTGCAACTATTGCAGACACACTGAAAGCTCCTGCCCCAGCTGCTGCTGCAAGCAAAAGGAAATACTGCAGCATGATGGATTTTGTCAATAAGAAAGCCCGGTTTGACCATGCAGCATCCCTGACAAAAGACAAGTGTTAGGGAGACATTTTGAGCTTAAAGAGCTCTGTAACAGACTGTCACATCAGCCAGGATGTGTAGGTGTTTTTACTGTGTCAGTGTGCCTTCGGAATCAGAATGTGACTTCTCTGGATCCATATGTTAGCATTTTAACAAGCCAGTAAACATTTTGTAAACTGGCTGATCGTACTGATAGACAGACCATCACCGACACCTTTTGGCCAGGCTGTCAATGTAACACTCAACGTGCACAAATTCGGTGATTGGATTTTTTCAGGGATTTTTCTTAATTTGTATTGGGACCCCTGAACATGAAAATGAGTGCCAGAAAAAACAAAATTATATGGTGGCATTAAAATGCAAATACTGATTTTGATCTTATATATGCTCTTGACCTTGAGATGACCTTGACTTTCAGTGATCTTTTTGGAATGGCCTTGACCATTGGGGTGCCTGGGTTTTCTGTTTAAATAGTATCCCCACTGTAAAAAGAGTGCTTTAAATTCACTATTTTTGTCATTCTCATTTGTTCTTTTTCGTTCCTAATCTGTTTTATCAATCGACTATCTTCTTCGCTTTACCACCTACCTTTTTTCTTGAAAACTCTCCCAAAACATGTGTGTATGGGGAATTGCTTTCTGCCAAATGGTCACTAGGTCCTTCTATGCCTTCTAAATTTAGCAATTTAGGCATTTTATATGTATGTGTTTTGTTCACATCTTGTAATAATGTTTATATTCTATTTATGCATTTTGTTTTTGTAAACAGGGGTTTGATAAATTAGAATACAGCCTCAGTGTCCCCTGCATGGGGTATCTTTATTGTAAAGCGACCGGCGAGTGGAATGCCTTTAGGGTTGTTGCAGCAGATCTTTTATACAGATCGGGGGCAAGTCCTTTCAACTACCCCCAATTGGGGTGACGAGATTTTCTGTATAAATAATATCCCCACTGTGTGAAAATGTAGTGATTTAAATTCCCACTCTTTGTCATTTTCCTTTGTTATTTCTCGTTCCTAATCTGTTTTATCAATCTACAATCTTCTTGTCACTTACCTTTTTCTTGAAAACTCCCCAAATTTGTGTATGTAGTCTACTGGGTCAGCTTGGGGATATTGGACGGTTTCTGCCAAATGGTCACTAGGGCTTTCTATATTATTATCTAGCAATGTAGGCATTTTATATGCAGAGATGCCAACCTGCAGAAAAATCTGTCGGTGAGAAATTTATAAATTGTCAGTAGATTTAAAATTTTGTCAGTAGACAAGAGGGAGCAAAGGTCCAGGATTGAGATTTCTTATTAAAAATCGTATCAGAAAAATCAAAGATGACTGAGCTCCGCAAAAGAATTCTATAATAATCTGTGGTAAAACTTGACCCCGACCGAAGTCAGAAGGATAAGCGATGTCAGTTCGCAAAATTTTTAACATCAACCTGCCAAGAATCAGAATCATGTACAGCACAATTATGTTATAAGGTCGTTAAATAATATGCTGCATTATTTTATACTGTGACAGTGCCTAAGTGTAATCAGTCTGAAACGTGTAACAGTCCTTTTGCCATAATCATCAGCTGGAAATATATATTCTTGTAAAAATTATTCTCGCCGTAAGAAAAATGACTTCAGCGTAAATCTGTAAAAAAATGCCACTGCAAAATAATACGGCGAAACCGTGAGGGTTGGCATCTCTGTAGCCTATATGTTTTGTTTATATTTTATAATGATGTTCATATTTCTTTTTTTGGTAAATGGGGGTTTGATAAATTAGAGTAAAGCCTCAGCATCCCTTGCATGGGATGCCGTTACTGTAAAGTGACGGACCGGTGGAGTGCTATCAGAGTTACCATTAGGGTTGTTTCAGCAGATATTTTATATGGATCAGGTGCGAGTCCTCTTTGAACCAAGTTGTGGTCCTAATTCGGCTCTTCAATCCGCTGAACCTTATAAACAATTACAAACTAACTCTTCCAACCATATGTTGTGGTCCTGATTCAACTCTCTGCAGTCCACTGGACCCTATGAACAATGACTAACTAAATAACTATGATCAAAGAACCCAATGTTGTTGCATACTATGGGTTAAATAAACAGCCATTCCACTGTGAGATGACCTATTTTTTGTATGTTTTTGCAAGGCCTAAAATGACCTTGACCTTCAACATCAATCTATCATCTCCAAATACAAGTTTGAACTTTACAGCTCTCATATTTTAGGGTCAAGGTCACTTCACAGTACTTAAACAAACCAACTTTGGACAGCTCCAGTGACCTTGACCTTGTTAGTCTGTTTATAGGATCCAGTGGACTGAAAAGAGCCGAACTATATACAGGACCACAGCTCGACTGAAAGAGGACTAGCCCCCAATTGACCAAATTTATTATTTCAATATCTATCATCAAAGAATCGTGTTCCATATTAATAACCTTGGGAAAAAAAGTTAAATTTGGTGAAAATTGTCATTTATTTTACTACATTTGATGATCCTGGACCTTGAAATGAAGCCATTCATTCTGATAATTTATTAGCTGGACCTTGAAGTGAAGCCATTCATTCTGATAATTTATTAGGTCTCATGCATACACACCATCTTACCAAGTTTGGTTGAGATAGTTCAAATAGGTTCTGAGTACTTAGCCACTTTAAAGTTTGTGCACAGATATGGCAGACGGATTTTTTTCCTATATAATTTTTGGACTATTTAGGACTCATTTTGCACAGAGCAAAAAACTGGAAATTTGTTTGGTGGGTGAGTGTATAGACTAACATTGCTATGCATGGGAGTCAAAAACCTTGTGTAGAACAGAAAACGTCCTGCAGTGACACTTCTAAAGTTGCGAACCTGTGTCCCACCTGTCAGCGAGTACATCATCTTTTTATTAGTATTCTGGATACTTTTATCAGAAGAGATCAACTCCACCATCTGCGACTCAAGAGCAATTTTTCCCAAACCACATCTAACACAATCAACAGGAAACTGCAACAAGGGTGTAGGTGTTCCGACTAGCCAACTCCGACCAAATCCAGAACTCCCCCTGCAAGATCCTGTGGGTCTGACAAACTCTAGAAACTACTTGGCTGGTCACTACAGAAAGGGGGGAGGGGATGAGGGGGATGGGGGTGGGAGAAAGTTTTATAAAAGATTTATTGCACATACATATATTGCACAAATATTTTATAGCATGACGGAAAGGGAGAGGGGAGCGACCTGATTTGATTCTAGACAGTGTTACAGAAGTCCTCTTTGCATAAATCTTTTACCATTTGTCCAGCATAAACTTGACCCCCTTCAATTTGCATATCGCCCCGGCCGAGGTGTCGAAGATGCCATTGCCACACTCTTGCACAAAATATTGAAACATTTGGAGACTCCAGGCAACTACGCACGAATCCTCTTCGCCGATTTCTCCTCAGCATTTAACACGATGCAGCGACACATCCTGGTTGGGAAGCTCCAGCAGCTGAATGTCCCCTCTTCCATTGTCCGTTGGGTGTTGAACTTCTTGTCCAACAGGCGTCAGCGGGTCAGAGTAGCAGACGCAGTCTCTCCAGAACTAGTAACAAATACTGGAGCGCCCCAAGGCTGTGTACTGAGCCCTCTTTTGTACATAATTTATACGAATGACTGCAGGTGCAGTGAGGAAAACTGTTCTTGCGTAAAATTTGCAGATGACTCTGCGGTTCTGGGCTTGATTTCTGACGCAGAGTCAGAACACAGGTATAAGGAAGAAGTGAACAGGTTTGCTGAGTGGTGTACGGAGCACCACCTGGAACTCAATGTTACCAAAACCAAAGAGCTGGTTGTGGATCCTCGGAGAGATGCAGCGCCTGTTGCCCCCCTGACCATAAGCCAAGAGTCGGTAGAGGTGGTGCAGTCGATGCGGTACCTTGGCCTCACCCTGGACTCCCAGCTCTCATTCAAGGAGCATGTGGCTGACACGCAAAAGAGGAGTCAGCAGAGGTTGTATGTGCTGAGGAGACTGCGGTCCTTTGATGTTGCCCCCAAACTTCTGTTGAATCTCTATCGTAGCATTGTTGAGCCCCTTCTCACATATTGCGGTATGATCTTTTTTCCATCCTTGTGTGTCTCTGAGAAAAACAAGCTTCTCAAAGTCTCTAAAACCGCGTCTAAGATTATCAATTTCCCCGTACCTTCCATAACAGAGATCACAGAGAAGGCAATACTCCGAAAGGCACATGCGATCTCTGCAGATCCATCTCATCCACTTCATGGGGAGTTTAAGCCGCTTCCGTCAGGCAGGAGGTTCAGAGTACCCCTTTGCCGCAAGGTAAAATACAAACTCTCATTTGTTCCAAATGCCATTAACAGACTGAATCAAAGGTCTGGGAGCTCTGCATCATCATCATCGTCATCATCCTCTCGAGGATGCACTCAATAGAGAGATGAGGATGGCCCGCCCTACACCCCAGAATGTATGGTGATGGATGAAGCAATCCAGTGTGTGTTGAGGCCGATGTAATATTATATTACACATCAGAGAAAAAAAAAAAAAAAAAAAAAACAACAACAATACTAGTAACATAGATAAATCACTAAAGAAATAACTAAAATGGATAATAGGAGTGTGTGGTGGGTGTGCAGTGAAGGGAGGTATGAAGGGTTCTTGTTGTATTAACAATGTATACACTCCCACAATATATGTATATGCGTATATGTATGGATATGCATGTATGTGTGAATATGTGTGTATGTATGTGTGTATGTATGTGTGTATATATGTGTATGTGTATACGAATAATATAATATAATAATATAATATATATAATATAATATATAATAATAATATAATATATAATAATATAATATATATAATAATATAATATATAATATATGAGTGTGTACATGCATGTGTGTGTATATATGTGTGTGTATATACATGTATATATGTGTGGGTGTATTATGTGTGTGTATATATGTGTGTGTGTATGCGTGTGTATATAAGCATACCGTGTGTGTGGGTTTGTGTGTGTGTGGGGGGAGAGGAGACTGTATTCAGCTTGCTGCTATAATTATGGTGTTCTAATGTCTTGTTGTATTATTATTCTTTTCTTTTTGTCATGTGTGCACTGTGACATAACAAATTTTCCCATGTTTTTTGTGGAATAAAGATTTCTTGACTATGACTATGACTATGACTATGACTATAAGTTCTGTGTCATCCCTGGCTTCCCTTCTTTTCTTGCACATGTATATAACAATGACTACAGAACCCAGCCAGTGGGTACCTCCAAGATAAAAAAAAAAAAAAGCAAAAACATGGAAAAAGAGTAGCAGCTGGCCAACAGGCATGTATAAAAAGCCTCTGGGCATTCAGAGATAATGCAAATATATGACGCTGGTATATGTTTCCATTTTATTTTTTTTGGGTGGTAGGCATTGTAAGGTTCTTTAGTTTCATCAATTGGAAACGTGAAGTCACATTGCCTGTATCAGTAATTCCTCTGGATTTTGTCATTTCTGCTCCTCAGCGGTTAGTCAGTTTAAAAAAAAAATATTTTGCTCACAAAAGGCGCTTTCATAAATTGGAAACGTAAAGTCACATTGCCTGTAAAATCAGCAATTCCTCTGGGTTTTGTCATTTCTGCTCCTGCGGTTACACAGTTTTTTTATATTTTGAACACATAAGGCGCTATCAACTGATAGAGTTCAGTTAAAATTTGTCTGCTGGACCTAAAGCAATAACCATGTAATGTAATTTTCAGTTAAAATTTAAATTTAACAAAAAAGCTGCATCTTGCAGGCAGGAAATTACAGTACAAAGTATATTTGGCATGACCTGGAAGCCAGCAATGCTGAAATCTATTAATTTAATTGTTGTCATCTGTATTCACAAATTCAAAATGATGATTCACTGCATGGTGATGTTCAAGCATTCGAAATCTAAAGGACTGGTTGTGAAATTTTATATCAAAATTTGTCAAGGGCTGAGATTAGTACGCGTACGGATGTTCCTAGCAGACACATTAAACACCCCAAAGGGACCAAAGGCAACTGCACTCAACTATTGTCAACATATTTAGTAGTATACTTTAGCTGAAAAAACTACAGGATCATAATGTGGTTTATACAAGAATTTAGGAAGACTACCTTGCGTTGCAAAATCATTGCAGGTGTAAGGATGTAGCACAATAACCATCACAATAGTTCTACAGGATTCTCAGGCCCTCTTGTGGGACGATAATCCTAGTTGATCCTTTCCCACATTCACTTTGATCCATCAATGAATCGGACTTCATCATTCCCAACGACTTTGGCGTTATGGACAAGATTGGAAGGAATCTCCACCATGTCTCCCGGACCCATCTCTGCAGTCTCTCCGTACATTCCCACCTGGAAGCGGCCAGACAAGATGGCATCCATCTTGGTTTCATCATGAGCGTGGTCAGGAAAGCTCGTACCAGGAGCAAAGATGTCTGACTCACATTTGAACCCTCGTTTCTCCATCTTTTTCTTCAGGTTGGTCTCATTCAGCTCACCATCCTCAGCACTGTCCCAATGAATCACCTTAATCTTGCCCATCTGCAACAAGCAATAACAAGATGGCAAACCATTCAAATGGTTCCACATGCATACATAGTCGATAAAATAAGCATTTTTACAAGTTTTAATTATCTTAGTTGTTGACTCAGCTTTTATTCTAAAGAAGCGTTTCGATCATGATAAAAGCCCTACAAGCCTCCTCCATCATCATTATTAAGCAAACGGAAAACATGGAATGATAAGACGATCTGAACTAAGAAAGCTAAAGAAAAATAAGAAAATCAGCTCTGCCAATTTTTAGATATAGCGCAAAACGGGTTTAGAAAATGGCTCAATGACCTTGACCTATGAGAATACACAAAGTCAAAATAATAAATCTCAGTTTAATTATTCTTGAGATAATGCCAAAAGTGTGTTTAGAACAAAAAAGTAAAATTGGAGCGCTTGATCAACTGACTGTCCAACAACCGAATTGCTGTTGAAGAATGGCCCATGATTTGAAATAAAGGTAAAGGTGGCCCCATAAGCTTTTAGTTGCTGGGAAGGATTTGAACTTCTAGCCCAGCTTAATGAGGGCAGTGCCTATCTCCTCTCTCTCACTGCTTTACCTTCCCCAGTTCTAAATATCCAGGTGTCCATTCACAGCTGGGTGGACTAGGGTGTGTTGTGTGCTTGTTTCAATCTTTTGTGTGTGTGTGTGTGTGTGTGTGAGTCACTTGGTGGTTGTCTTCCAAGCATGGTCACCCATCCAAGTACTAACCCTTCCCAATGTTGTTTAACATGAAACATTGCTAGAGTAAGAGTGTGTGCAAATCACTGCATACCTGCATTATTTGAAGTACCAATATTCACAAAACTCAACATAATCGCTTTAGCCTTTTTTTTTTTTTAACATAATGAGAAAAATGTTGGAGTTTGCCAGATACAACAATCTGGTACTGGCAAACACGCTTGGTCTCCACAAAAACTCCAGACGATGGACATGGCACAGTCCCGGCGGAGAGCATCACAACCAAATAGACTACATCATGGTCAAGAAGCCCTTCAGCATTGGCAGGACACGCACTTTTCCAGGGGCAGATATCGGAAGTGACTACGATCTCGTGATGATGTCTTTCTGGCTCCACTTCAGGAGAGTGGATACAGCAAAGTTCACTGGACTGGGGTTCGACCTGGACAAACTGCGGGAACCGGGGGTGGCAGAACTATTTCAGGCCACAGTTGGAGGGAGATTTGCACCACTGCTCATTCTGGGGGCTGGTGAAGTAGATGTCGGACACCATGACCACCACTTTCAGCTCAGCTGTGACAGATGCCGCCACTGAGATCCTTGGCGGGCGCCGGCCGGGGGGGGGGTGGTGGGGGGTGAGGCCGTGGATCACATCTGAACTTTTGGATCTGTGTGATAGGCGAGGAGAGATAAAAAAAAAAAAAGAACACCTCACAGGGAGCTGACGTCTACCGAAGGGTCAACAGTGACATCCGAGAGGGCATGCGCACAGCAAAGGAGAGCTGGATGGAGGATCGGTGCCAGGAAATAGAGAACAGTCTGAACAAGAACAACAGCAAGAAGGCCTACCAGACTGTGAAGCGGCTGACAAGTGTCAAACAGCCCAAAGTCTCCACGATCCAAGGCAAGTCTGGCATGTGCCTTACGGAAGAGCAGGAGGTCTTGGACAGATGGACAGAGTACTGCTCTGACCTTTGCAACCATACACCAAATGGAGACCCATCGGTTCTGGCATGTCCCGAGAGCAGAGAGGAAGAAGAGACCCTCCCAATTCTCCGGGAGGAGGTTGAGGCGGCGGTGCAGTCGCTGGGGAGAGGGAGGTCAGCGGGGGTGGACAACATGAGCTGCTACGGGCAGGAGGAGAGGCGATGATTGATGCCCTCACCATTATCTGTGGCAGGATCTGGCAGAGTGGGGAGTGGCCTATATATACCATGGACACGGTCGCTTGTCATCGCTCTTCCCGGGGGGGGGGGGGGGGGGGGGTAGCCTTCAGGGGTGTGAGAGTTGCCACACCGTCGGCCTCATCAGCCATTCCAGGGGGGGTCCTCCTGGGAGTAGTGCTTGGCGGGTTGAGACCCCAGGCTGGGCGGGTCGTGGCTGGAGAGCAGGCGGGGTTCAGGGCAGGGCGAAGTACCACTGAGCAGATTTTCAACCTCAGAATAATCTGTGAGAAATACCTACAGCACCAACAACATCTATATCATGTGTTCATAGACTTCAAGAAGGCGTTTGACCGAGTCTGGCATGCAGCCCTATGGGCAACAATGAAAGTGTACAACATCAGCCCTAAAATTATTGAAGTCATAAAAAGCCTGTATGACAAGGCTACCAGTGCAGTCCTCCACAACAGCGCCATCGGGAACTGGTTCAGAACAACAATCGGTGTGCGTGAACACTTTTCAACATCTTCCTAGAGCGCATCATGTCAGATGCCCTTGCAGATCATGAAGGCACAGTCAGCATAGGGGGTAGAGCAATCGCCAATCTTCGTTTTGCGGATGACATTGATGGATTGGCTGGAGAGGAACAAGAACTTGAACAGCTGGTACAGAGGCTTGACACCACCTCCAGAGCTTATGGAATAAAAATAAGTGCAGAGAAGACCAAAATGATGACCAACATGAACAACACCAATGGCATCAACATGGACATCAAAGTCCAAGGCCAATCCCTCAACACAGTACACAGCTTCAAATATTTAGGAGCCATTGTATCAGACAATGGCTCCCGACAGGAAGTCCTCTCCAGGATCGCACAAACAACTGCTGCCCTGACAAGGTTGAAGCCCATTTGGAAAGACAGGACCATCAGTCTACATTCCAAAGTAAGACTGCTGCGCTCCCTTGTCATCTCCATCTTCCTATATGCTTGCGAAGCATGGACCCTCACAGCAGATCTCCAACGAAGAATACAAAGCATGGAGATGAGGTGCTACAGAAGACTTCTGGGCATTTCCTATACCCAACACATCACCAACGACAAAGTCCGACAGACCATCACACAAGCCATTGGACACACGATTACCTGCTCACAGTGGTGAAGAAACGGAAACTCCGATGGTATGGCCACGTCACCAGATCATCAGGCCTTGCAAAGACTATTCTGCAAGGCACAGTGCAAGGAGGTAGAAGAAGAGGGAGACCGAAAAAGAGGTGGGAGGACAACATTCGAGAATGGACTGGTTTGACACTGAGCGAAGCCATCAGGGCTGCTCAGGACAGAGAAAGATGGAGTATGCTGGTTAAACTATCATCTGTGGTGCCCCTACGACCTCCGGGTTACAGGATAGGATAGGATAGGAGAAAAATGTGTTTCGCAACAAAATGCCTCCAGTGACTTTTACAAAGGAATATTATATATATACTTGTACCTTTGTCTCTGTCTCACACACCAGTTTTGAGCTAGCATGGATTAGCAGTTGAGATTTATACTGTCGCTTTCATTCATGCACACCAATATTCTTCGCAAACCCATATCCATTTAATAAATAACCCTATGTAGCCTACTATTTTTATTAGTTCCTGAGCAAAAGAAACCAGCACCCTACTGTCATAATTTCTTTGTGCGTGTTATAAAATAATTAGCTTTATTCTCATAAGATTCCTACAAACTTGATATTAGTTTGTAAACAGTTTTTAATTTTCCAATTTCACGTTTACACGCATTCATCAGAAGGCTTTTCTTATACAATTACACAAGTTGAGACAGAGAGATAAATTTGAAACACTGAAGACGTAAAATATACAACACTAGTGGTTTTTGTACCCTGGCAAGCCAGGGTACACAGGTTGCTGTTTAAAATGTAGACAGAGAGACAACTGTTGTCTGCGAGTTTCATTTGGACGATGATACCTCCCCATATCCCCCTTGATACCTCACCATACCCCCCCTCTGATATCTCCCCGTCCCCCCCCCCCATGATGCCTCATCATACCCCCTTGATACCTCCCCGAACCCACTTGATACCTCCCCATAACCCCTTGATACCTTTCGTACCCCCCTTGTAACCTACCTGTACCCTCCTTGATACTTCCCCGTTGATCGTTTCGCAGGTATGGATGAAAGGAATCGACCATCACCATACCCCCTTATATATACCCGTATACCCGTTATGCCTACCCATGCCCCTTTAAACCTACCCGTAGCCCCCTTTTACCTACACGTACCACCCCATTCCGATCCTTGATAATAATAATAATAATAATAATAATAATAATAATAATAATAATAATAATAATATTGAATAATACAAATAGAAATCATAAAAAACACCAAGGTTGTAAAATAAAATTTGATATAAGATATTATAATTATAATAATAAGTATTATTAGTTTAATAATAATAATAATAATAATAATAATAATAATAATAATAATAATAATAATAACGTACCACCCCATCCCGATCCTTGGTAATTGATTGATTGATTTATTGTTGCTTTAGGTCCAGCGGACTCCTCCGAGCCAAATCAGGACCGGCCGATCATTGGTAATAATAATAATAATAATAATAATAATAATAATAATAATATTGAATATAGAATAATACAAATAGAAATCATAAACACCAAGGTTTTAAAAGAAAATTTGATATAAGATATAATATTATAAATAATAATAATAATAATAATAATAGTTGATTGATTGATTTATTATTGCTTTAGGTCCAGCGGACTCTTCCGAGCCAAATCAGGACCGGACAACCCCCGATCCGCATAAAAGATCTGTTGAAACAACCCCAGTGGGAAAATTGAATGCCCTCCACCGGCCAGTCACTTTACAATAAAGACATCCCACGCGAGGGACGGCTGAGGGTTGACCTCAACTACGCGAACTCCCCGATTACAAAAACAAAATAGAATACAAACATCATTATAAATCACCAAAAAAAAAACATACATATAAAATGCCTATAGTGCTAAATAGTACATTCATAGGAAGCCCTAGTGACCACCCGGCAGAAAGCGTCCAACATTCCCAAGCTGATCCAACAGACCTCATACACAAACAAGGAGTCTTGTCCAGGAAGAGTTTTCAAGAAAAAAGGTAGGTCATTGATCTAGCGAAGAAGAATATAGTATATCAGAGTGGTAGGACAGATCGGGAATGGGAAAGAGCAAATGAGGAAGACAGCGACAGTGGGAATTTAAAGCACTAAATTTCCAGAAAGTGGGGATACTATTTATACTGAAACCCCCGGCACTCCAACGGGGGGAACTGTTGCCGCAGTTAATTTGTCATGCCTACAAAGGCAAGACAGGTTTTCAACTGGGGCTTTCACTGTACCCTTTATAGGTTAGAACAATCTACAGTGGCAAGATTGCTCATGACCCCAAGGGGTAAAATATTAATAGTAATAATATAATAATAATAATAATAATAATAATAATAATAATAATAATAATAATAATAATAATAAAGGTAAAAAGCCTAAATTAAAAAGAAAAATATCCATATTGTAGTTGGGAAAAAAAAAACATTAAAAAAAATATGGCCCGCGTCGGATTCGAACTTGGGTCGTCCTAAACGGGAGGCGAAATTGTTACCAACTAAGCTATCAATGCTTCGTACAAAAACAATCCATTTTTTGGTCTATATGGGAAAACATGCTGAAACCTCAATTTGATTTTTAATGGAAGCGCGCGGAATGAGGCTATTGCAGTTTGTGGACATTTTGTTTATTTATTTATCTCAGAAACGGTTACGTGTTCGGTAAGGAAATGTCGGCTATAACGATTTCGTGGGTTTTGAGCACACAGCAGGCCGATTCGCGGCCTCCAGCACCTGCCCAGATCAGCGTCCATAGGGGACAAACTTTATAGTAGAGGCGAAGGACTTCCGGCTAAGCAATTTATATAGATTTGGAACACAACACCGATATACGTTTTGCTAATTTTATGGTTCTTTCTCACTCAGGGTAGTAGAATAATAAAAACGGAGTTCAAGAAAACTATTTTCAAGAAAACTATCCTAGAGTAATAAAATAATGAGCTGAACTATAACAGGATTTTATCTCTCTCTGAAGTAATCCCGTTCTGGTCTGACAGACAATTACGTTTATCAAATTATGAAAATATTTCCAAAATTAGTTTCAATATTATATTGGCAGCAAGTAAATCATAAAATATAAATATTCAAATTACCGTGTCTGTCATGAACAGAATCCAGAATCACTACAGTGAAAAACAGAAATAGCCTATACGGTAACACATATTTCCGAGTGCCACAAATAAGCATAAATTTACTCTTTTTCACAGTCTTATCTTTCACTCCACTAATACTCTATCCTAGTCCTATTTCATCCATTCAATCACAGACACTCTCAGATGAATACGAGAATAGCCTTCTGTTCTCCAAACAGTCTTTATATAGCCAAGTTTCATCATCAAAATATTAATGAACTAGAAAATATAGTACCCACTCAAAGCAAATACATACGCCACATGCCTATGTCAATAGCCTTTGCTTGTGCTCTAGCTCTAATTACTTGTGATGTATACACAAATGAAAATATTTGCCAAGTCACTTTGTGACACCTACCCATAATAAACACATACTCATCGCCAACAGGTATTTTTTTATTATATTTTAAATTTTATTAATTAGTATTACACATATGTATCAGCAAAATCACAAAAAAGATCATCCATGTGGATATTTTATAATTAAAATAGCAGTGTTTGTTCTTTGAGCTCACAAACTTCCAAGTGCAATAGTTATTTAAATGTAGCAATTTATACAAAATAGTCAAAATCTACAGAAAATATTTGGCGCAGGAATGTTTGGCAGTAAATGAGCTAACAGTTTATATAACAGACAGTCGCTGTCACAGCAGCCAGAGTGAAGGCACTGGACGACCGTCAGACAAGGGATATTTCGGATAACCAGAAAACCAACACAAACACAGGACAATACAATACAATACAAGGTTATTGCTTTAGGTCCAGCGGACTCTTCCGAGCCAAATCAGGACCAGAGAGACGTTATCTTAAAATATTATAAAATGATTCAAGTCTTAAAAAACAAGCCTGTTACTCTTAAATACACAAACAAACTTTCACATGACACCTCTTTAAGAGACTTCTTTAAAACTGATGTATTAAAAATATATTCTCTTTCTTCAATCAAATCACTAAATTCAGTCCTAATAAAATCCAAACTAAACAAAACATGTCGATACAATTTATATGCGATAGAACAAACCAACATCATGTAAAAATTGAAACAGATGTTGACCATTACATACTTTAAAAATCTCTTTGAAAGGTATGGAACCAAAATATGTTTCCCTTTCCTCAATCAAATCAGCACATTCAGACATAAAATGGCGAACAGAAAAAGATTGATCACATGCAAAGCACCATGGTGGTTCTTCTCCTTTTAAAAGGAAACTGTGGGTGACATAAGTATGCCCAATATGAAGGCGAGATAACACTGTTTCTTCTTTGCGAGTGGATGCAAAGTTAGGCAAAGAAGTGGACAAATCGGGAAGAATTTGAAATAATTTGTTGTTGACATGGTTAGACCAGTCAGTCTGCCACAGTCGTTTACAATAAGATCCAGTCATACAACGTAGGTCAGAGTAGGGCACAAACTGGAAAATCTCTGGAGGGAAATCGAGATGTAGAGCATCTTTAGCCGCCCTGTCTACTGCAATATTGCCGCGGATGCCCATGTGACCAGGGACCCACATAAAAACTATCTTTTTACCCTCAGAAACAAGTTGTGTATGGAGGTCATGGATCTCTGCCAGAAAAGGGTGTGATATCTTTCTCGTGGAAAGAGCCTGAAGTGCTGACAATGAATCAGACATGATTAAAAATGAGGTTCTTTTGGATTGATAAACTTGTTTCAGAGCTAAATGAATTGCCTTGAGCTCAGCTGTATAAACAGAACAAAAATCAGGTAAACGCTGTTGCAAAGGCTGGTCTAAGTGTCTCCCAGAGACCGTTGCAGCAGCAACTGAATCTCCTTTCTTTGACCCATCTGTAAAAAGTTGTTCATATCCTGGGTATAAAGCACACTGTTCTAAATAAAGTTGGTTATATACGATTTCGGATGTATTGTTTTTAAGGAAAGCGGACAACTGCCAATTAATGTTTGGGATACATAATTTCCATGGGGGAGCTTCAGTCCGAAGTTCATCGTCGTTGATGGAAGCAACATCAATGCCTGCTTTTACCAAATGAGCTTGCATTCTGATGCCAAACGGAGGAATTGTGTTAGGTTTGGCTTCAAATTTCTGAACAAAATCTGGGTTGAAAACACAGTCATAAGCAGGGTTCATAGGATCAGTTTTTAATTTTAAATAGTAATTCATTGACAATTTTGTACGTCTCAGCTCCAGCGGAGGTTCCTTAGCTTCCACGTAAAGGCTTTCACAAGGGGAAGTGCGAAACGCACCCAAAGCAATGCGTAGTGCCTGATGGGCAACTGGATCTAGCATCTTAAGATAAGATTTTCTAGCAGAACCATAGACAATGCAACCATAGTCTAACTTGGATCTAATTAAAGAACGATATAACAGCAATAAAGTTTTCTTGTCAGCACCCCAGTCTGTACCACTGATAACCTTGAGCAAATTGCAGGCCTGTTGACATTTAGTTTTCAAAATTTTCAGATGAGGAATGAAAGATAGCTTTTGATAAAAAATAACACCCAAAAATTTGACTTGTTGGACCGCCTTTATTGGAGTTTTATTGAGGAGAATAGTAGGGTCTTGAATAATTCCCCGGTGCTGGGAAAAGTGAATACATTCAGTTTTTGCTTCCGAAAATTTAAAACCATTTTGTAAAACCCAGTCTTCAACGGCCTTGACACATAACTGTAGCTGACGTTCTGCAGATGCCAAAGTTTTACCTTTGGCTACTAACGCAAAATCGTCAACAAACAAAGAATTGTCAATTCCCCGTTTAACGGAACGAACAATATTATTTATTTTAATATTAAACAGCAAGGGAGACAAGATGCTACCCTGAGGCACTCCCATCTCCTGTTCCCTCATATCTGACAAAGATCCCCCAACCTTAACCTGAAAGAGTCTGTCCGTTAGAAAATTGGATATAAACAGAGGTTTATGTCCCTTCAAACCCATTTCTTGTAAATCTGAAAGAATGCCATATTTCCATGTGGTATCATAAGCTTTTTCCAAATCAAACATGATGGCAACGACATGTTCACCCTGGACGAACGCGTTACGGATAAAAGTTTCCAGTCGCACCAGGTGGTCAACAGTACTTCGACCACTTCGAAAGCCACACTGAGTGTTGGATAAAATATTGTTTGTTTCTAGATACCACAGTAAGCGAGAATAAACCATTCTTTCTAGCGTCTTGCATAAGCAAGACGTTAAGGCTATTGGTCTATAGTTTGTCGGGTTAGTATGGTCTTTGCCAGGTTTAGGGATGGGTACAATAATGGCCTTTCTCCACGAGGGAGGAAAGGTGCCAGTGATCCAGAGCTGATTGAAGATGTCCAGCAGTTGAGACCGTGAGTACCTTGTTAAATGTCTGAGAAATTGATAATGTACATCATCCGGTCCAACTGCTGAATCTGCACTTTTGTTAATTGCATCGTCAAGCTCGACTAATGAAAACGGAATGTTGTAATCTTCAGAATTATCGGAGGTAAAATTTAACTGTTGTTTTTCTTTACGGGTTTTAACTGTTTGAAAAGGGACAGAATAATTTTCAGAGGAAGAATTTGCAGCAAAAGAAGAAGCCAAAAGATCAGCTACTAATTTTTTTATCTCCGATTACGTCACCCTGCACAGTAAGACATGGGCTCACCTGTTTGTTACTTCTATTTTTGAGTTTGCGGACTACTTTCCACACCTTCGACAGTTTCGCTTTCGAATTAAGCGTGGAGCAGAAACCTCTCCACGATTCCCTTCTCTTTCGCTTGAAGAGCTGTCGGCATTGCGCTCGCAAACGTTGGTGGTTTTGTTTATTTTCAGTGCTTAGGTGTAAAAACATAGCTCTTAAAGCTTTTTTACGAGCTTGCTGAAGTTTTCTACATTCATCATCAAACCAGGGTTTTTTAAGTGTGTGAGGGTTTGACGAAGTTTGCGGAATGGACTCCTTGGCACTGTTAATAACTATGTCAGTATAAAGCTGTATTGGATCTAAGGCATTTGAAAATTCCTGTTTCTTAGCACGTAACTGGACCTCAGACAGGTTAGAAAACAGACTCCAGTTAGCTTGTTTCAGTTTCCACCTGCCATGAGTTTGCTCAAGGTTGTCTGAATCATGTTTTAATAAAACCGGGAAATGGTCGCTGCCATGGAGATCTTCTAAAACTGTCCATTTAAAATCCAAAAGTAACGAGGGATCACAGATTGATATATCAATGTGGGACAAAGAAGCAGTTCTTGAACAGGAAAAAGTTGGAGCACCCTCGTTCAAAGTTACTAGATTTAACGAGTCTAAAATGTCTTCAATTATTTTCCCCTGAGAATCGGTACGATCGCTACCCCACAGGGGAGAGCGTCCATTAAAATCGCCCAACAACAAAAAAGGGGTAGGTAACTGTTGAATCAAATTCTCAAGGCCATTTTTGTTTACATTTATGGATGGTGTCAAATATAGAGAACAAACTGTGAGGGATTTAAAAAAAAGATACTCTAGCTGCAATTGCGGGTAAACTTGTATTCAGTGAAATTGGGTTAAATGGGACGTTTCTATGAATAAAGAGTGAAACGCCTCTAGAAGATAGACAATCAATAGACGAATAACCAGTAATATTTATAATCTGTTTCTCTGACAGGAGAGTTTCCTGAAGGGCCAACACTTCAGGTCGATGCTCTGTCAGCAGACAGCAGACCTCCTCATAGTTTGCCCTTATCCCTCGGATATTCCATTGTAAAATGGACATAAAAATGAAGTAAAAGAATGCTAAAATTTTTATCTCCGAGAGCACAATTACGTCTCTTTATCGTTTGGACCCTCGTCCATCTCTTCATGTTCCATCAACCCCCCGAAACGGTTCTCCGTTTCGAGAGGCTGATGGTGCTTGGAAGAAAGGGGTCCGGGCCTTTGATTTTTCGTCAAAGCCCGGGAACCCAAACTGCCAGCCGACTTCTTCCCCTTCTCCCCAGCACCAGATTTTATATCTTCCCTCTCCCCTTCACCCCTGCCAATCTTTCCCTCTCCTCCTCTGACGCTCTTCTGCTGGGTAACTAGAATTTTAGTCGCCCCATCAACTACCCGGTCGCTAAAACCGGTCGTTGCTGGTGCGGTGGCATGAGGCATAACCTCCTTCGCGGCAGGAGTGACGGCTTTTGGCACGGCCGTCTGCGCGCTTGGAGTGACGGTTTTTGACGTGACCGTCTGCACGTTCTCCAATGTGTTCAATGGGGCTGGAGAGACCCCCCTCTGACTAAACGTTGTGAGCATTTTCTCGAGGCTATCCATTCGCTTGCATAACGCTTCCAAGATCTGACTCATCTTATTCATACAGGTTTCCATCGCCCGATGTGTAGTAGACTCCACAAGAGGCGTGGAACCTGCCACCGACGCAAAGGATCTTTCTAAAGGCATGGGTCTCTTATCCAGCACTTTCTTTCTGGCGTCACCGAAGGAGCACCCCTCAGTGGCCCGTATCTTTTGTATTTCAAGCTCCAACTGCCACTGAGGGCAGTCCTTGGAGCTGGAAGAGTGCTGCCCCGCGCAATTCACACAGCATATGGGGTCCTTGCATTCACCTTCATGTTTGTCTTTGGCGCACTCTCTGCAAGTTTCTTTGTTTTTGCAGGACTTGCTACCGTGGCCAAACCTTTGGCAACGGTAGCATCGCAAAGGCGAAGGTGTGAAAGGGGTAACCTTCACTCTAAGAAAACCCACCCTGATTGACTCCGGCAGCTTGGCCATCGCAAAAGTCACAAAAAGAGTATTAGTTGGGATACGTTTAGATCCTTTGGTGACATATACCATTTGTACAGCTGTGACCCCCTGGCTGGAGAGCTTGTCACGGATTTCTAAATCGGACATGCCAATCAAGTCCTGGCATCGAATGACTCCCTTGGAGGAATTCAACCGTCCATGCACAGAAACTTTGATTTGTCTGTCAACAAAGACGGTCAAATTCCTCTTTAGCAGACTATCTGACGCCCGTTTGGTTGAGCACTCCACCAGATAGGCCCCAGATCTAAGTTTTCTCACATCTTTGAAACCAACCGTTGAAATGGATTGAAAACCTTTGTGGATCGCAAACGGGGACAGCTTGCCTAGTGGCAGAGCCGAATCGGTCCCCTCCACAACCAAAAAACGAGGCCAGGCCCCATCCACCCCCGATGCACAAGCTTTCTGTCGTATGTCCATATCACTGTCCGTGTCCGAGTCCGGTCCGTCATCACGTAGTCGTCGTTTATTAGTAGAAGCCATGATTTTAAAGTAAGAATTCATCCCCCCTGCTCCCCACCCACCACGGAGTCCAACAAGGGGATGCGTCCAAGCGGAAAATCCAGCAAGGGAGCACACCAGGGCTACAGGGGGGATATACACCCAGACAATCCCGCACTGCCACTACGGTTTTGTTCAAGTTTGACCCATGAGCCGCAGCCTTCTAGCAGAGCTAGGGCAATACACGACCAGCCGCTTGACTGACGCGGGCCACGCCAGCCTCCCGTCTAGGAGAAGTCCGGGCCAAAGAGGTGTGTTAGTGTGAGGGACCGCAGTCCCTCAGTGACCTCAACCTCCAGGATCCCATTCTCCCCCGACACGGGTTGCCCTGCACGGCAAACGCAGGGGGCCAAGAGAAGGCCACAGAGAAAAAGAAGGGTAGAAAAAGAAGGAATGATGGGAAAAAGAAGACAGGGAAAGTCCGGTAAGGCAGAAGAAAGGGAGTCAAAACTGCATAGTATACTGGGAGAATTTAAGGGTGAAGAGAATATAGGTGAAAGGACCAATAAGACAGAAACAAGACAAAAGAGAAGAAAAAGGGGTAGGCAACTTTGTCACCCAGCCAGAGAGAGGCATGGGGTCCACCCCTGGCGCGCGGAGCCGAGCCCGTGGGGGCACAAACACAGGACGCAACAACAGAACATGAATAACAACAAAAAGTCACTTCTAGCACGAAGGTCTACCCTGGGAAGTTAGTTCTGGCCCCAGTCTGGCATTAGTGCATACTGAGTGCTCCGTCCCTTGGCTCATCCATTACTGTCATCCCTGAATATGGCCCCCCCTATATAGTCGCATCCACGACCCCACCAGCGACAGTTAGCTAGACACTGGCGGTAATGTACACGCAGACAAAAACGTGGATGCAGTGTGATGTGGTAAACATAATGTAGTAGGCCCAAACGGCCTGTGAAGAAAGTTGCAACCTCTTTTTCCCGCCAAAAGAAAACTTCCACTCCTTAAAACTTTCAACGCCACCTGGAAAAGCACATATTCCCGGCAGTACCAACAATTCCAGACACAGACTGGCCAAAGAACAACTTATTCTTCCTCAAAGTGTCCAACACCCAAACCCCGGTACAGCGCAAAATACCTGGCTGACACCCCTACAACGAAAAGCAACCACCGTCTTCAATGTAGAAATAGTGACTGACCAACCACATGGTTTACTCAGCATAACCACTGGGCTCGGCATTGCACGCATGCTGTGCATGTGCCTTTTTCGCCCACTGGCGAAAGAAACTGTAGCGAAAGCATGGGCACCCGAATCGACTGTGACAGTCTCTAGCTTTGTATTCCCCGTATGAAAACAAACACTTTTGCCAAATGTTCATTCTGCTTTTCAACCCCCACAGTTTGTAATAATTCTCTTCCTTTAACTCTGCGTTTTGTTGAATCATCGCTTTCCTTTTGTCAACTCTGGATTGAAAACACACATTTTCAACAGTGTCTATCCTTAAATCTTGGTCCTAAACTTTTCTTCGTCAAATATTTAAAACACAACCATAGTCATTGTGTGTGTGTGGGGGGGGTGTGGTGTGTGTGGGTGTGTGTTTGTGTGCATGTGTTTGTGTGTATATGTTTTGTGTATGTTCTGATTTGGTCTTTCATGTTTTTCTTTTGCTCCGTTTAATTATTTATGTATTTATTTATTTATTATTATTTATTTATTTTTCTTCAGTAAAGCCAAAGAGTGTATGAATTTATAAAGAGACGGAACTTCAAGAGAACACCGATCCGTACGCAGGAGTTGTGCCCCTTAGCCCTAGCTTGCTATAACATGGCGGGAGGAAGGCGGAAAGAGGGTGATAGAACAAAACAAGGAGGCGACTTTTTGCTCGGCAATTCATTGCAAGAATGCCAGATACAAGCTGAGCTGCAAGAGGAAGTCCTTTTATATGTATCTGCAGGATGAGGCGAGCTGAGTTGATGTTCCTTCTAGGTCTGGGTATGTATGGACTAGCAGGTCGTCCCAGTAACACGCGACGTTATCCATCCCTTTGAGCATCTTCCTCATCCCTCTCTTCAGGGTAGCACCGCTGTTGACGATGCCAAAAGGCATTCTCAGGCATTCGTACATCCCATCAGGAGTTGTAAAAGCAGTCTTTGATATGTAGACTCACTGGGACTTTCCAATAACCCTTGCTGAGGTCAATGTTTGAGAAGATTTTACACCCCAATAATTGGCGAAAGAGGTCTGCTGTAGTAGCCATTAGCTCGGGGTCGAAGACGGTGATCTTATTAACCTTCTTATAGTCGCTGCATACTCTGTTGCTCTCGTCCTTATTCTTCACGACCATGACAGTGGACACGTAGGGGGAACTGGACTCCCTGATGATGCCCATCTTCAGCATCTCATCGATGTCTTTCTTCAAGGATTCGCGGACCTTGAAAGGGATCAGGAAGGGTTTGGATTGAACGGGGATATCTAAAGTAAGGTGGACTTCATGTTCGACCAAAGTTGTAGAGTATGGGACATCACTCAAGTTATGGGGAAACTCGCCCATAAGGCCCTTGAGCCCCATCTTTTGACCCTCCGTCAGGCTTGATCCTAGCTTAACATCATCGATGCCTTCTTTGAGTGGAAGTCTCCAAGTTCCAACAGTTCCTCGCTGTCAAAGCTGTCGTCGATCACAGCTGCTGTTGCTGCGTGTACAGTTTCTGAAGGCCTTTCCACGTACAGCTCATGCTGGCCGACCTTCACCTTGTAGCTGTTGGTCCCCATCGCAGTCTCCACTTGGTACGGGCCTTTCCACTGCATCAGCATCTTATTGTGATCGGTAGGTAGCAGCACCAGCACTTTGTTGCCAGGTTTGAACTTCCTGTTCACAGCCCTAAGATCGTAGTAGTGCTTTCCACAGTCCTGGGACTTCTTCAGATTTTCTCTGGCTATCTCGAGAGTCTGCTCCAGCTTCTCCCGTAGCTCAAACACGTACTTGTAGCTGTTCTTCACCTCTGGGGTCTCAACTTCTTTTGTCCACTTTTCTTTCAGGATGTGCATTGGTCTTCGGATAGTTCTCTTGTACAGCAGCTCAAACGGAGAAAAGCCGGTGGACTCCTGCGGTACTTCTCTGTAGGCAAAAGGTAAGGTGTTGATGTAGCGATGGCATTGTCTGGGTTGCTCGCTGCACAGTTTCTTCAGGGTGGACATCAGCGTAGCATTGAACTTCTCGACGAGCCCGTTGCACATTGGATGGTAGGGTGCCATAGTCAAATGCCGGATGCTCAGCAGTCTGTTGACCTCCTCCATGCAGTCAGAGACGAACTGTGTCCAGAGGTCTGTCAGGATTTCTTCAGGCACTCCAAGTCTACTGAACATGTCCACTAGCGCCTTTGCCACAGTTTCAGCGTCAATCTTCTTCAGAGGCACGGCATCCGGGTACCGAGTCGCATAGTCCATTAAAGTCAGTACCCACCGATGACCTTCTTCACTCGGAGGTTTTATTTCGCCGATTGTCTAAGGCCACCCTCTGGAAGGGTCGGTCAATTAGGGGCATCCTCTGCATAGGAACTTTAGGGACCCTTCCTCGAGGTATGTTCTTCTGGCAAATGTCACATGATCGGTAGAAACGGCTGACGTCCACATGAAGTCCTGGCCAGTAGAACACCGCCTGGATTCTGTCCGATGTCTTCTTGATGCACAGATGACCTCCCATGATGGAGTCGTGAGCTACTTCCATCACTTGGCACCTTAGGGGTAACGGTACCATGACTTGACGTAGTGGTTTACCTCCGTTTACCCTCGGGTGCTGGAAGATTCTGTACAGGATCTTGGCCTTCACCTCGAAATAGACCGTGCCACTGCCTTTGGTCACGTGGTCTTTGCAGTTCCTGTACTTGGTTAGAGTACTATCAGCTTAGTGGAGCTGGATCAGCTTATCTCTGTCCACGATGGCAGCTTTGGAGTTGTCGGCGACCTTCAGTGACGTAGACGTCTTGTCTTTCTTGGCCTGGGCCCTAGTAGTGACAGCACCGACGATCTCGGGTCGGCAGGGCTGAGCCAGAGTAGACACATTATCCTGTAGCAGCTCTGTAAGGTCTCCATCGGAAAACGGCAATGGATCCTCCTCCACAACTTCGACGCATTGGGTTGAGGCAGGACTCCATTCTGAATCGGGGTCGTCGGGTCATCTCGCGCCGTCGATATTCCTGATCATCAAATCATACAGCGGCTTCTTCAGGCAAACCCCTTCTACTTCGCCTATGTAGAAAGGGGTGCTGACTTGAATCTTTGCAACTGGTGCTTTCACACATTTGCTGTCACCATAAGTGTCCATTTTGAATCACCAGTGAACTGTTCTTTAACGATTAGATCTCTGACGATGACCCCACTGCAGCCTGAGTCTCTGACAGTCACTTCATGATTTCCAACGCTTCCCTTGGAAGGCATGTTCTGGATGATCACAACGGAGCTGGTGACGACGGGGATGTATTTCCCATTGGCAACTAGAAGCTAGCCATCAGTCATGCACTCTTGCACGTCCGCAGGAGTAGCTGTGCGCTCGGTCTCACTCGGAAGAATGACACTCCCGCCGCACGCTTGATGGTCAGAGCTACTGCTTTGCCATCAATTGAATAAACGTCTCTGTCGGTTGCCCGCTGCTGTGTTGTCCGTATTGCTCTGCTTCCGCTACTTTTGTTTTGAGGACAGTTGGCAGCTTTGTGGTCTGTAGCGTTGCAGATGAAACAGCCTCTTGAATGCCCTTCTTTGGGAGGTGGCGTGGAGTCTGTGTGTCTCTGGCTCGTCTTACTCCCCTGGATCTGGTTCCCATGGTTTCCAGTCTTCTGAAAATGTTTCATCGCCATGGGTGGCCCCAGGGTCTTCCCGTGAGCGATGAGATAGCTCCTTAGCAGCCTCAGTCACATTTGACGTTCTCTTCGATTACTCTTTCTTGTATTCTCCGTCAGCTGCTTGCCTTTTAGATTCAGTTCCTTTCTGCCAGAAGTCAGCCATCCTGATATTTCTGGAAAATTCTTGACTATGCTGTATTTTTCCAGACTGTTCTAGAACAGCACGCTTTCTGCAGTAGCGCTGGTGCTTGTCACTAGTCGCCTTCGCTGACGCAGGCCCCGCTGTCCTCGTTATATGCGACGCTGCACCACACTGGTATTGATGTATACGTGCCTCTGCTGAAATAGACGCGACATCGGCTGTTCGCTCTATGCAATACTGGCGATGTAGCTCCAAGACTGTCCCTCGACGTAGTCTTGCGGCTGCCACATATTCCCTGTCCGTTGTTCGCTCACGAAGCAACTCTTCGGCGACTACATGCCCTTGCAGTCAACCCCAACCCGAATCTATTGGGAATGTAGTCCTAGTATGTTGGCCCCTCCCGACGCAACTCTTTGGCAGCTACCCTCAATGACTGCCTCTCATAACATTGACTCACTTGTCGCAGTTGAACCCTTGGCTATGGAGTAGATCGCGGCTTGACCCCCAAAATGTTACACTGTGGTTGTTTTTTTTATCAGTAGTTGATTCAGCCCCGATGCTTGAATCCTGATTAGTGTAACTCAGATTCGTTTATCCACGCAACCTGTTCACTCAGCAACAAGGCAGAAGTCGTCGTATGAAGTTTTCCAACTTTATTCAGCATACATCAACAACTGCATACAATCGCTCCATCGCCCTTTCCACTTTTTCAACTCTCTCTTTTTAACTTCCCAACTCTGAAATAGTGCGGCACATATAGTCTCTCTATATTCTAGAGAACGTTCGAACATTCCAGCCTGACGCAATTACAGCCAATCACAATAAAATTCGTCATCAGGACTATGCACTGTCTTACGTCATACAACTTTCTTTAGGCTAGAAGAATCGCTCAGCCACTAGTTGATTTATCTAGATGCCTCGATCGATAGTAAACAACCCTAGAAAATTCTCCAATGATATCGACCAACGAAAATTTTCAGCATTATACAAAGCTTCTTCTAACAACAATGCAAAATCAAATCAAAGGTAAATACATTCTATTATTGCATGCTTTGCAAAACAAAACATTCGGATCTATCGTACGCGTCTGAAACGTATTATCGTGCACGTCTCAAACGTAACAGTCAGTCTCACTGACTGGTTTGGGTGACTGAGCTGGCAGATTTGACCATTTACACGATGATCTGAAGTGATAACGGGTTTCAGAATGAAAGGAGGCAAGGAGAAAAAAAAAGAAAGAAAGAAGGAGAAGAAAAACTGTCACACCGTGGCAGTGTTCATTGTTGTTTTCGAACCATTTCACTGTCCTAGAATGTAGAGAGCTACACATTTTTCATCCAAACAGTAATTTGTCTGCCCCTGACAGATGCAGAATATGGATGCAATACTGCAGAAGAAAGTTCAAGAAGGGCTTGACACCAGCAGACCTCTACAAACGGAAATACGAGCTTTGCAGCTACCATGTTGAATCCAACAAGTACAATGTGTTGGAAAATGTTTTATATGATTTTCTTCCAAAATTCAGTCTCACTGAATAAAATTGAATGGTTTTGATACAGTGAACAATTTTTTGTTGGTATGTAAGACATGTAAGTCTGTCTGCTTCCAGAACAATGATCTGTCCTGTCAGTCTCAGTTGCTATTTTGTGTGTGCTGTTGTTGATGGTCTGTTACACACAATAGATCACTATTGATGTCATTTCGGAAACAATTGCTTAGCTAGCTCCGTGTTGGAATAAAGCACTTTATTATACGAGAGATTTTGTACACGGAGATAGACAGTTTTTCCACATTAAATTACATTACATTACATAATTGTTGCTTTAGGTCCAGCGGACTCTTCTGAGCCAAATCAGGACCGGACAACCCCCAATCCGCATAAAAGATCTGCTGAAACAACCCTAGTGGGAAAACTGAATGCCCTCCATCAGCCAGTCACTTTCCAATAAAGACATCCCACCCAGGGGACGCTGAGGCTGCACTCTAATTTATCGAACCCCCGTTTACAAAAACAAAATAGAATACAAAGTCAAACATTATAAATTATCAACAAAATCAACATATAAAATGCAGCCTACATTGCTAAATAATAACATCGTAGGAAGCCCTAGTGACCACCTGGTGAGAAAGCGTCCAATATTCCCAAGCTGATCCAACAGACCCCATACACAAACAAGGAGTCTTGTCCCGGAAGAGTTTTCAAGAAAAAAGGTAGGTGACTGGTCTAGCGAAGAAGAAGATAGTATAGCAGATTGATAGAACAGAGCAGGACTGAGAAAGAGCAAATGAGAAAGACAGCGACAGTGGGAATTTAAAGCACTAAATTTCCAGAAAGTGGGGATACTATTTATACTGAAACCCCCGGCACCCCAACAGGGGAGTTTTTCCACAATGGCATCGTAATGTGCAAAGATGCGAAAATGTAACCTTTGCTGTGGTGTGCACCAGAATTAGGATTTTTGTTTTCTGGACATTTTTTTATACATGTCGGTTGCAAAACAACGTTCCATTAGAGGCTCTTGTATGAAAATATTGTGCACTGCATTTGAGCAACAAACGCACAAACTGGAAAATAAAACACTAATACTTGCCAAATAGTTTATATAATAGGAGAAAAAAAAAGTGAAACCCAAATTCCATTTCATTTCACTGGTTTATTGACTATTTACATAGAAATATTAAACAAATGAACACACACCCTGGAGAGGATTGGGCCCTGCCAGGTCTTTCTTGCCCAAGACACACTGCATGATGAATAAAACCACTTACTCCATACCGGATCGGTCGTCGCCCGGGTCAACATCGGAAGTGACCATGATCTCATGATGATGTCTTTCCAGCTCCACTTGAAGAGAGTAAACACAGCAAAGTACACTAGACTGAAGTTCGACCTGGACAAACTGCAAGACCCGGAGGTGGCAGAAATATTTCAGTCCACAATCGGAGGGAAATTTGCACCACTGCTCATTTTGGGAGCTGGTGAAGTAACACTATGACCATCACCTTCTACTCAGCTCTGACAGATGCCGCCATGGAGACCCTTAAAAAAGCACCGGCCAAATCACACCTGAACTTTTGGACCTGTGTGAAAAACGAAGAGAGATGAAAAAGGATAAGAACACCTCACCAAAAAATCAACAATGACATCTGAAAAGACATGCGCACAGCAAAGGAGAGCTGGATAAAAGCTCAATGCTAGGAAATAGAGAACAATCTGAACAAGAACAACAGCAAGAAGGCCTAACAGACAGTGAAGCGGCTGACAAAAACAGCCCAAGGTCTCCACGATCCAAAGCAAGTCTGGCATATGCCTTACAGAAGAACAAGAAGTCTTGGACAGATGGACAGAGTACTGCTCTGACCTCTACAACCACACACCAAACGGAGACCCATCAGTTCTAGCATGTCCTGAGAAAAGAAAAGAAGAAGAAGTCCTCCCAATTCTCCGAGAAGAAGTTTAAGCAGCAGTACACTCGCTGAAGAAGGGGAAGTCAGCAGGATTGGACAACATACCTGCAGAACTGCTTCAAGCAGGAGAACAAGCGATGATTGGCGCACTCACCATTATCTGTAACAAGATCTGGCAGAGTGGGGAGTGGCCTACACCATGGACCCAGTCGCTTGTCATCACTCTTCCCAAAAAAGGTAACCTTCAGGAATGTGAAAATTACAGCACCATCAGCCTCATTAGCCATCCCAGCAAGGTCCCCCTGAAAATAATACTCAACAGGTTGAAACCCCAAGCAGAACAAATCATAGCTGAAGAACAAGCAGGATTCAGGCAGGGCACAGAACAGATTTTCAACCTTAGAATAATCTGTGAGAAATACCTAAAGCACCAACAACATCTATACCCAGAGGTGCCAACCTCCTAATCTTCTTGTGAGTATTTCCGGACCCGTTTGTCAGTATTTTTTAACACTTGTTAGTATTTTTTTTTTCTCGCAAAACCCAGCCTACGACATTATATTATAACGAAAGGCTTACCTCTGAAACAGCAGGCTATTTTTAGTCCTCTAAAATCACCATGAAAATCAGTTTGTTGAACACCACACTTTTACTCTAAAATCACCATAAAAATCAGCTTGTTGAACACTACACTTGTGGCGCAGTGGATAAGTCGCCGGTTTCCTATGCCGAAGGTCGCGGGTTCGATTCCCGCAAGGGGCGAACGTATGTGACTTAGGTACGAGACTATTGAGGTCACCGAGGGTTTTCTCCGGGCACTCCGGTTTCCTCCCTCCCTTCAATAATGGTACAGGACGCAGTCAATATAAAAATGTCAAAAATAAAAATTCGATTTTCTTTCCGTCTTCTAATAGCGATCTCCCTGCCTTTACACCACCTGTTTGAGTGATGGATGTGTGTTTGGTATGTGTGAGGGTGGATGAGACAGGTGAGCGTGTATGTTGGTATAGGTCGCCGCGCTTTGAGCCTGAATGATTTGGGGTAAGGCGCGTATAGCATCCTGTATTATTATTATTATTATTACTTAAAATGAATGATACTGATAGTCTTTCCAATAAAAGCAATGTCAGCAACAAAACAGTTTTATTGTTTCAAGGACTTAGCACTAGCAGTTGCATTTTTCAGAAGTGTTGGAGAGGTTTTTTTTTGTAGCAGTCAGTATTTCACATTTGAATTTCTTGATTTCAACTGCAGCATGGCATTCAGTGTCTTACTTCCCATAGTCCCTCTAAAGTCAGTTTTATTTTTTCTAACCAGAGAAAAGACCGTTTCACATGAACAGTTGGACACAGGGCAGGAGAATCCTCAGTATGATCTTGGACAGTAAATAATCTTTGTGTCTAGCAGATGCAACATGCCTGGCAATATTGTCAAAGCCACCAAAGCCACCATGATTTATAAAAAAAATCGAAGCCACAAACAGTACATGGTGTGTACTTTGTTGACAGTTTCGACGCAATGATGCATGAATGTGCTTCTGTGTATGAATGCAGAAAATCTTGCAGACGTTTAGTTGCAGGCTTTGTTTTCTTTGACGAGGAATCGGCTTCGTCATCAGACTTAGCAGCTTTTCTTTTTCTGGGTCTACCACGTCCTGCCATTTTCACGATTCTGAAACACTCTGAAAGGCGGTGAAGACTATTATGGAGGGAACTCGTACAGGTCTATTTTTAGACTAGGGGTAGGGTACGGGTAGGGTAGGGTTGGGTAGGGTAACCCTAACCCAACCCTACACCCAGTTGACGTCAGTCTAAAAATATATCTGTACGAGTTATAGTCTTCACCCCAAAAGGCTAAGAACGAGTGTTTTCATTGGACAAATGGATCACGTGTTTGATTCGGGTCGTGCATGCTCGGAAAATACCACTGACACACAGTGACGTTCTGTGAGTGTACAAGTTCTATTCTGAGACCAGAAACCGGTACAGAAGCACTGCTGGCAAAGATAAACGATCGGCAACTTCTCATCCATATTCTTATAAAAGCTACTGTATTTCCGTATTTAATACACTTCGCCGGAATTAAATACGGTCAATCCGTACTGGTTGGCACCTCTGTATACCATGTGTTTGTAGACTTCAAAAAGGCGTTTGACCGTGTCTGGCATGCAGCTCTGTGGGCAACCATGAGAGTGTACAACATCAGCCCTAAAATTATTGAAGTCATCAAAAGCTTGTATGACAAGGCTACCTCCACAACAGCACCATCAGAAACTGGTTCAGAACAAAAATCGGTGTGCGTCAGGGATGCCTACTCTCTCCAACACTCTTCAACATCTTCCTAGAGCGCATCATGTCAGATGCCCTTGCAGATCATGAAGGCACAGTCAGCATAGGGGGTACAGCAATCTCCAACCTTTGTTTTGTGGATGACATTGATTGATTGGCTGGAGAGGAACAAGAACTTGAACAGCTGGAACAGAGGCTTGACACCACCTCCAGAGCCTATGGAATGGAAATAAGTGCAGAGAAGAACAAAATGATGACCAACAACACCAATGGCATCAACACGGACATCAAAGTCCAAGGCCAATCCCTCAAGCATAGCTTCAAATATTTAATTTAGGAGCCATTGTAACAGACAATGGCTCCCGACAGGAAGTCCTCTCCAGGATCGCACAAACAACTGCTGCCCTGGCGAGGTTGAAGCCAATTTGGAAAGACTGGACCATCAGTCTACATTCCAAGGTAAGACTGCTGCGCTCTCTTGTCATCTCCATCTTCCTATACGCTTGCGAAACATGGACCCTCACAGCAGATCTCCAACGAAGAATACAAAGCATGGAGATGAGGTGCTACAGAAGACTTCTGGGCATTTCCTATACCCTGCACATCACCAACGACGAAGTCTGACAGACCATCACACAAGCCATTGGACAACACGATGTCCTGCTCACAGTGGTGAAAAAACGGAAACTCCGATGGTATGGCCGCTTCGCCAGATCATCAGGTCTTGCAAAGACCATCCTGCAAGCCACAGTGCAAGGAGGCAGAAGAAGAGGGAGACCGAAAAAGAGGAGGGAGGACAACATTCGAGAATGGACTGGTTTGACACTGAGTGAAACAATCAGGGTTGCTGAGGACAGGGAAAGATGGAGTACGCTAGTTAAACGATCATCTGTGGTGCCCCTACGACCTCCGAGTTACGGGATAGGATAGGATAGGAACACACACGCACTCCCAGAAAAAAAAAGTCAACAAGTGCACACACTTATGTACAAAAAAAATCACTGGTGTGCACACAGGCACAGTTTCAAGCACTGTCCACTTGCATGAGCCTAAGAAACCCAAGCATGGACAGATAATTGTTTCACAGCAATTAATTGGAAATAAATTTGGGGCTATGACGAGATAGGGGGTGGGGTGTTTTGGGGGGGCTAAAGACATCAACAAAAATTCCATACATTTTCAAGCTTAGGATGCTTTATATCATACGTTTTAATCACCCCCTCTCACTAAAGTGCTACTTCATTAATGAAAGTCACAGCCAAGGGAGGCAAGCGGACAGCCTCCACATAGGTCTAATTAAAGAGTTCTGCCTCTTATTGTTCATACACACACTCTTTGGTAAAGCGCTATGAGCTCTAATGAGGAAGGGGCGCTGTACAAATATTAATTATTATTATTAACAATAATAACCTCACAAGACACACACATACATAAAGAGAACACACACAGATGCTCCCAACACACACGCCATTTCAACAATCATGAGCAAAAATCAACCAATAAATAATTAACAAACACAAGTTGTACTGAAGCTGCAAAGTAACACCCTGTGAATAGTATTGCCTACCAAAAACGTTTTGTACCCAGTGCAGTAGTGGTAATATCGCTGGGTCGTACAGTGATTACATACTTGTAAACCTGTACCCAAATACACCTCGTCCTGTAAAGTTTGTTTACATCTCGTCCTGTGTTTTCATTGTATTTGTTTGTTTACTGTATCCCGACCGACACTAGGTATTTGGGCCTTACCCTCAACCTTTTTTGGGATTGTCTGGGGAAAAAATTGAAAAAAATCCCCAAAAATGTGCACTCAAGGTAGAAAAGGGATTTTTTAAAAACAAAACAAAACATGAAAGCCAACCTACCGACCCTATTTCTTCCCCTATATTACCGTAAAGATTTTTTTTTTAGTCGCTTTATCATTATTATGTTTATTGTTATTATTATTATTATTATTATTATTTACTGTTATTCGTAGACTTCAAAAAGGCGTTTGACCGAGTCTGGCATGCAGCTTGGTGGGCAATTATGAGAGTGTACAACATCAGCCCTAAAATTATTGAAGTCATCAAAAGCCTCTATGACAAGGCTACGTGCAGTCCTCCACACCAGCTCCATCGGAAACTGGTTCCGAACAACAATCGGTGTGCGTCAAGGATGCCTACTCTCTCCAACACTCTTCAACATCTTCTTAGAGCTCATCATTTCAGATGCCCTTGCAGATCATGAAAGCACAGTCAGCATAGGGGGAAGAGCAATCTCCAACCTTCGTTTTGCGCTCCCTTGTCATCTCCACCTTCCTATATGCTTGCAAAACATGGACCCTCACAGCAGATCTCCAATGAAGAATAAAAAGCATGGAGATGAGGTGCTACAGAAGACTTCTGGGCATTTCCTATACCCAACACATCACCAACGACGAAGTCCCACAGACCATCACACAAGCCAGTGGACAACATGATGAACTGCTCACTGGTGAAAAAACGGAAACTCCGATGGTATGGCCACGTCACCAGATCATCAGGTCTTGCAAAGACCATCCTGCAAGGCACAGTGCAAGGAGGTAGAAGAAGAGGGAGACCGAAAAAGAGGTGGGAGGACAACATTCGAGAATGGACTGGTTTGACACTGAGCGAAACAATCAGAGTTGCTGAGGACAGGGAAAGATGGAGTATGCTGGTTAAACGATCATCTGTGCCTGTGGTGCCCCTACGACCTCCAAGTTATGGGATAGGCAGAGGTGCCAACCCCCTAATCTTCTTGTCAGTATTTCTGGACCAGTTTTATTATTATCAAAATCAAAAATGGGGGGATGGGAAGTCATATAATTAAAGTATACTTTTACTCATTTACGAGAATGGTTGGTAAACACTAAAAACGAATGCATTATTATATCAAGTTTACACTATAAGTCTACGCTGAAACTGTGACAGTGCTAAGAACATTAATTTGCCTGTTGCAGCCGACAGTTCAGTATTGAATAACACCTCATTGCGGACAAGCAAACAAACACACAAACAGACAAGGTTAAATCTATACATTTTATGATTTATTAAGTTCCAGTAGACTAACTACTTGCATAATATGATAAAGTAATTTATGTTTTATCTTCTAGATCATATAAAAAAGAAAATATTGTGTTTTATTTAGCAGTCATCTCTCCTTTCCGCTCTGGACAAGGTAAACTTTCTTTGATAAAGGCAAAAGTTATTCTTTGCGTCACAAGTCGAAGATTCAGCAAGGTAAGCCTAAATAGATTCGACATGCAAATGAGCTTGAATGAATGAATGAATGAATGAATGAATAATTTATAAAGCTCGTAAATATCTCCATGCCGACGGGCATGATCGCAGCGCTGGTGGGAGGGAGGTGGATAAACACACACATAGACAGTTGCAGGAAGGGAGCATAGATCATAACTTAACATTTTAATTCCTTCACTATTAGTCCAAACCAACAGGCTTTTTGAAAGTAAGTAAATCCTATAAAAATGATATATATTCTAATTTACTCTTTACAGTTGTGTTTACAACTGAAGAAAAGTCCCACGGAATCGAAGGGGTATGAATATGTTTATTTTAACTTTTTAAAGCGAACTATTTTTTGATGCGAATGCATTGGGGAACCCCCATTTTTACCGCCCAGATATTGTTCCGCATGACGTCAGGAATCTACAGCCAAGTGATGAAATGTGCGTAGGTGACAATGTCAATGGCATTGTTGATACACAGGCTTGGAAGTATCGTCTCTCGTAGGCCTCAATTACATACTATACATACTATACCACGTAAGTATGTAGGAGGGGAAAGAAAAGACTTCAGAGCCTGTGGTTGATAAATGCATGTAGTATTGGTCATCTTATGGCTGATGCAGGCTTGCAGGAGGCATGGTGGCCGAATGGTTAGAGCGTTGGCTTGCGGATTGGAAGGTCCCGAGTTTGAGTCCAGGCCGGGCATTGTGTTGTGTCCCTGGGAAAGACACTTTACTCTCGTTTCCTACTCCTTCGGATGAGAGTATAAACCGAGGTCTAGTCTGTGTCGCATACATTACATCATAACGGACTTTAAAGATCCTGACGCTCATGTCCTAGACGGGTGAGCGCAGGTAACAAGAACACACCCAGCATGCACCTTGGTAAAAAAAAAAGTGCCATAATGATCAACACGATTGATTGTGGGCATATACGGCAAGACAAGACAAGGCAATAGAGGCAGTTTGTGCATCAAATTCTGCAGTTCACATCATTGCTGGAAAGGCTTATTCTAGGGCAATTAGAGCACATTTTCTTGTCGAAGCAGCATTGAGTGCAATATTTGTAAGCACTTCCTTCAACATGTCATGGCTGTTGCTCCATCCTGACACTTTGTCCAATGATTACAATCCTAGGAAGGAAAACGGTGATTGTCAAGAAGAAGAGTCACTTCTACATAATCCTGCAGATCTTGACATAACAGAGTCTGTTGGCAATGATGACTTTGATTAGGCTCTTTTTGAATCACTGATGCAGAGCAAAACAACAGCAAGAGATGCTGCAATACATCCTGTATTAGGACGCATTAAAGCAACGTTGGAAGATTTCAAACGACAATGTTCAAGTAGAACGAGCAAGCTATGGATTCAAGAAATGGTACACCTCCTCCCCACAGCAATATAGGCTGAGAGAACTGGAGACTTCAAGCTCCATCTATCTGCTGTTGCCCAAATGTTGCCCTATTTTGCTGCTTCAGGGCACAACCTCTACACCAAGTCGGCCAGACTGTACTTACAGCAAATGATGGAGTTGAACAAAACCTACCCAGAAGTCTATCACGATTTTATGGCAGGCCATCACGTGAAAAGGAAAAGCGATTGCTATAGGGCTGGTCTGTCGTGTGATCTGGTGATTGAGCAAACTTTGATGAGGACGCTGACGTCAAATGGTGGCCTAACTAAAGGGCGCGGAATGGGCGAACGACAAAGGCTTGTTTGGCTTCCCTCTATGCCTGCTTGTGCAACAGCAAACCAATGGATGCAATCCTTGACGCAAACAGAATTCACAACAAGTGAACAGCACAAAGATTCTTCTGAAATAAGGCAAGAGAAAGACCACAAAGAAACTTTGACAGTCATCAACTATGTTTCATCAAAAAATACGTTTTGCGCTGACATGAGTCTTAGGTCTATTGCTACTGGCCAAGCAGCTGACTCATCTGTCAATGCTGACCAAGCTGTTGAAATTGGTCAGCGCATTCTCCAAGGGATGACGGGTCAATCTCCAGCTGACGTGACGTTCAAGAAAAGCAATCAAGCAGTCACAATGGTGACAAAAAATGGAGTGACTATTGGCCAGGAAATGGTGCAAGTGGATCCGCAGTTATTGTTTCAAAGGTTGGTGCAAGTCGCTGGGAATGATACCAACAGGCTCGAAGAAATGTTTTACTATGGACTGGCCAATGTACCTGCCTCCTTGTTTGATGCGACAGGATTCCCCAGAAAAGCCAACAAACATACTCTTGCAGGATTTCTCTGGTCTGCTGTCAATAAAACTGCATCCTTGCCAAGAGAAAATGTGAAATACATTCTCGATGGTGGATCCCTTTTGCATCGCCCTCCATGGCCCAGAGGGTCGTCCTAAAAGATCTAGCAGAGATGTATGTCAGCTTTGTTGCTAGGAAACATACACTAGCTACAATCATTTTCGATGGCTATGTTGATGGCCCAAGTACCAAAGATGTTGCCCATCTTCAAAGAAGCAAAGGCATGGTTGGGAGACATGTAGCCTTTGATCCTAACATGATCCTCTGCGAGATGAAGGAAATATTCTTGGCCAACTGCGAAAACAAACCGGAACAACAGTCTGTAATAACATTCCTTTTGCCCATGCACTCTGTGGATACGACACGACATCTCATCCCTTCAACATCTCAAAATCACTCACAGTCAAGAAGCTTGATTCAGGAGAGCTCCTGGATGAGGCTAGAGTATTCAATGATAAGATGTCAAGTCATGATGCTGTTGCAGCGGCTGGTGAGAGGGTACTTGTTCACCTGTACAGGGAAAAACGTTCTGATACCTTGACCAAACTGTGGTTTGTCAAATATGAGCAAAAAGTGTCTGCAAGCAATACACAAATCCAAGCTAAAGTGCTCCCCCAACAGCAGCAGCAGCTGAATTCCATGCCTACAGAACATTCTACCAAGTCCAGGAGTAGCTGAGTCTAGACAGAGACCATGGTCTATCACCAATGGATTGGGAATGGAAGTTACAGGAGGGTGGGCTACTTCCAATCATAACTAATAAGCCAGCTTCTCCATAGGATATTTTGAATGTTATCCGCTGCTGCTGCTAGAAAGACTGCTCAACTGGCAGATGCAGATGCAGAAAGCACGGACTTACGTGCACCACAGCTTGTGGAGAATGCTGTGGAGTCAGCTGCACAAACTCTGTGGTTCAGCTGGATGACGAGTCGGATTCTGAGAGCGACTAAGGTAGACCACTTCTATATTCTACTGGAGAACTAATCAATTTCCTGGGATTTTCTGTTTTTCTTTATTTCGTGTGTCTTCCTTTTAACTAATCTTTTTTCTCTTGTGAATTAAATAGAAGTCGACTTTTACAATCAAGATCAAGATTTTTAAGATTATCGGAATTTCGCATTTATACCCCTATGTTAATTAAATTTTAATCCACAGTCAGAACTAAAACTGACACAGAAAGCGTTGAAACAGATTTTCGGACTATATATGTTAAGACAAGAGCTTTCATTTGACATGCAACATGATATGGTTTTGAATGAAATGTTTATTTCAAGTAATCTCCCTTTGACGTTTTGAAGTGTGAAAGCACCAAAAATCATGTTTCAGACCCCTTTTTTTACTGGGACTTTATATAGGTATTTCCTCATTGCTTAAAGAATATTTTTTACTGCATAGCATTTTTATAGGAATTAGTTGCTTATTTGGCTATTTATTTCATTACTGGGACTGGACTATATCGCTCAACACATTCTAGCAGGCAGACCAGTCAATCAACATTTATGCAATACTTTCACCCAGTGACTTGGGGCTATAAATAGCAGCCAATCAGAGCCGGTATGATTCCTCCGGATAGTCGCATGTTTCTTGTCTTTCTCTTTTTGCTGAATCTGTGTAGTATTACTTTTTCTTTCTGTTAACAGATATGGTTTTTCTAAAATATTTAGCCAAGTGAAACAAAACTCAGTGTTTCAGTAGACAAAATATTACAAATAGATAAATTAAATACTACAGCCACTGTTTATTTTAGCGCGGCTAAGATTCAGTACGGTTTTGACGGGAACGTTCTTAAAAAATCATATGGACGATTCGGCGGAAAGTAGATTGGACGTTGGGGCGACATCGCCGAAAGTGCCCACAACCAAAACTTCCAGATACCGTGGATGTGTACCGGCCATATTCTTAGATCTTTTGACCTAGATCTTTTGCTCCGGCCCTCACTGCGGAGCACAGACTAGTAGTCCAATCCAACAGGCTTTTTGAAAGTAAGTAAATCCTATAAAAATGATATATATTCAAATTTACTCTTTACAGTTGTGTTTACAACTGAAGAAAAGTCCCACGGAATCGAAGGGGTATGAATATGTTTATTTTAACTTTTTAAAGCGAACTATTTTTTGATGCGAATGCATTGGGGAACCCCCATTTTTACCGCCCAGATATGGTTCCGCATGACGTCAGGAATCTACAGCCAAGTGATGAAATGTGCGTAGGTGACAATGTCAATGGCATTGTTGATACACAGGCTTGGAAGTCTCGTCTCTCGTAGGCCTCAATTAAATACTATACATACTATACCACAAACGTATGTAGGAGGGGAAAGAAAAGACTTCAGAGCCTGTGGTTGATAAATGCATGCAGTATTGGTCATCTTATGGCTGATGCAGGCTTGCAGGAGGCATGGTGGCCGAATGGTTAGAGCGTTGGTTTGTGGATCGGAAGGTCCCGGGTTTTAGCCCAGGCCGGGCATTGTGTTGTGTCCCTGGGAAAGACACTTTACTCTCGTTTCCTACTCCTTCGGATGAGAGTATAAACCGAGGTCTAGTCTGTGTCGCATACATTACATCATAACGGACTTTAAAGATCCTGACGCTCATGTCCTAGACGGGTGAGCGCCGGTAACAAGAACACACCCAGCATGCACCTAGGTAAAAAAAAAAATTGCCATAATGATCAACACGATTGATTGTGGGCATATACGGCAAGACAAGACAAGGCAATAGAGGCAGTTTGTGCATCAAATTCTGCAGTTCACATCATTGCTGGAAAGGCTTATTCTAGGGCAATTAGAGCACATTTTCTTGTCGAAGCAGCATTGAGTGCAATATTTGTAAGCACTTCCTTCAACATGTCATGGCTGTTGCTCCATCCCGACACTTTGTCCAATGATTACAATCCTAGGAAGGAAAACGGTGATTGTCAAGAAGAAGAGTCACTTCTACATAATCCTGCAGATCTTGACATAACAGAGTCTGTTGGCAATGATGACTTTGATTAGGCTCTTTTTGAATCACTGATGCAGGGCAAAACAACAGCAAGAGATGCTGCAATACATTCTGTATTAGGACGCATTAAAGCAACGTTGGAAGATTTCAAACGACAATGTTCAAGTAGAACGAGCAAGCTATGGATTCAAGAAATGGTACACCTCCTTCACACAGCAATATAGGCTGAGAGAACTGGGGACTTCAAGCTCCATCTATCTGCTGTTGCCAAAATGTTGCCCTATTTTGCTGCTTCAGGGCACAACCTCTACACCAAGTCGGCCAGGCTGTACTTACAGCAAATGTTGGAGTTGAACAAAACCTACCCAGAAGTCTATCACGATTTCATGGCAGGCCATCACGTGAAAAGGAGAAGCGATCGCTATAGGGCTGGTCTGAAGTGTGATCTGGTGATTGAGCAAACTTTGATGAGGACGCTGACGTCAAACGGTGGCCTAACTAAAGGGCGCGGAATGGGCGAACGACAAAGGCTTGTTTGGCTTCCCTCTATGCCTGCTTGTGCAACAGCAAACCAATGGATGCAATCCTTGACGCAAACAGAGTTCACAACAAGTGAACAGCAGAAAGATTCTTCTGAAATAAGGCAAGAGAAAGACCACAAAGAAACTTTGACAGTCATCAACTATGTTTCATCAAAAAATACGTTTTGCGCTGACATGAGTCTTAGGTCTATTGCTACTGGCCAAGCAGCTGACTCATCTGTCAATGCTGACCAAGCTGTTAAAATTGGTCAGCGCATTCTCCAAGGGATGACGGGTCAATCTCCAGCTGACGTGACGTTCAAGAAAAGCAATCAAGCAGTCACAGTGGCGACAAAATTTGGAGTGACTCAATTCAATTCAATTCAATATTTAATTTAACATCTTTTCACAACAATGTGATTTTAGACAACCATAACAAACAAAGAAACAAACAAACAAATAGAAATTGTTAATTATAGTAACTTAAATAAATCTGTTCCGACAATGATACGCGCGATGTCCTGTAACATCGAACTATATAAAATGACTCGAATATCGTCTTGTGCACATAAAATAATTCCATTTTCTTTGTACAGTGCTGTTAAAACAGGACAATCAAATAATATGTGGTGTAAGGAAATAGTTCCAGCACATAAACAAGTAACATTTTTCAAATATTTTGTACACCATGAATTCAAGCGTAGCTTATATATACTAATCTAGCAATAGTTCTGGAACAACTAACAATATTTACTTTGGGTAGTATATTAGTAAAGTGTTGTTCTAATAACGAATAATATTCAAATTGAGCTAATTTTACATTAGAAATTTCAATTCAATTTCAATTTCAATTCTTTTATTTAACGTCTCTTCACTTGCTGAGTGATATTAGACCATATTTTTACATTAGAATTAAAGACTGTATGCTCACTTTTCATTGCACCTTTTTTGGCCAATTTATCTGAAATTTCATTACCATAAATCTCTAAATGTGATGGGACCCAACAAAAGGTAATTCCAATTCCTCTAATTCTAATACTATGAATAAGATATTCTTACTTCAAACATTATATCTGTTCTCTTTCTACATTTCTAATTTTTTAAAGCATAAAGCACTGATTTAGAGTCAACACAAATTAATATATTAAATATCTTAGAAGGAATGCTGAGGATGTATTCTAGTACCATCATTATTGCATATAATTCACACGTAAATATTGAAAACCCTTGACCAAGATAGTAAGACTTTTGAATATTTAGATAAGGTATGGGGTGTCGGATAGTGCAGTGGTTGGAGCACTCGCTACTGTGTCGAAAGTGAAGCACCGTCCGGTGCGGTTAGCACTTGGATGGGTGACCGCTAAGGCGTGAAGCGACAAATAACAACGCCCCCAGTTGACCCAACTGTGATTGAGTACCTACTCTCTTGAGGGTGGGGAAGGTAAAGCAGCGAGGGAGAGAGTTGGGCATCACTCTCATTACGCTGGCCCAAGATAAGTGTGATCTCCAACATCACGCTCCCCTACGGCCACAAGGCTATGGGACTACCTTTACCTTTTTACCTTTTAGATAAGGTATGAAAAATCCTGCGCCACAGTTTGATGAATCCAAAACACTACCATCAGTGAATGCTTTTAAATGATTAGCATAATTATTATTTAAATGTTCTGTAACTTCACATTTTAAAATTTGACAATACTCATTTTTCGTTAAATCAGTATAATCTATGTCAAAATGTGCATTTAAATGTTCCCACGGTGGAAATTTAGGAATATCTGGTAATACTGAAATTGAAGTAATATCAATATTGCAGGCTGCCATAATATCTTGTGTATAATCTTTAATTGTTTGAATATAGGGAATAGTTTGAGCTCTTTTAGGATAATCCACACTGCTCACATTCAAAATTTCGTCCGTTACTGAATTTTTTTACAGACAAACATCTAATTACATATTTTGAAGTGGCTAATTTACGCTGCTCAGCTAAAGATAATATACCTGATTCTTTATATGTATTTTGAGTATTAGTATGAATTGGTACACCCAAAGCCAATTTGATCGATTTGCTGTCAATGCTTTGTAATTTGTTGAGAAGATATAAAGGAGCAGAAAAATATACCTCTTGTCCGTAAATTAATTTCGATCTCACTAATGATGTAGCCAAATGCAGTAAAGTTTTTGTGTCATGGCTAAACGGCTGTGTACTTATGATTTTTAATAAATTTAATCTTTGCCTTGCTTTATTAATTAAATATTCAATATGATATTTCCAATTTAATTTAGGTGTAAAATAAACACCTAAAAATTTTATATTTTGTTTGTATAATAAATTTTGACCATTAAGTTTTATTTCAGGCAATATTTTAGGATTTTTTTCATTATTGAACAACATTAGACTTGTCTTTTCTCCAGAAAGCTCTAAACCATTTTCTGACATATAATCAACTAAACTGTTAATTTCCTTTTGATATATTTTCTCATTATATCTAATATTTGTTTTATTTGTACATTTTCTAATTTTTGTATTTAACCAAATTGCAATATCATCTGCATATTGCACAACATCAGTGTTTCCCACAGCTTTTTTTTTCAGAGAGTCCTTGGGACTCTGGTGCAAAATTTCAAGAGTCCCCTTACAAGATTTGAGAGTCCCCTTACAATTCCTACATTTACCTTGATTTTGATTACCAACATCACGGACACACAAATACGCCTCAAAGTCAAACAAAGCTTAGTTTCCAATGCAACTTTATTGAAAATTATGAATAGCCATAAAACAAGCAACACAACAAGAGGAATACTGTTCTGATAAATAGTAGTAATAGTAGTAGTAGTAGTAGTAGTAGTAGTAGTAGTAGTAGTAGTAGTAGTAGTAGTAGTAGTAGTAGTAGTAGTAGTAGTTCATCAATAAGATTTTTGAAACTGTTTAAAGTTTTTGCCTGTGTAATATTTTGTGGAAGTTTGTTCCATAGAGGTGCAACTCTATTACTAAAAGTATGTTTTCGAAAATTAGTACTGCTATGCTTAATAAATAATTTGTTAACAGAATTTCTTGTTATATCAAATTTGTTTAGTTCAAAAAATTTGTTAGTATCTAATTCATCAATGTTATTTACAATTTTATAAGCTTGTATTAGGTCTCCTCTCACTCTTCTGGCTTTTAGGCTTGGCAGACATAATGATTCCAGTCTGTCTCTGTAAGAAATATCTTTCAGTCCTGGAACCATTATAGTTGCTCGTCTTTGTACACGCTCAATAGCAGCGGACTGTCTCTTTAATAAAGGGTACCAAATAATATTGCCATATTCGAGAAGAGGTCTAACCAAATGTTACAAAGAAATCCATTATTGACTAGAGGAACCTTAAAATCACATAAAATGTGCATCGTCTTCTGCATTTCTGCGGGTTATCGTTTTCCGTAGCCATGTGTCGAGCGACATGTTTCAGCTTTTCGGAAGCAAACAAAACGGCTGCGCATGCGTGTCAGCGCGGTCAGTTGGTAGGGGAGATCACCGCGCTTACTCGGCTCGGGCGCACAATAGCTCAGAGGTGCCAGAATACATAACGGCAGTAAAAAAAAAAAACAAAAAAAAAACCTTGCGTCCCTTGTGACGCACCTTTTTTTTTTTCATGCGTCCTTTTTCAGTTTTTGTGCGTCTCTGACGCACACATGTGCGTTTTGGGAAACACTGCAACATGTGTGTTATTTGATAATGCAGAAGGAAGGTCATAAATTAGAATATTAAAAAGTAATGGTGCAATAATAGAACCTTGTGGAATGCCCATGTTTATACGTCTGTTAGATGAATATGTTTTTCCAACTTTCGTACAAATACATCTTTCTGAAAGTAAGCTTTTTATATAATAATAAATGTGCCCATTAAGACCTATTGAATTTAATTTGTATAATAATCTGGCATGCCAAACATTATCATACGCTTTTTTTACATAAAAAAATGTTGCTAATAAACTCTTTCTTTTTGAGAATTGTTTTTTAATATTTAAAGAAAGTTTTACTAAATGATCAGTTGTGCTACGACCTTTTCGAAATCCTGCTTGATGAACAGGAATAATATTATTTTTGTTACAGAAATATAACAATCTCTGATTTATTATTTTTTCCATTAATTTGCAAACGTGTGATGTTAATGCAATTGGTCTATAATTATTTATAGATTTTGATGTTTTACCTTGTTTTAAAATGGGAATTATTACTGACTGTTTCCAATAATACGGTACAGTTCCACTTTCCCAACATTTTTGGAAAAGTGAATGCAATAATTTTTTCCATTTTAAAGGTAAATGATTTAACATTTGATATGAAACGCCATCAATACCAACTGCAGAATTATTATTTACAAATGAATCTAATGTACCTAATACTTCTTCAAAAGTAATGGGACTATTTATATATAAATTATTGTCCGGTAAAAGGTCTTTATATTCCTCCTTATTTTCACTATCAATTCTAAATTTTACAATATTTTCACTTAAATTATTTGTTAAACTATTTTCTGAGAAAAAAATTTACAAATGCTTCTGCCTTATCTGTCGAAGAAGGAAATAAGTTATTTTCTAATTTTACCGGATATAGTTGTGATCTATAAATATTTTTAATATCTCTTACTTTTTTCCAAACTTTGTGCAAATCTTTAGATTCTAATACTTCTTTTTCACAAAATTCAATCCAGTGGTCCTTTTTAGCTTTTGCAATTACTCTGTTACATTGAATTTTAGCCAGTTTCATTTCTGAAAAATTTGCTTCTGTCTTATTTTTATTCCAGTTTTTAAATTTTTCTTTTTTCTTTTTTACTGCGTTCTTACAATTATCATTCCACCATGCATTTCCATGCCGTTCAATATGTTTCTTTGTTTGAACTTTCGGAATGAAATGATCAGCAGCTTGTAAAATTACTTCTCTAAATTTTTCATAGAAAATGTTTATTAATTATATCCTCTTGTAAAATTTCATTACATGGAAAATTGGAAAAACATTTAAATAATTATAAAACATTTCCCAGTTTGCACGATTATATAAAAATTTTGGAATTTTGTCTTCAACATCAGTTTCATTAGTACTTACAATTTGATTTAAATCAATCAAAATCGGAAAATGGTCACTACCTAAACAGTCTTCCTCAATATGCCATTTACAATTTAATGCAATATTACCTGAGAAAAGAGACAAATCTATTGCTGTAGGTCTATGTCTGGTATTCTTGTGACATTACCATCATTTAATAATACTAATTTTGAATCAACAATATTTTCAACTAAACGATTACAAGTAACGATCTTGCAATCTTTATCCAATAATGGTGAGTGAGCATTAAAATCTCCTAAAATGGCCCAATTACCTTTAGAAAAATCAAAGTTCTTAATCCAGTCAGAATTGTCATTTTTAGGACCATTTGGGAAATAAACTGATAATACATTAATTATACAACTATCGCTTATCTTAACACATGCTCCAGTAGCGTATACATCTTTAGTGTCTTTTTCAACAGGAAACGATTCAATTGATGAATATGATAAATCACACCTGATATAATTTATATAAATTGCAGACTGAGTTTTCATATTTTCAGGATTAAAACTAAATAATGGAGGATAGTAGTAATTATCCAGTTTAGGTAATTTATATTTCTGAACATCCAATGACTGCAGTGCCAACACACATGTTTCGTGTTCAATAAAATGTTTAAAAGATAGTAAGTTGGTAGATATAGAACGACAGTTCCATTGTAACAATCTTGCTTGTGTAGTGTTTTTCATTATAAAATTAAAACTTTAAATGAATTTATCTTCGTGTTGTTTTTTTTTTACATTTCAAAATGATTCATTATCATTGAATATGAAAATGCAAACCATAAAGAATGTGTTTCTATCAATGTTAATATTTTTTCAGCTGGATCTAATACCACATCCAATTCTTGTTCCACCAGTTGTTCCTGTACGCATCTCTGCCTGGTTTCCTTGTTTTTGGCCTGGACCAAAGCAAGTCCCTCAGGTGTCGACCCAGGTTCCGAGCCAGAACACTACTGCCTGTCTGGGTGGGATGTAAACCATCACGAAGGTTGGAAAGGCGCAAGTTGTCATGGCTCACCACAGATACATTGGTCATGTCGAACAGGTCTGCAAGCAGAATGGCATTGAAAGCCACTCGTTTCTGTTCCAAGTCAGGCTGACGAGTTGGAATAGGACAGCTGACAACAACTTTCAGGGTTGGCTTTTGTTTTGCTAATGTCTTGATGGAAGAGACCAATGATGTTGCAACAGCTTTAGGATTCTTCTTTTTCAGGTCATTGATGCCGCAATGGATGACTGTCGCATCAAGAGGCGCCGACGTATTTATGTCAGACATCTCGGAGGTTACTTTGTCGATGGTATGAGCCTTCTTTTGTACCACTCGGAATCCGTATGCACGCCCGAGACGTCTGCCTTGAACACCATTTAGGATGGAGTCGCCCACCAAAGACACTAATGGAGCATCAGAGGATGTTTGTTGCCTTTGCCTGTGGTTCTCTTTATCAATGACACTTCCTCTTACGTCAGCAGTTTTTACGTCATGCATTCTAGAATCAATGATGCGAGATCTTGACACATTTTCAGATTTGATTGTTTTCTTTCCATCTTTTTGTTGCACAATGGATGACAATGGACTCGTTTTATTTTCTCCCTGACCCTTTGGTGATGCAGGAATGGCCTTCACCGCGGCAGCATAGGTAAGAAAGCTTGAGACTTCTGTTTGCACACCAAAGTCGATTCCACTTTCGCACCCTTCCCGTTTTTCATTTTGTTGTTTCAAGGACTCTTCCAAAGATGCAATACGGCCATTTATTCGTTCGACCGCATCAGCAAGAGCTCCAACTTGAAAGTTTAGGGCAAGCAACAAACTTGCAGAATCAAAAGGTCGTGAGCCTGGTACATTTCTCTTGTTGCCAAGGGTGCCAACTGAACGCACAACATTTTGAAATAAAGTTATAAGAAAATGAAACATTTTTGGATGATTTATATAGACTAAAATGAAAAAATCTTACGTTATGCAATTCCCTGCCATATTAAAAACAATGTGTAGTCATCTATGAATCTTACAAGACTCCCGTTCCATTTCTAAAAAGGCTTCACACTTCTGTTGGCGGCCATGTTGACCGGAAGTCCTCCAACTTGGAGTGACTATTGGCCAGGAAATGGTGCAAGTGGATCCGCAGTTATTGTTTCAAAGGTTGGTGCAAGTCGCTGGGAATGATACCAACAGGCTCGAAGAAATGTTTTACTATGGACTGGCCAATGTACCTGCCTCCTTGTTTGATGCGACAGGATTCCCCAGAAAAGCCAACAAACATACTCTTGCAGGATTTCTCTGGTCTGCTGTCAATGAAACTGCATCCTTGCCAAGAGAAAATGTGAAATACATTCTCGATGGTAGATCCCTTTTGCATCGCCTTCCATGGCCCAGAGGGTCGTCCTAAAAGATCTAGTAGAGATGTATGTTAGCTTTGTTGCTAGGAAACATAATAATAATAATAATAATGAAGTGTTCTTATTAAGCGCAATTCCCCTTGCGGGCTCAACGCGCATTTAACCATACACTAGCTACAATCATTTTTGATGGCTATGTTGATGGCCCAAGTACCAAAGATGTTGCCCATCTTCGAAGAAGCAAAGGCATGGTTGGGAGACATGTAGCCTTTGATCCTAACATGATCCTCTGCGAGACGAAGGAAATATTCTTGGCCAACTGCGAAAACAAACCGGAACAACAGTCTGTAATAACATTCTTTTTGCCCATGCATTCTGTGGATACGACACGACATCTTATCCCTTCAACATCTCAAAATCACTCACAGTCAAGAAGCTTGATTCAGGAGAGCTCCTGGATGAGGCTAGAGTATTCAATGATAAGATGTCAAGTCATGATGCTGTTGCAGCGGCTGGTGAGAGGGTATTTGTTCACCTGTACAGTGAAAAACGTTCTGATACCTTGACCAAACTGTGGTTTGTCAAATATGAGCAAAAAGTGTCTGCAAGCCATGCACAAATCCAAGCTAAAGTGCTCCCCCAACAGCAGCAGCAGCTGAATTCCATGCCTACAGAACATTCTACCAAGTCCAGGAGTAGCTGAGTCTAGACAGAGACCATGGTGTATCATCAATGGATTGGGAATGGAAGTTACAGGAGGGTGGGCTACTTCCAATCATAACTAATAAGCCAGCTTCTCCATAGGATATTTTGAATGTTATCCGCTGCTGCTGCTAGAAAGACTGCTCAACTGGCAGATGCAGATGCAGAAAGCACGGACTTACGTGCACCACAGCTTGTGGAGAATGCTGTGGAGTCAGCTGCACAAACTCTGTGGTTCAGCTGGATGAAGAGTCGGATTCTGAGAGCGACTAAGGTAGACCACTTCTATATTCTACTGGAAAACTAATCAATTTCCTGGGTTTTTCTGTTTTTCTTTATTTCGTGTGTATTCCTTTTAACTAATCTTTTTTCTCTTGTGAATTAAATAGAAGTCGACTTTTACAATCGAGATCAAGATTTTTAAGATCATCGGAATTTCGCATTTATACCCCTATGTTAATTAAATTTTAATCCACAGTCAGAACTAAAACTGACACAGAAAGCGTTGAAACAGATTTTCGGACTGTATATGTTAAGAGCTTTCATTTGACATGCAACATGATATGGTTTTGAATTAAATGTTTATTTCAAGTAATCTCCCTTTGACGTTTTGAAGTGTGAAAAAAACATAAGCACCAAAAATCATGTTTCAGACCCCTTTTTTTTACTGGGACTTTTTATAGGTATTTCCTCATTGCTTAAAGAATATTTTTTACTGCATAGCATTTTTATAGGAATTAGTTGCTTATTTGGCTATTTATTTCATTACTGGGACTGGACTATAGTAATACAACTAGTCTGTGCTGGGGAGGGTGTTAATAAAAGTTAAATATATGAATGTGCGCGCGTGCGTGTAGTCTATTTTTAACACAGTCAAGGTCCCCGCCTCGACAGCATTAATTTTGCTGGCATCCATTACTAACCCTTTCAATGACAAAAATATAAACAAACTTAAAAAAAAAAAAAAAAAAAAAAAAAAGGATAAATAAGTTTATAACTTTCTGCCAAGCATATGCTTCGGAAGAGCACTTTTAAATGAATATCAATGCAAGGAAAAAAAAAACTATACTGACTAGTGCTACCCAAAAGTAACATGCTTAATCATCTGTAAGCAAAAGTCCCTATAATTAGGCCTATACAGTATAGAATTGAAATATAGACGTAAATTTTATACATTATTTATAATTATGTGTACCTTAATTGTTGTCAATGCGCAAGTGTCCAACGTTAATAACCGTGCTCGTGTGGCGTCCACAAGTTCACAAATGAACGGTCTGCAAGTGTAACAGTATTGTCCTTCTGTATGTGCCTTCTATGGAAAGTTCAAGGCTGCACAGCTGGATCCATGCGTGAACTTGCAAAAGGTTCAGGTAGTCGGGTAGCTCGATTCGCGCATCGTTTTGCGCATTTATAATTATATCGAAGTGTTCGTTATGTCGCAGTTATTATTATCCAAAAGATTTTTCCATCGTGTTTAAGTCTGAAGAAATTACATTGAAATCCTTTTCTATGCACCGAATTAGTGCACAAAACATTCTTTTGGGAGGTATTTATCAGTATTTGGGTAAATGTCAACACGAAAACTCGCGTTTACGA
>CM072521.1:12599728-12624728 GCA_036898135.1 Oncomelania hupensis | reverse complement strand
AACCTCCCTCTCAACCTCCTTCAGCTTCCCTCATCCTCTCTCAGCCTCCCTCTCGGCCTCTTTCGGCCTCTCTCAGCCACCCTCTCAGCCTCCCTCTCAACCCTTCCTCAGCCTCGCTCAGCCTCTCTCAGCCTCACTCTCAGCCTCCCTCTCGGCCTCTCTCGGCCTCTCTCCGCCTCTCTCAGCCTCCTTTTGAGCCTCTTTCAACCTCCGTCAGCCTCCATTAGCCTCTCTCAGCCTCTCTCAGCCTCCCTCTTAGCCTCCATCAGCCTCCCTCAGCCTCTCTCAGCCTCTCCCAGCCACTCTCTCATCCTCCCTCAGCCTTCCTTAGCCTCTCTCAGCCTCTCTCAGCCTCTCTTAACCTCCCTCAGCCTCCCTCTCAGTCTCCCTCAGCCTCCCTTAGCCTCTCTCAGCCTCTCTCAGCCTCCCTCTCAGCCTCCCTCAGCCTCTCTCAGCCTCCCTCTGCCTCCCTCAGCCTCCCTCAGACTCCAACTCTCAGCCTCTCTCAACCTCCCTCAGCCTCCATTAGCCTCTCTCAGCCTCTCTCAGCCTCTCTCAGCCTCCCTCTCAGCCTCCCTCAGCCTCTCTCAGCCTCTCTCAGCCTCCCTCTCAGCCTCCCTCTCAGCCTCCCTCAGCCTCCCTCAGCCTTCCTCTCGGCCTCTCTCGGCCTCTCTCGGCCTCTCTCAGCCTCCCTCAGCCTCTATCAGCCTCTCTCAGCCTCCCTCAGCCTTCCTCTCAGCCTCCCTCTCGGCCTCTCTCGGCCTATCTCAGCCTCCCTCTCAGCCTCCCTCTCAGCCCTCCGTCAGCCTCCCTCAGCCTCTCTGAGCCTCTCTCTCAGCCTCCCTCTCGGCCTCTCTCGGCCTCTCTCAGCCTCCCTCAGCCTTCCTCGCGGCCTCTCTCGGCCTCTCTCAGCCTCTCTCAGCCTCTCCCAGTCTCTCTTAGCCTCCCAAATCCTCCCTCTCAGCCTCCCTCAGCCTCCCTCAGCCTCCATGAGCCTCCCTCAGCCTCTCTAAGCCTCCCTCTTGGCCTCTCTCGGCCTCTCTCAGCATTCCTCTCAGCCTCCCTCTCAACCCTCCATCAGCCTCCCTCAGCCTCTCTCAACCTCCCTCTCAGCCTCCCTCTCGGCATCTTTCGGCCTCTCTCAGCCTCTTTCTCAGCCTCTCTCAGCCTCCCTCCGGCTCCCTTTCGGCCTCTCTCGGCCTCTCTCAGCCTCCCTCAGCCTCCCTCTCAGCCTCCCTCAGCCTCCCTCAGCCTCTCTCAGCCTCCCTCTCACCCTCCCTCTCGGCCTCTTTCGGCCTCTCTCAGCCTCTTTCTCAGCCTCTTTCTCAGCCTCTCTCAGCCTCCCTCAGCCTCTCGCAGCCTCTCTCATCCTCCCTCTCATCCTCCCTCAGCCTCCCTCTCGGCCTCTCTCGGCCTCCCTCAGCCTTTCTCAGCCTCTCTCAGCCTCCCTCTCGGCCTCTCTCGGCCTCTCTCAGCCTCCCTCTCAGCCTCCCTCTCAAACATCCCTCAGCCTCCCTCAGCCTCTCCCAGCCTCCCTCTCAGCCTCTTTCTCGGCCTCTCTCGGCCTCTCTCAGCCTCTCTCAGCCTCCCTCCCGGCCTCTCTCGGCCTCTCTCAGCCTCTCTCAGCCTCCCTCTCAGCCTCCTTCAGCCTCTTTTAGCCTCTCTCAGCCTCCCTCTCAGCCTCTTTCTCGGCCTTTCTCGGCCTCTCTCAGCCTCTCTCAGCCTCCCTCTCAGCCTCCCTCTCGGCCTCTCTCGGCCACTCTCAGCCTCTCTCAGCGTCTTTCTCAGCCTCCCTTAGCCTCCATCAGCCTCCCTCAGCCTCTCTCAGCCTCTCTCAGCCTCCCTCTTAGCCTCCATCAGCCTCCCTCAGCCTCCGTTAGCCTCTCTCAGCCTCCCTCTCAGCCTCCCTCTCGGCCTCTTTCGGCCTCTCTCAGCCTCCCTCTCAGCCTCCCTCTCAGCCTCTCTCAGCCTCCCTCTCAGCCTCCCTCAGCCTCCCTCTCAGCCTCCCTCAGCCTCCCTTAGCCTCTCTCAGCCTCTCTCTCGGCCTCTTTCGGCCTCTCTCAGCCTCCCTCTCAGACTCCCTCTCAACCCTTCCTCAGCCTCCCTCAGCCTCTCTCAGCCTCTCTCAGCCTCCCTCTCGGCCTCTCTCGGCCTCTCTCAGCCTCTCTCAGCCTCCCTCTCGGCCTCTCTCAGCCTCTCTCAGCCTCCCTCTCAACCTTCCACAGCCTCCTTTAGCCTCTCTCAGCCTCTCTCAGCCTCCCTCTCAGCCTCCCTCAGCCTCTCTCAGCCTCCCTAAGCCTCCCTCAGCCTCCCTCGTAGCCTCTCTCAACCTCCGTCAGCCTCCATTAGCCTCTCTCAGCATCTCTCAGCCTCCCTCTCAGCCTCCCTCAGCCTCCCTTAGCCTCTCTCAGCCTCTCTCAGCCTCCCTCTCAGCCTCCCTCAGCCACTCTCAGCCTCTCTCAGCCTCCCTCTCAGGCTCCCTCAGCCTCCATCAGCCTCTCTCAGCCTCTCGCAGCCCCTCTCAGCCTCCTTCTCAGCCTCCCTCTCAGCCTCCCTCTCAGCCTCCCTCAGCTTCCCTCAGCCTCCCTCAGCCCCTCTCAGCCTCTCTCAGCCTCCCTCTCGGTCTCTCTCGGCCTCTCTCAGCCTCCCTCTCAGCCTCCCTCTCAGCCTCCCTCAGCCTCTCTCAGCCTCTATGCCTCCCTCAGCCTCTCCCAGCCTTTCTCAGCCTCCCACTCAGCCTCTTTCAGCCTCTCTCAGCCTCCCTCAACCTTCCCTCAGCCTCCCTCAGCCTCTCTCAGCCTCTCTCAGATTTCTTTTTGCCTCCATTAGCCTCCCTCAGGCACTCTCTGCCTCTCTCAGATTCCCTCTCAGCCTCCCTCTCAGCCTCTCTCAGCCTCCCTCTCGGCCTCTCTCGGCCTCTCTCAGCCTCCCTCTCAGCCTCCCTCTCGGCCTCTTTCGGCCTCTCTCAGCCTCTTTCTTAGCCTCTCTCAGTCTCCCTCAGCCTCCCTCAGCCTCTCGCATCCTCTCTCATCCTCCCCCTCAGCCTCCCTCTCAGCCTCCCTCAGCCTCCCTCTCGGCCTCTCTCGGCCTCTCTCGGCCTCCCTCAGCCTCTCCCAGCCTCTCTCAGTCTCCCTCAGCCTCCCTCTCAGCCTTTTTCAGTCTCCCTCATCCTCTCTCAGCCTCCCTCTCGGCCTCTCTCGGCCTCTCTCAGCCTCCCTCTCAGCCTCCCTCTCAACCCTCCCTCAGCCTCCCTCAGCCTCTCTCAGCCTCCCTCTCGGCCTCTCTCGGCCTCTCTCAGCCTCTATCAGCCTCCCTCTCGGCCTCTCTCAGCCTCCCTCTCGGCCTCTCTCAGCCTCCCTCTCAGCCTCCCTCTCAACCCTCCCTCAGCCTCCCTCAGCCTCTCTCAGCCTCCCTCTCAGCCTTCCTCTCGGCTACTCTCGGCCTCTCTCGGCCTCTCTCAGCCTCCCTCTCAGCCTCTCCCAACCTCCCTCAGCCTCCATTAGCCTCTCTCAGCCTCTCTCAGCCTCCCTCTCAGCCTCTTTCAGCCTCCCTCATCCTCTCTCAGCCTCCCTCTCGGCCTCTTCCGGCCTCTCTCAGCATCCCTCTCAGCCTCACTCTCAACCCTCCCTCAGCCTCTCTCAGCCTCCCTCTCGGCCTCTCTCGGCCTCTCTCGGCCTCTCTCCGCCTCTCTCAGCCTCCTTTTCAGCCTCTTTCAACCTCCTTCAGCCTCCATTAGCCTCTCTCAGCCTCTCTCAGCCTCCCTCTTAGCCTCCATCAGCCTCCATCAGTCTCTCTCAGACTCTCTCAGCCTCCCTCTCAGCCTCCCTCAGCCTTCCTTAGTTTCTCTCAGCCTCTCTCAGCCTCTCTTAACCTCCCTCAGCCTCCCTTAGCCTCCCTCTTAGCCTCCATCAGCCTCCCTCAGCCTCTCTCAGCCTCTCTCAGCCTCCCTCTCAGTCTCTCTCAGCCTCCCTTAGCCTCTCTCAGCCTCCCTCTTAGCCTCCCTCAGCCTCTCTCAGCCTCCCTCTGCCTCCCTCAGCCTCCAACTCTCAGCCTCTCTCAACCTCCCTCAGCCTCCATTAGCCTCTCTCAGCCTCTCTCAGCCTCCCTCTCAGCCTCCTTCAGCCTCCCTTAGCCACTCTCAGCCTCTCTCAGCCTCCCTCTCAGCCTCCCTCTGCCTCTCTCAGCCTCTCTCAGCCTCCCTCTCAGCCTCCCTCTCAGCCTCCCTCAGCCTCCCTCAGCCTTCCTCTCGGCCTCTCTCGGCCTCCCTCAGCCTCCCTCAGCCTCTCCTAGCCTCTCTCAGCCTTCCTCTTAGCCTCCCACAGACTCCCTCAGCCTCTCTCAGCCTCCCTATCGGCCTCTCTCGGCCTATCTCAGCCTCCCTCTCAGCCTCCCTCTCAGCCCTCCGTCAGCCTCCCTCAGCCTCTCTGAGCCTCCCTCTCAGCCTCCCTCTCGGCCTCTCTCGGCCTCTCTCAGCCTCCCTCAGCCTTCCTCGCTGCCTCTCTCGGCCTCTCTCAGCCTCTCTCAGCCTCTCCCAGTCTCTCTCAGCCTCCCAAAGCCTCCCTGTCAGCCTCCCTCTCAGCCTCCCTCAGCCTCCCTCAGCCTTCCTCTCGGCCTCTCTCGGCCTCCCTCAGCCTCCCTCAGCCTCTCCCAGCCTCTCTCAGCCTTCCTCTTAGCCTCCCACAGCCTCTCTCAGCCTCCCTATCGGCCTCTCTCGGCCTATCTCAGCCTCCCTATCAGCCTCCCTCTCAGCCCTCCGTCAGCCTCCCTCAGCCTCTCTGAGCTTCCCTCTCAGCCTCCCTCTCGGCCTCTCTCGGCCTCTCTCAGCCTCCCTCAGCCTTCCTCGAGGCCTCTCTCGGCCTCTCTCAGCCTCTCTCAGCCTCTCCCAGTCTCTCTCAGCCTCCCAAAGCCTCCCTCTCAGCCTCCCTTAGCCTCCCTCAGCCTCCATGAGCCTCCCTCAGCCTCTCTAAGCCTCCCTCTTGGCCTCTCTCGGCCTCTCTCAGCATTCCTCTCAGCCTCCCTCTCAACCCTCCATCAGCCTCCCTCAGCCTCTCTCAGCCTCCCTCTCAGCCTCCCTCTCGGCATCTTTCGGCCTCTCTCAGCCTCCCTCAGCCTCCCTTTCGGCCTCTCTCGGCCTCTCTCGGCCTCTCTCAGCCTCCCTCTCAGCCTCCCTCAGCCTCTCTCAGCCTCCCTCTCACCCTCCCTCTCGGCCTCTTTCGTCCTCTCTCAGCCTCTTTCTCAGCCTCTCTCAGCCTCCCTCAGCCTCTCGCAGCCTCTCTCATCCTCCCTCTCAGCCTCCATCTCAGCCTCCCTCAGCCTCCCTCTCGGCCTCTCTCGGCCTCCCTCAGCCTTTCTCAGCCTCCCTCTCGGCCTCTCTCGGCCTCTCCCCGCCTCCCTCTCAGCCTCCCTCTCAACCCTCCCTCAGCCTCCCTCAGCCTCTCCCAGCCTCCCTCTTGGCCTCTCTCGGCCTCTCTCGGCCTCTCTCAGCCTCTCTCAGCCTCCCTCCCGGCCTCTCTCGGCCTCTCTCAGCCTCTCTCAGCCTCCCTCTCAGCCTCCTTCAGCCTCTTTTAGCCTCTCTCAGCCTCCATCTCAGCCTCTTTCTCGGCCTCTCTCGGCCTCTCTCAGCCTCCCTCTCAGCCTCCTTCAGCCTCTTTTAGCCTCTCTCAGCCTCCATCTCAGCCTCTTTCTCGGCCTCTCTCAGCCTCCCTCTCAGCCTCCCTCTCGGCCTCTCTCGGCCACTCTCAGCCTCTCTCAGCGTCTTTCTCAGCCTCCCTTAGCCTCCATCAGCCTCCCTCTTAGCCTCCATCAGCCTCCCTCAGCCTCCCTTAGCCTCTCTCAGCCTCTCTCAGCCTCCCTCTCATCCTCCCTCTCGGCCTCTTTCGGCCTCTCTCAGCCTCTTTCTCAGCCTCTCTCAGCCTACCTCAGCCTCTCGAAGCCTCTCTCAGCCTCCCTCTCAGCCTCCCTCTCAGCCTCTCTCAGCCTCCCTCTCAGCCTCCTTCTCGGCCTCTTTCGGCCTCTCTCAGCCTCCCTCTCAGCCTCTCTCAGCCTCTCTCAGCCTCCCTCTCAGCCTCCCTCAGCCTCCCTCAGCCTCTCTCAGCCTCCCTCTCGGCCTCTTTCGGCCTCTCTCAGCCTCCCTCTCAACCCTCCCTCAGTCTCCTTCAGCCTCTCTCAGCCTCTCTCTCAGCCTCCCTCTCGGCCTCTCTCGGCCTCTCTCAGCCTCTCTCAGCCTCCCTCTCGGCCTCTCTCGGCCTCTCTCAGCCTCCCTCTCGGCCTCTCTCAGCCTCTCTCAGCCTCCCTCTCAGTCTCTCTCAGCCTCCCCAGCCTCCCTTAGCATCTCTCAGCCTCTCTCTTAGCCTCCATCAGCCTCCCTCAGCCTCCCTCTCAGCCTCTCTCAGCCTCCCTCTCAGCCTCCCTCAGCCTCCCTCAGCCTCTCTCAGCCTCCCTCTCGGCCTCTTTCGGCCTCTCTCAGCCTCCCTCTCAGCCTCCCTCTCAACCCTCCCTCAGCCTCCCTCAGCCTCTCTCAGCCTCTCTCTCAGCCTCCCTCTCGGCCTCTCTCAGCCTCTCTCAGCCTCCCTCTCGGCCTCTCTCAGCCTCTCTCAGCCTCCCTCTCAGTCTCTCTCAGCCTCCCCAGCCTCCCTTAGCATCTCTCAGCCTCTCTCTTAGCCTCCATCAGCCTCCCTCAGCCTCCCTCTTAGCCTCCATCAGCCTCCTCCAGCCTCTCTCAGCCTCTCTCAGCCTCCTTCTCAGCCTCCCTCTCAGCCTCCCTCAGCCTCCCTTAGCCTCCCTCAGCCTCCCTCAGCCTCTCTCAGCCTCTCTCAGCCTCCCTCTCAGCCTCCCTCAGCCCCTCTCAGCCTCTCTCAGCCTCCCTCTCAGGCTCCCTCAGCCTCACTTAGCCTCTCTTAGCCTCCCTCAGCCTCCCTCAGCCTCCCTCAGCCTCTATCAGCCTCTCTCAGCCTCCCTCTCAGCCTCCCTCTGGCTCCCTCAGCCTCTCGCAGCCTCCCTCAGCCTCCCTTAGCCTCCCTCAGCCTCCCTCAGCCTCTCTCAGCCTCTCTCAGCCTCCCTCTCAGCCTCCATCTCAGCCTCCCTCAGCCTCCCTCTCGGCCTCTCTCGGCCTCCCTCAGCCTTTCTCAGCCTCCCTCTCGGCCTCTCTCGGCCTCTCCCCGCCTCCCTCTCAGCCTCCCTCTCAACCCTCCCTCAGCCTCCCTCAGCCTCTCCCAGCCTCCCTCTTGGCCTCTCTCGGCCTCTCTCAGCCTCTCTCAGCCTCCCTCCCGGCCTCTCTCGGCCTCTCTCAGCCTCTCTCAGCCTCCCTCTCAGCCTCTTTTAGCCTCTCTCAGCCTCCATCTCAGCCTCTTTCTCGGCCTCTCTCGGCCTCTCTCAGCCTCTCTCAGCCTCCCTCTCAGCCTCCCTCTCGGCCTCTCTCGGCCACTCTCAGGGTCTCTCTCAGCGTCTTTCTCAGCCTCCCTTAGCCTCCATCAGCCTCCCTCAGCCTCTCTCAGCCTCTCTCAGCCTCCCTCTTAGCCTCCATCAGCCTCCCTCAGCCTCCCTTAGCCTCTATCAGCCTCTCTCAGCCTCCCTCTCATCCTCCCTCTCGGCCTCTTTCGGCCTCTCTCAGCCTCCCTCTCAGCCTCTCTCAGCCTACCTCAGCCTCTCGAAGCCTCTCTCAGCCTCCCTCTCAGCCTCCCTCTCAGCCTCTCTCAGCCTCCTTCTCGGCCTCTTTCGGCCTCTCTCAGCCTCCCTCTCAGCCTCTCTCAGCCTCTCTCAGCCTCCCTCTCAGCCTCCCTCAGCCTCCCTCAGCCTCTCTCAGCCTCCCTCTCGGCCTCTTTCGGCCTCTCTCAGCCTCCCTCTCAGCCTCCCTCTCAACCCTCCCTCAGTCTCCCTCAGCCTCTCGCAGCCTCCCTCAGCCTCCCTTAGCCTCCCTCAGCCTCCCTCAGCCTCTCTCAGCCTCCCTCTCAGCCTCCCTCAGCCCCTCTCAGCCTCTCTCAGCCTCCCTCTCAGGCTCCCTCAGCCTCTCTTAGCCTCTCTTAGCCTCCCTCAGCCTCCCTCAGCCTCCCTCAGCCTCTATCAGCCTCTCTCAGCCTCCCTCTCAGCCTCCCTCTGGCTCCCTCAGCCTCTCTCAGCCTCTCGCAGCCTCTCTCAGCCTCCCTTTCAGCTTCCCTCTCAGCCACCCTCAGCCTCCCTCACCTCTCTCAGCCTCCCTCTCAGCCTCCCTCTCAGCCTCCCTTTCAGCCTCCCTCAGCCTCCCTCAGCCTCCCTCTCGGCCTCTCACGGCCTCTTTCAGCCTCCCCTTAGCCTCTCTCAGCCTCTCTCAGCCTCCCTCAGCCTCCCTCTTAGCCTACATCAGCCTCCCTCAGCCTCTCTCAGCCTCCCTCTCAGCCTCCCTCTCAGCCTCCCTCAGCCTCCCTTAGCCTCTTTCAGCCTCTCTCAGCCTCCCTCAGCCTCCCTCAGCCTCTCTCAGCCTCTCTCAGCCTCCCTCTTAGCCTCCCTCAGCCTCTCTCAGCCTCTCTCAGCCTCCCTCCCAGGCTCCCTCAGCCTCTCTAAGCCTCCCTCAGCCTCCCACAGCCTCACTCAACCTCTCTCAACCTTTCTCAGCCTCCCTCTCAGCCTCCCTCAGCCTCCCATAGCCTCTCGCAGCCTCTCTCAGCCTCCCTCTCAGCCTCCCTCTCAGCCTCCCTCAGCCTCCCTCAGCCTCTCTCAGCCTCTCGCAGCCTCCCTCTCAGCCACCCTCTCGGCCTCCTTCGGCCTCTTTCAGCCTCCCTCTCAGCCTCTCTCAGCTTCTCTTTTAGCATCCCTCAGCCTTCCTCTCATCCTCCCTCAGCCTCCATCAGCCTCCCTCAGCCTCCATCTCGGCCTCTCTCGGCCTCCCTCAGCCTCCCTCTCATCCTCCCTCTCAACCCTCCCTCAGCCTCCCTCAGCCTCTCTCAGCATCCCTCTCAGCCTCCCTCTCGGCCTCTCTCGGCCTCTCTCAGCCTCTTCCAGCCTCCCTCTTATACTCCCTCAGCCTCCCTTAGCCTCCCTCTTAGCCTCTCTCAGCCTCCCTCAGCCTCTCTCAGCCTCCCTCTCAGCTTCCCTTAGCTTCCCTTAGACTCTCTCAGCCTCCCTCTTACCCTCTCTCAGCCTCCCTCTCAGCCTCCCTCTCGGCCTCTCTTGGCCTCTTTCGGCCTCTCTCAGCCTCCCTCAGCTTCCCTCAGCCTCTCTCAGCCTCTCTCAGCCTCCCTCTTAGCCTCCATCAGCCTCCCTCAGCCTCTCGCAGCCTCTCCCATCCTCCCTCTCGGCCTCTCTCGGCCTCCCTCAGCCTCCATCAGCCTCCCTCAGCCTCTCTCAGCCTCCCTCTCGGCCTCTCTTGGCCTCCCTCAGCCTCCGTTAGCCTCTCAGCCTCCCTCTCAGCATCCCTCACAGCCTCACTCAAGCCTCCCTTAGCCTCCCTCTCGGCCTCTCTCGGCCTCCCTCAGCCTCCCTCAGCCCCTCCCAGCCTCCGTCAGCCTCCTTCTCAGCCTCCCTCAGCCTCCATCAGCCTCCCTCAGCCTCTCTCAGCCTCCCCCTCGGCCTCTCTCGGCCTCCCTCAGCCTCCCTCTCATCCTCCCTCTCAACCCTCCCTCAGCCTCCCTCAGCCTCTCTCAGCCTCCCTCTCAGCCTCCCTCTCGGCCTCTCTCGGCCTCTCTCAGCCTCTTCCAGCCTCCCTCTCAGCCTCCCTCAGCCTCCTTTAGCCTCCCTCTTAGCCTCTCTCAGCCTCCCTCAGCCTCTCTCAGCCTCCCTCTCAGCTTCCCTTAGCTTCCCTTAGACTCTCTCAGCCTCTCTCAGCCTCCCTCTTAGCCTCTCTCAGCCTCCCTCTTAGCCTCCCTCAGCCTCCCTCAGCCTCTCTCAGCCTCCCTCTCAGCTTCCCTTAGCTTCCCTTAGACTCTCTCAGCCTCTCTCAGCCTCCCTCTTACCCTTTCTCAGCCTCCCTCTCAGCCTCCCTCTCGGCCTCTCTCGGCCTCTCTCAGCCTCTCTCAGCCTCCCTCTCAGCCTCCCTCTTGGCCTCTCTCAGCCTCTCTCAGCCTCCCTCTCAGCCTCCCTCTCGGCCTCTCTCGGCCTCTCTCAGCCTCTCTCAGCCTCCCTCTTGGCCTCTCTCGGCCTCTCTCAGCCTCTCTCAGCCTCACTCAGCCTCCCTCAGCCTCTCTCAGCCTCTCTCAGCCTCCCTCATAGCCTCCATCAGCCTCCCTCAGCCTCCATCAGCCTCTCTCAGCCTCTATCAGCCTCTCTCAGCCTCCCTCTCAGCCTCCCTCAGCCTCCCTCAGCCTCCCTCAGCCTCTCTCAGCCTCCCCTCAGCCTCTCTCTCGGCCTCTCTCGGCCTCTCTCAGCCTCTCTCAGCCTCCCTCTCAGCCTCCCTCAGCCTCCCTTAGCCTCCCTCTTAGCCTCTCTCAGCCTCACTCTTAGCCTCCCTCAGCCTCACTCAGCCTCTCTCATCCTCCCTCTCAGCCTCCCTCAGCCTCCCTCAGCCTCTCTCAGCCTCCCTCTCGGCCTCTCTCAGCCTCCCTCTCAGCCTCTCGTCCTCTCAGCCTCTCTCAGCCTCCCTATCAGCCTCCCTCTCAACCCCCCCTCAGCCTCCCTCTCAGCCTCCCTCTCAACCCTCCCTCAGCCTCCCTCATCCTCCTTCAGCCTCTCTCAGCCTCTCTCAGCCTCCCTATCAGCCTCCCTCTCAACCCTCTCTCAGCCTCCCTCTCGGCCTCTCTCGGCCTCCCTCAGCCTCCCTCTCATCCTCCCTCTTAACCCTCCCTCAGCCTCCCTCAGCCTCTCTCAGCCTCCCTCTCAGCCTCCCTCTCGGCCTCTCTCGGCCTCTCTCAGCCTCTTCCAGCCTCCCTCTCAGCCTCCCTCTTAGCCTCTCTCAGCCTCCCTCTTAGCCTCCCTCAGCCTTCCTCAGCCTCTCTCAGCCTCCCTCTCAGCTTCCCTTAGCTTCCCTTAGACTCTCTCAGCCTCTCTCAGCCTCCCTCTTATCCTTTCTCAGCCTCCCTCTCAGCCTCCCTCTCGGCCTCTCTCGGCCTCTCTCAGCCTCCCTCAGCCTCCCTCTTAGCCTCCTTCAACCTCTGTCAGCCTCACTCAGCCTCCCTCTCAGCCTCCTTCAGCCTCTCTCAGCCTCCCTCTCGGCCTCTCTCAGCATCCCTATCAGCCTCCCTCAGCCTCTCTCAGCCTCTCTCAGCCTCCCTCTCGGCCTCTCTCAGCCTCTCTCAGCATCCCAAAGCCTCCCTCAGCTTCTCTCGGCCTCTCTCAGCCTCCCTCTCAGCCTCCCTCTCGGCCTCTCTCGGCCTCTCAGCCTCTCTCAGCCTCCCTATCAGCCTCCCTCTCAACCCTCTCTCAGCCTCCCTATCAGCCTCCCTCTCAACCCTCCCTCAGCCTCCCTCTCAGCCTCCCTCTCAGCCTCCCTCTCAACCCTCCCTCAGCCTCCATCAGCCTCCTTCAGCCTCTCTCAGCCTCTCTCAGCCTCCCTATCAGCCTCTCTCTAAACTTTTCCTCAGCCTCCCTTAGCCTCTCTCAGCCTCTCTCAGCCTCTCTTAGCCTCTTTCAGCCTCCCTCTCGGCCTCCCTCAGCCTCCCTCACCCTCTCTCAGCCCCTCTCAGCCTCCCTCTCGGCCTCCCTCAGCCTCCCTCAACCTCTCTCAGCCTCTCTCAGCCTCAGCCTCTTTCAGCCTCTCTCAGCCTCCCTCTCAGCCTCTCTCAGCCTCCCTCTCAGCCTCCCTCTCGGCCTCTCTCAGCCTCCCTCAGCCTCTCCCAGCCTCCCTTAGCCTCTCTCAGCCTCCCTCTCAGCCTCCCTTACAGCCTCCGTCAGCCTCCCTCCGTCAGCCTCCCTCTCGGCCTCTCTCGGCCTCTCTCAGCCTCCCTCAGCATCTCCCAGCCTCTCTCAGCCTCCCTCAGCCTCCCTCAGCCTCTCTCAGCCTCTCTCAGCCTCCCTCTCGGCCTCTTTCGGCCTCTCTCAGCCTCCCACTCATCCTCCCTCTCAACCCTTCCTCAGCCTCCCTTAGCCTCTCTCAGCCTCCCTCTCAGCCTCACTCAGCCTCCCTCAGCCTCATTTAGCCTCTCTCGGCCTCTCTCAGCCTCCCTCAGCCTCACTTAGCCTCCCTCTCGGCCTCTCTCGGCCTTTCTCAGCCTTCCTCAGCCTCTCCAAGCCTCTCTCTTAGCCTCTCTCAGCCTCCCTCAGCCTCCCTCTCAGCCTCCCTCAGCGTCTCTCAGCCTCCCTCTCAGCCTCCCTCAGCCTCTCTTAGCCTCTCTCAGCCTCCCTCTTAGCCTCTCTCAGCCTCCCTCTCAGCCTCCCTCTCGGCCTCTCTCGGTCTCTCTCAGCCTCCCTCAGCCTCTCTCAGCCTCCCTCTCGGGCTCTCTCGGCCTCTCTCAGCCTCCCTCTCATCCTCCCTCTCAACCCTCCCTCAGTCTCCCTCAGCCTCTCTCAGCCTCGCTCTTATACTCCCTCTCGGCCTCTCTCGGCCTCTCTCAGCCTCTCTCAGCCTCCCTCTCAGCCTCCCTCAGCCTCCCTTAGCCTCCCTCTTAGCCTCTCTCAGCCTCCCACTTAGCCTCCCTCAGCCTCCCTCAGCCTCTCTCAGCCTCCCTCTCAGCCTCCCTCAGCCTCCCTTAGCCTCTCGCAGCCTCTCTCAGCCTCCCTCAGCGTCCCTCAGCCTCTCTCAGCCTCCCTCTCGGCCTCTCTCGTCCTCTCTCAGCCTCCCTCTCAGCCTTTCTCAGCCTTTCTCAGCCTCCCTCTCGGCCTCTCTCGGCCTCCCTCAGCCTCCCTCAGCCTCCCTCACTCTCCCTCAGCCTCTCTCAGCCTCCCTCTCAGCCTCCTTCTCGGCCTCTTTCGGCCTCTCTCAGCCTCCCTCTCAGCCTCTCTCAGCCTCCCTCAGCCTCTCGCAGCCTCTCCCATCCTCCCTCTCGGCCTCTCTCGGCCTCCCTTAGCCTCCATCAGCCTCCCTCATCCTCTCTCAGCCTCCCTCTTGGCCTCTCTCGGCCTCCCTCAGCCTCCTTTAGCCTCTCAGCCTCCCTCTCAGAATCCCTCACAGCCTCACTCAGCCTCCCTCAGCCTCCCTCTCGGCCTCTCTCGGCCTCCCTCAGCCTCCCTCAGCCTCTCCCAGCCTCCTTCAGCCTCCCTCTCAGCCTCCCTCAGCCTCCCTCAGCCTCTCTCAGCTCCCTCTCGGCCTCTCTCGGCCTCCCTCAGCCTCCCTCTCATCCTTCCTCTCAACCCTCCCTCTGCCTTCCTCAGCCTCTCTCAGCCTCCCTCTCAGCCTCCCTCTCGGCCTTTCTCGGCCTCTCTCAGCCTCTTCCAGCCTCCCTCTCAGCCTCCCTCAGCCTCCCTTAGCCTCCCTCTTAGCCTCTCTCAGCCTCCCTCAGCCTCTCTCAGCCTCCCTCTCAGCCTCCCTTACAGCCTCCGTCAGCCTCCCTCTCGGCCTCTCTCGGCCTCTCTCAGCCTCCCTCAGCATCTCCCAGCCTCTCTCAGCCTCCCTCAGCCTCCCTCTCAGCCTCCCTCAGCCTCTCTCAGCCTCTCTCAGCCTCCCACTCATCCTCCCTCTCAACCCTTCCTCAGCCTCCCTCAGCCTCTCTCAGCCTCCCTCTCAGCCTCCCTTACAGCCTCCCTCAGCCTCCCTCAGCCTCCCTCTCGGCCTCTCTCGGCCTCTCTCAGCCTCCCTCAGCATCTCCCAGCCTCTCTCAGCCTCCCTCTCAGCCTCCCTCAGCCTCCCTCAGCCTCTCTCAGCCTCCCTCTCGGCCTCTTTCGGCCTCTCTCAGCCTCCCTCTCATCCTCCCTCTCAACCCTTCCTCAGCCTCCCTCAGCCTCTCGCAGCCTCCCTCTCAGCCTCCCTCAGCCTCCCTCAGCCTCATTTAGCCTCTCTCGGCCTCTCTCAGCCTCCCTCAGCCTCCCTCTCGGCCTCTCTCGGCCTTTCTCAGCCTTCCTCAGCCTCATTTAGCCTCTCTCGGCCTCTCTCAGCCTCTCTCAGCCTCTCTCAGCCTCCCTCAACCTCCCTCTTAGCCTCCCTCAGCGTCTCTCAGCCTCCCTCTCAGCCTCCCTCAGCCTCTCTTAGCCTCTCTCAGCCTCCCTCTTAGCCTCTCTCAGCCTCCCTCTCAGCCTCCCTCTCGCCCTCTCTCGGTCTCTCTCAGCCTCCCTCAGCCTCTCTCAGCCTCCCTCTCGGCCTCTCTCGGCCTCTCAGCCTCCCTCTCATCCTCCCTCTCAACCCTCCCTCAGTCTACCTCAGCCTCCCTCAGCCTCCCTCAGCCTCTCTCAGCCTCCCTCTCGGCCTCTCTCGGCCTCCCTCAGCCTCCCTCTCATCCTCCCTCTCAACCCTCCCTCAGCCTCCCTCAGCCTCTCTCAGCCTCCCTCTCAGCCTCCCTCTCGGCCTCTCTCGGCCTCTCTCAGCCCCTTCCAGCCTCCCTCTCAGCCTCCCTCAGCCTCCCTTAGCCTCCCTCTTAGCCTCTCTCAGCCTCCCTCAGCCTCTCTCAGCCTCCCTCTCCGCTTCCCTTAGCTTCCCTTAGACTCTCTCAGCCTCTCACAGCCTCCCTCTTACCCTCTCTCAGCCTCCCTCTCAGCCTCCCTCTCGGCCTCTCTCGGCCTCTCTCGGCCTCTCTCGGCCTCTCTCAGCCTCTCTCAGCCTCCCTCAGCTTCCCTCAGCCTCTCTCAGCCTCTCTCAGCCCCCCTCTTAGCCTCCATCAGCCTCCCTCAGCCTCTCGCAGCCTCTCCCATCCTTCCTCTCGGCCTCTCTCGGCCTCCCTCAGGCTCCATCAGCCTCCCTCAGCCTCTCTCAGCCTCCCCCTCGGCCTCTCTCGGCCTCCCTCAGCCTCCGTTAACCTCTCAGCCTCCCTCTCAGCATCCCTCACAGCCTCACTCAGCCTCCCTCAGCCTCTTTATCGGCCTCTCTCGGCCTCCCTCAGCCTCTCCCAGCCTCCCTCATCCTCCCTCTCAGACTCCCTCAGCCTCCATCAACCTCCCTCAGCCTCTCTTAGCCTCCCTCTCGGCCTCTCTCGGCCTCCCTCAGCCTCCTTCTCATCCTCCCTCTCAACCCTCCCTCAGCCTCCCTCAGCCTCTCTCAGCCTCCCTCTCACCTCCCTCTCGGACTCTCTCGGCCTCTCTCAGCCTCTTCCAGCCTCCCTCTCAGCCTCCCTCAGCCTCCCTCAGCCTCCCTTAGCCTCCCTTTTAGCCTCTCTCAGCCTCTCTCAGCCTCCCTCTCATCTTCCCTTAGCTTCCCTTAGACTCTCTCAGCCTCTCTCAGCCTCCCACTTACCCTCTCTCAGCCTCCCTCTCAGCCTCCCTCTTGGCCTCTCTCGGCTTCTCTCAGCCTCTCTCAGCCTCCCTCTCAGCGTCCCTCTTGGCCTCTCTCGGCCTCTCTCAGCCTCCCTCAGCCTCCCTCAGCCTCTCTCAGCCTCTCTCAGCCTCCCTCTTAGCCTCCATCAGCCTCCCTCAGCCTCTCTCAGCCTCTCTCAGCCTCCCTCTCAGCCTCCCTCAGCCTCCCTCAGCCTATCTCAGCCTCCCTCTCAGCCTCCCTCTCGGCCTCTCTCGGCCTCTCTCAGCGTCTCTCAGCCTCCCTTAGCCTCCCTCTTAGCCTCTCTCAGCCTCACTCTTAGCCTCCCTCAGCCTCACTCAGCCTCTCTCATCCTCCCTCTCATCCTCCCTCAGCCTCTCTTAGCCTCCCTCTCGGCCTCTCTCAGCCTCCCTCTCAGCCTCCCTCTCAACCCCCCCCTCAGCCTCCCTCTCAGCCTCTCTCAGCCTCCCTATCAGCCTCCCTCTCAACCCCCCTCAGCCTCCCTCTCAGCCTCCCTCTCAACCCTCCCTCAGCCTCCCTTAGCCTCCTTCATCCTCTCTCAGCCTCTCTCAGCCTCCCTATCAGCCTCCCTCTCAACCCTCTCTCAGCCTCCCTCTCGGCCTCTTTCGGCCTCCCTCAGCCTCCCTCTCATCCTCCCTCTCAACCCTCCCTCAGCCTCCCTCTGCCTCTCTCATCCTCCCTCTCAGCCTCCCTCTCGGCCTCTCTCGGCCTCTCTCAGCCTTTTCCAGCCTCCCTCTCAGCCTCCCTCTTAGCCTCTCTCAGCCTCCCTCTTAGCCTCCCTCAGCCTTCCTCAGCCTCCCTTAGCCTCCCTTTTAGCCTCTCTCAGCCTCACTCTTAGCCTCCCTCAGCCTCACTCAGCCTCTCTCATCCTCCCTCTCAGCCTCCCTCAGCCTCCCTCAGCCTCTCTCAGCCTCCCTCTCGGCCTCTCTTAGCCTCCCTCTCAGCCTCTCGTCCTCTCAGCCTCTTTCAGCCTCCCTATCAGCCTCCCTCTCAACCCTCCCTCAGCCTCCCTCTCAGCCTCCCTCTCAACCCTCCCTCAGCCTCCCTCAGCCTCCTTCATCCTCTCTCAGCCTCTCTTAGCCTCCCTATCAGCCTCCCTCTCAACCCTCTCTCAGCCTCCCTCTCGGCCTCTCTCGGCCTCCCTCAGCCTCCCTCTTATCCTCCCTCTCAACACTCCCTCAGCCTCCCTCAGCCTCTCTCAGCCTCCCTCTCAGCCTCCCTCTCGGCCTCTCTCCACCTCTCTCAGCCTCTTCCAGCCTCCCTCTCAGCCTCCCTCTTAGCCTCTCTCAGCCTCCCTCTTAGCCTCCCTCAGCCTTCCTCAGCCTATCTCAGCCTCCCTCTCAGCTTCCCTTAGCTTCCCTTAGACTCTCTTAGCCTCTCTCAGCCTCCCTCTTATCCTCTCTCAGCCTCCCTCTCAGACTCCCTCTCGGCCTCTCTCGGCCTCTCTCAGCCTCTCTCAGCCTTCCTCTCAGCCTCCCTCTTGGACTCTCTCGGCCTCTCTCAGCCTCTCTCAGCCTCCCTCTTAGCCTCTATCAGCCTCCCTCAGCCACCCTCAGCCTCCCTCTTAGCCTCCATCAGCCTCCCTCAGCCTCCCTCAGCCTCTCTCAGCCTCTATCAGCCTCTATCAGCCTCCCTCTCAGCCTCCCTCATCCTCTCTCAGCCTCCCTTTCAGCCTCCCTCTCGGCCTCTCTCGGCCTCCCTTAGCCTCCCTCTTAGCCTCTCTCAGCCTCATTCTTAGCCTCCCTCAGCCTCACTCAGCCTCTCTCATCCTCCCTCTCAGCCTCCCTCAGCCTCCCTCAGCCTCTCTCAGCCTCCCTCTCGGCCTCTCTCAGCCTCCCTCTCAGCCTCTCTCTCGGCCTCTCTAATTAAATTTAATTAGAAATATTGCAGTAAGGAAAGCAATTATTAGGTTTAGAATTGGAATGTCACCGTTGAATGCACACTTTGTTGAATTTAGAAAGGATCGTCTAATAGATGTTAATTGTCCTTTTTGTCCAAATGTTCAAGAGACTGAAATGCATATGTTACTGGTTTGTCCCAAATACACAGACATTCGGGATGATCTTATTCCGTTGAAGTTTACAAGGCAGCCATGCTTATCCAGATTTGTACTGCTTATGTCCAGCCAAAATCAAACAATTATTAGAAATGTTGCGTACTTTATTTACAAAGCAATTGCTATTAGAAAGAAAAATTTACACTGAATGTGTTTTTAACTGCAATGTTGTATATTATCGAAATTTACCTTCATGCGTGATATGATGCGAATGCTTTTTCGAAACATTTTTTTTATGAAACTTGTAAATGATATGTATTTAATATTGTCCTTTTATTTTAAAGATTATTTAAAGATTATTTTATATTGTATGTGATGCCTACCATTGTGATGGGCTGGTGGCCTTAACAATTAAATCTCAAAGTGTCAAAGTGTCAAAAGTGTCTCTCGGCCTCTCTCGGCCTCTCTCAGCCTCTTTCAGCCTCCCTTTCAGCCTCCCTCTCGGCCTCTCTCGGCCTCTCTCAGCCTCTCTCAGCCTCCCTCTTAGCCTACCTCAGCCTCTCTCAGCCTCCCTCTCAGCCTCCCTCTCAGCCTCCCTCTCGGCCTCTCTCAGCCTCTCTCAGCCTCTCTCAGCTTCCCTCTCAGCCTCCCTCTCAGCCTCCCTCAGCCTCCCTAATAATAATAATAATAACGGATTTTTATATAGCGGGTACTCCAGCCTATGACCAGACTCACCACGCTTTACATAGTCATAACATATAAATACATGCACTCAATGAAACATCACTATTGCTACAATACACCAAAAGACGGGACAGTAAAGGTACAGACTATTTACAGTTATGTACATAAATTACAAAAAAGACAAAAATATACTATTTACAACTATGTACACAAATGACAAAAAAGACAGAAAGTAGAATAGCAAAAACCTATTCACAGCTATTTATATGCCCGGTTAGGCCCAGGAAGGAAAACAGTATAAATATTTACAGCCGTGTATACACTTACGGATCAGACATAGACAAGAGATGAGAGAATGGCAACAGGACACAAATCAGTCTGAATAATGCAGTTTGAAGAGGTGGGTTTTGAGGGCCTTTTTGAATGCTTGTGTTGATTGTATGTTGCGGATATGGGAGGGAAGGGAATTCCACTGCTTAGGTGCGGAGTAGGCGAATGCACGTTGGCCGTATGTCTTAGTGCGGGTGACGGGAACCTTGAGTGTGCGAGTGTCAGCAGATGATCTTAAAGTGCGTGAAGGGGCGTAGACAGACAGTAGATCAGCAAGGTAGGAAGGACAAGAATCTGTGAAGAAGTTGTGACAGAGAACAGAGAGTTTGTACTCTATGCGTGCTTGCACAGGAAGCCAGTGAAGGGAATGTAGCAGAGGTGTGATGTGATCACGTTTCTTTGCTCGGAATACTAGTCTAGCTGCTGAGTTCTGAACCTTTTGTAGTTTGTCAATGATGTGTTTCGGGGAGCCAGCAAGGAGAGAGTTGCAATAGTCAAGACGAGAGAGGACGAGAGCGCAGACTAGGGTTTTGGTGGCCGGGACTGTAAGATAGTGGCGAAAGGAGCTGATTTGGCGTATGGCCGTGTATGCAGAGCGACAGACGTTGGAGATGTGGTTGTTGAGGGACAGGTCATCGGATAGAATGTAGCCGAGATTTCTTGCAGAGGATGAGAACTGAGTGTTTGTTGTCCCTACTGTAAGCGATGTTGGGAGAGGCGAGAGTGAGGAGGAGGTGTTGTGCTTGTGAATGAGGAGGGCTTCGGTTTTATCGTCATTAAGCTTAAGCTTGTTGAGTGTCATCCATGATTTAATGTCTGTGATGCAGTTCTCCAAGGTCTGAACAGTGGAATTAATGAGAGAGGGGGCGGTGGATTTATACAGTTGTGTGTCGTCTGCAAATGACTGACTCTCAACAGCATGCTTTCTAAGCAGGAGAAGCAGTGGCTTGGTGTACAGAGTGAATAACACCGGCCCTAAAACGGAACCCTGAGGCACGCCGCACACCAAGTCTGCTGTGCTGGAGAAACAGCCATCGACAGTGACTGCTTGTGATCTGTCAGAAAGATATGAGTGGAACCAAGCCAGGACCGAGCCAGAGATTCCAAAATAGTGTTGAAGAGTGTTAAAGAGAATGTGATGGTCGACTGTGTCAAAGGCGGCTGAGAGGTCTAATAAGGTGAGAACGGAGACGTTGCCATTATCTAAGGCGAGCAACAGATCATTGGTTACCTTTAGGAGGGCTGTCTCAGTGCTGTGGAATGGTCGGTAGGCAGACTGGTTGGGGCAAAGTAAAGCGTTATCATATAGGTAGGCAAACAGTTGTTTGAGAACAATTTTTTCTATGACTTTGGACAGGAAGGAGAGGTTTGAAACAGGTCTATAGTTCTTTAGATTATTTTTGTCTAAACTTGGCTTTTTAAGGAGGGGTTTGATGACAGCCGCTTTGAGCACAGACGGAACAACACCAGAGAACAGACTCTCGTTGATAATGTGGGTAATGGTCGGGAGTAGAGGGTCAAGATTCTCTATCAACATGGGGGTAGGAATGGGGTCGAGAGAGCAAGATGTTGGTTTTGAGCTTAAGATGACTTTCTTGACCTCTTGCTCTGTTACTGGTTGAAAAACTTCCATCTTTGCGGTGGTGAGGGAGGGTGAGAATGGGTTAGTGAGTGGGATCTCATGGCTATCAAGAGCGGCCCTTATGTCAGCAACTTTCTGTGTGAAATAGTTACAAAATACATCTGGGAGCTGACATGCTGGATGTGTGGATGGGAGTGATGTTGCATTGCTCTTACCCCTTAGCTGATTGCAAATGTCAAACAACTGTTTACAAGTTTCACTGCTGCTAATTCTGTCGCTAAAGTACCGGGTTTTGGCAGTCTGGACTATTTTAGTGACCCGTTTTTTTGCAGCGGTGAAAATCTGCTTGCTGACTTCTAAACCGGATTTGAGCCACTTTTTCTCAGCTTTGCGTCGGTGTTTCTTCGCCTCAGAGAGCTCGTCCGTGATAGACTCGTACCAGGGTGCTGAGCGAGTTGCCTTGACCTTTTTCTGGGCCACGGGAGCGTGCCGATCAAGCACCGCCTGAAGTGTACTATTCAGCTGATCCACAGTGGGGCACAGTTCTGGGGTCACTTTAGCGGTAAGGTCTTGCTTGAAAGCATCCCTATCCATGGTGCGCAGGCTGCGAGCCTTCCTGAACATGGGGGGAGGAGGGGGGGCTGCGACGCTTAGTTCGCACATGACACAGAAATGGTCAGATGTTAATTCCTGGGTGACTGAAGTTGATCTAACAACATTATCTTGAGGCCTATGCATAACCCAATCTATGATGTGACCACGGCTGTGTGTGGGTTCTGTGACTGACTGAGAAAGACTAAACTGATCTAAAAGTTCAATCATCTTTGCGGTGGAAGGTTGCTGGGGTTGGTCAAAGTGAAAGTTAATGTCTCCTAAAACTATGTATGTTCCTGACAGTGTGTTGCAATAATCAAGCAGGACTGGAAATTCTTGGTGGAAAATTGCATCAGTTAATTTATTTTTCTTGCTTGGAAAGGTGCGATATATGCATACGAGGTGAATGTTCTGCTGTGGAACGGACAGGCTAAGTTGAACAACTTCAAAGGACGAGTGGGTGAAAGCGAAGTCTGTAATGAAGCCAAGGTGACGGGACAGACTGTTTCTGTAAATGATAGCAAGGCCACCTCCGCGATTTGAGCGAGGCAGCGAGCATACAGAGTAGTCAGAAGGGGTTAAATCAGAGCATTTACCCTCGTCGCCAGTCTGCCGAAACCAGGTTTCCTGGATGAACATTATGTCAGTCTGCTTGTGTGAGATGAAATCTTGCAAAGCGGTACGTTTTTGAATGGGACCTAGCGATTGAGCATTGAATGATGCAATGCGTAGGCCTAGAGGGCTATGGCTATCGAGGTGTGAAGATAGGGGTTGGGGGGAGAGGTTGATGTGAATGAGATTGTCTGTGTTACAGCGATGGGTCTCAGGCCTAGTGGTACTCTGTTGGTGTGATGCAACATGAAGCATGGGGTCAGCGTTGGAAAGCGTAGGCGATGATCTGTGTGTAAGGACAACAGGGATAGACGAGATGTTTTGTTTGCGTTTGCCTCCACGACTAGTCCGTTTTCTGGGCAAATGACGGCCGATCGAGAACTCTTTTAATCGGAACACAAGGTCGGGAGCGAGCTTCGTGCGTGTAGACTTCAATGACAGTAGCTTATCGCGTGTGTAGCTTGGGGATGGGATGCCGGAACAAGATGGCGGACTACGTGAGTGCAAGAAAGCACTGTGAACGAAGCGAAAAACAGATAGAGTAACCAAACGAACATAAAAAGAGAAGCAAAGCAACGCTACACTTACTTGAGGATCCATGAGACAACAATTACACAATACAAAACTCACAACAAAACACTGTAAACACCGCAAAATCACAAAATTCAACAGAGCTCGGGTTGGTACAACCTGTCGGCGTCAACCGGAAACTCAGCCTCCCTCAGCCTCCCTCAGCCTCTCTCAGCCTCGGCCTCTCTCGGCCTCTCTCAGCCTCTCTCAGCCTCTCTCTTAGCCTACCTCAGCCTCTCTCAGCCTCCCTCTTAGCCTACCTCAGCCTCTCTCAGCCTCCCTCTCAGCCTCCCTCTCAGCCTCCCTCTCGGCCTCTCTCAGCCTCTCTCAGCCTCTCTCAGCTTCCCTCTCAGCCTCCCTCTCAGCCTCCCTCAGCCTCCCTCAGCCTCTCTCAGCCTCTCTCAGCCTCGGCCTCTCTCGGCCTCTCTCAGCCTCTTTCAGCCTCCCTTTCAGCCTCCCTATCGGCCTCTCTCAGCCTCTCTCAGCCTCCCTCTAAGCCTCCCTCAGCCTCCCTCAGCCTCTCTCAGCCTCGGCCTCTCTCGGCCTCTCTCAGCCTCTTTCAGCCTCCCTTTCAGCCTCCCTATCGGCCTCTCTCAGCCTCTCTCAGCCTCCCTCTAAGCCTCCCTCAGCCTCCCTCAGCCTCTCTCAGCCTCTCTCAGCCTCCCTCTTAGCCTCCCTCAGCCTCCCTCAGCCTCTCTCAGCCTCCCTCAGCCTCCCTCTCGGCCTCTCTCGGCCTCTCTCAGCCTCCCTCTAAGCCTCCCTCAGCCTCCCTCAGCCTCTCTCAGCCTCGGCCTCTCTCGGCCTCTCTCAGCCTCTTTCAGCCTCCCTTTCAGCCTCCCTATCGGCCTCTCTCAGCCTCTCTCAGCCTCCCTCTAAGCCTCCCTCAGCCTCCCTCAGCCTCTCTCAGCCTCTCTCAGCCTCCCTCTTAGCCTCCCTCAGCCTCCCTCAGCCTCTCTCAGCCTCCCTCAGCCTCCCTCTCGGCCTCTCTCGGCCTCCCTCAGCCTCCATCAGCGTCCCTCAGCCTCTCTCAACCTCACTCAGCCTCCCTCTCAGCCTCCCTCTCGGCCTCTTTCGGCCTCTCTCAGCCTCCCTCTCAGCCTCTCTCAGCCTCCCTCAGCCTCTCGCAGCCTCTCTCAACCTCCTTCTCAGCCTTCCTCTCAGCCTCCCTCAGCCTCCCTTAGCCTCTCTCAGCCTCCCTCAGCCTCTCGCAGCCTCTCTCAGCCTCCTTCTCAGCCTCTATTTCAGCCTCCCTCAGCCTCATTTAGCCTCTCTCGGCCTCTCTCAGCCTCCATCAGCCTCCCTCTTAGCCTCCCTCAGCCTCTGTCAGCCACTCTCAGCCTCCCTCTCAGCCTCCTTCAGCCTCTCTCAGCCTCCCTCTCGGCCTCTCTCAGCCTCCCTCTCAGCCCCCCTCATCCTCTCTCAGCCTCTCTCAGCCTCCATCTCAGCCTCTCTCAGCCTCTCTCAGCATCCCAAAGCCTCCCTCAGCCTCTCTCGGCCTCTCTAAGCCTCCCTCTCAGCCTCCCTCTCGGCCTCTCTCGGCCTCTCAGCCTCTCTCAGCCTCCCTATCAGCCTCCCTCTCAACCCTCCCGCAGCCTCCCTCTCAGCCTCCCTCTCAGCCTCCCTCTCAACCCTCCCTCTCAACCCTCCCTCAGCCTCCATCAGCCTCTCTCAGCCTCCCTATCAGCCTCCCTCTAAACCTTTCCTCAGCCTCCCTTAGCCTCTCTCACCCTCTCTCTGCCTCTCTCAGCCTCTCTCAGCTTCCCTCTCAGCCTCCCTCTAAGCCTCCTCAGCCTCTCTCAGCCTCTCTCAGCCTCGGCCTCTCTCGGCCTCTCTCAGCCTCTTTCAGCCTCCCTTTCAGCCTCCCTATGGGCCTCTCTCGGCCTCTCTCAGCCTCTCTCAGCCTCCCTCTTAGCCTCTCTCAGCCTCTCTCAGCCTCCCTCAGCCTCCCTCAGCCTCACTTTCGGCCTCTCTCAGCCTCCCTCTAAGCCTCCCTCAGCCTCCCTCAGCCTCTCTCAGCCTCTCTCAGCCTCCCTCTTAGCCTCCATCAGCCTCCCTCAGCCTCTCTCAGCCTCCCTCTCAGCCTCCCTCAGCCTCCCTCTCGGCCTCTCTCGGCCTCCCTCAGCCTCCATCAGCCTCCCTCAGCCTCTCTCAGCCTCACTCAGCCTCCCTCTCAGCCTCCCTCTCGGCCTCTTTCGGCCTCTCTCAGCCTCCCTTTCAGCCTCCCTTTCAGCCTCTCTCAGCCTCCCTCAGCCTCTCGCAGCCTCTCTCAGCCTCTCGCAGCCTTTCTCAGCCTCCTTCTCAGCCTCTATTTCAGCCTCCCTCAGCCTCATTTAGCCTCTCTCGGCCTCTCTCAGCCTCCCTCTTAGCCTCTCTCAGCTACTGTCAGCCTCTCTCAGCCTCCCTCTCAGCCTCCTTCAGCCTCTCTCAGCCTCCCTCTCGGCCTCTCTCAGCCTCCCTCTCAGCCTCCCTCATCCTCTCTCAGCCTCCCTCTCAGCCTCTCTCAGCATCCCAAAGCCTCCCTTAGCCTCTCTCGGCATCCCAAAGCCTCCCTCAGCCTCTCTCGGCCTCTCTAAGCCTCCCTCTCAGCCTCCCTATCGGCCTCTCTCGGCCTCTCAGCCTCTCTCAGCCTCCCTATCAGCCTCCCTCTCAACCCTCCCGCAGCCTCCCTCTCAGCCTCCCTCTCAGCCTCCCTCTCAACCCTCCCTCAGCCTCCATCAGCCTCCTTCAGCCTCTCTCAGCCTCTCTCAGCCTCCCTATCAGCCTCCCTCTAAACCTTTCCTCAGCCTCCCTTAGCCTCTCTCAGCCTCCCTCAGCCTCTCTCAGCCTCCCTCTCGGCCTCTCTCAGCCTCCCTCTCAGCCTCCCTCTTAACCCTACCTCAGCCTCCCTCAGCCTCTCTCAGCCTCTCTTAGCCTCTTTCAGCCTCCCTCTCGGCCTTCCTCAGCCTCCCTCAGCCTCTCTCAGCCCCTCTCAGCCTCCCTCTCGGCCTCCCTCAGCCTCTCTTAGCCTCTCTCAGCCTCAGCCTCTTTCAGCCTCTCTCAGCCTCCCTCTCAGCCTCCCTCAGCCTCTCTCAGCCTCTATCAGCCTCTCTCAGCCTCCCTCTCGGCCTCTCTCGGCCTCTCTCAGCCTCTCTCAGCCTCAGCCTCTTTCAGCCTCTCTCAGCCTCCCTCTCAGCCTCCCTCAGCCTCCCTCAGCCTCTCTCAGCCTCTATCAGCCTCTCTCAGCCTCCCTCTCAGCCTCCCTCTCGGCCTCTCTCGGCCTCTCTCAGCCTCTCTCAGCCTCCCTCTCAGCCTCCCTCAGCCTCATTTAGCCTCCCTCTTAGCCTCTCTCAGCCTCACTCTTAGCCTCCCTCAGCCTCACTCAGCCTCTCTCATC
>CM072521.1:12514904-12599228 GCA_036898135.1 Oncomelania hupensis | reverse complement strand
GGTCTCTGTGTGGCTGTAAAGGTCAGAGCAGTACTCTGTCCATCTATCCAAGAATTCTTGTTTTTCTGTAAGGCATATGCCAGACTTGCTTTGAATCATGGAGACCTTGGGCTGTTTAACATTTGTCGGCCGCTTCACAATCTGGTAGGCTTTCTTGCTGTTGTTCTTGTTCAGACTGTTCTCTATTTCCTGGCATTGATCCTCTCTTCATTTATTACACAGGTCCAAAAGTTCAGGTGTGATCCACGGTTTCTTCTTTGGGCAGTGCTTGACAAGGATCTCAGTGGCGGCATCTGTCCCAGCTGAGTTGAAGGAGGTGGTCATGGTGTTGCCATCTACTTCACCAGCTCCCAAAATGAGCAGTGGTGCAAATTTCCCTCCAATTATGGCTTGGAATATTTCTGCCACCTCCATGTCTTGCAGTTTGTCCAGGTCGAATTTCAGTGTGGTGCACTTTGCTGTGTTTACTTTCTTTAAGTGGAGCCAGAAAAACATCATTATGAGATCATCAGAGTTGCCAACCCCCAAAAAAGTTTTCAGTAGTAAAAATTCTGAATTTCAGTAGTTTTATGACATTTTCAGTAGCCATACGTCCTCACATTTTTTTTTAACGAAGACATGCATACACAGTCTGCAACGAAGGTCGTGAAGAGTGTTTCCGCACGAATTATTGAGAGATCCATATCGGGCTTGAAGAAGGTGGCTACCGACTGAACAGCGACTAACTTTTCTGGATCAGGGCAACGACTTTTGTGACGGTTACCATTCACTTGTCGCGTCACATCGTGGAAGCCGCCATGTTGAATGCTAAAATTTGACAAGCACCTGTATAATACACGCTGTGTTTTGATCTCGATGACGCAGTGATGCACTGACATTTTTCAGAATATTCTTTCCTGTACTCTTGATTTGCTGTCCTCTTCTTTTTTTCTGGGCTTTCATCGCTAGTTTTCTTTCTTTTTGGCATCATGGATTCAAAATACGCCGCACACAAACTTTTTTTCTCGCGCTGTAGAACGTGACCCGGAAACGAAAGTGTCACAAAAAGGTCGAGGTTTTGTGCACCGATTGGCCGTTTGCAAAACCACTTCACGGTGATTGGTCGAATTTCCTAACATGCACTGGGAGCGTGATCTATTACACCGTGCACGTAAACCGAATGACCGTGACCTTGAAGTGCTAACGGGAGGCACAGGTGCTCAATAAAACTCGTTAAAACTGTTATATTATCGTCGAAAATTGACTTTCCGTAGTAAATTTTCGATTTCCGTAGCTCCGTAGCCGCGTATTCATTTCCGGAGTAAACTCCGGAAATTCCGTAGTGGTTGGCAACCCTGGATCATGGTCACTTCAGATGTCTGCTCCTGGAAAAGTACATGTCCTGCCAATGTTGATAATTGATCTGAAGCATGTCTTGACCATGATATAGTCAATCTGGTTGTGATCCTCCCAGCTGGGACTGTGCCATGTTCATCGTCTGGACTTTTTGTGGAGACCAAGCGTGTTTGCCAGTATAGAATTGTTGTATTTGGCAAACTCCTGTCATTTGTCTCGTTGTTGCAGTGGGGTCCACATGTGTTCCCCAGTTGTGGCGCGCATCTTGGCCAATCTTGGCATTCTAGTTGGAGCTCCTTGCTAATAACTGCCAGGGGTTCCTTCAACAATGAAAGGCAAACCTGGGATATGGATAATAGCAAACAAAGACTATCAGTCAGAAACTTCCAATGCCTTTGCAAAGTGTTTTTCCTTTCTCACTCACAGAAATGATGTCATTCCGGACTTCACGCCAAACTTGTGTAAAGAGTTGCAGATTGTTTCTCACACAGGACCCCAATTTTTACTAAATGGAAAGACAACAGTAAAAAAAGAGAAGAGAATGATCACTTTAACAAATTTACCTGCAGGTCAGCGTCACGGATAGTGACAGTGTAAAAGACTTGGCCAATACTCTGCGTCTCAGGGATGGTTTGATTGAAGGTCCCTAAGTCCCAGACTGGGATCTGGAAGTTGCGAATGACATAAACGTACACCAATGCATAGCCCTGTCGCCGAGGCAGGCCGTTGTCCTCAGCCAGCACTCTGACCTGCAAAGATAACACAGAAATTTAACAATCGCGTTGACATTTGAAAGGATGATAATGGTGAGGGTCTTTTAAGGGTGTGACCACCTGTAAGAGTCATCGAGATTTTGTAACAAGTAATTAATTATAATATTTATGTAGCCCTTTCCTAACAACTATTAGTCAAAGTGTCCATACTCATTCACTTACTCCCACACATACAAGTAAAGAAATGTACAAACATGGTAGATATGTTCCTGAAAGTTTGCTATGTCTAAATGTCCTAATTTTCATTTCTTGCTCATATCTATATATATATATATTTTTTAAATCATCCCTTTAGATCATTGCCTCATAGCAAATTATTTTTCTAGTGTGGCATATAACAGTAGACTATTTGTGTGCTTTTTAGCTGTAAAGATATCAAATGTCATACTGGAACTGACACTTGAAGATCATTGGAGTTTTATTCGAGGCCAATTCACCACAGCAGTACAAATCAATATGTTAGCACCTAAGATCAAACAAACTCACCAAGAAAACACTGGTAGGGGTGGTAGTCAAGCTAGCATTGAGCAGCATGCGTCCAGAGATGGCAGGATCCATTCTGAAGAAAAAGTCACTCCGCTTGTCGTAATCAGGCTCGATGGAGTACGTGATGATGTTGAATGCAGCCTGCAAGCACACACGTGCGACACACACACACACATACAAATGCGTGTACACACGCACACACACACACACACACAAACACACTCACAAAAGTTATTTCGAAAAAAAAACTCATGCTAAAGCTGAGCTATCATTACTTTTCATTTGTGTTTGTTTTTTTTTTTTGTTTATATTATTTTATTTAGTTTGTTTATTCTTTTTCTATTTCTTCAACAAGACTATTGGCTATAGCATCAAACAGATTTTGCAGCCAATTAGGTGCAACAAATGCACACACATTTTTTTTTAAAAACTGGCAGCAGTTCTATACTTACAGGCAATTCCAATGTAGAGAAGTTTACTATTAAAATAGCAACAGGGTTATCACTTTCTGTGTAATTATATTTAATTAAGACAACAGCTGGTGTTGATACTGTTGATGTTGCTCTTCTTCTATAACACATACAATGTAACCTTTGACTAAGTTGTGTTTGTTTTAAACACGATTTCAACACACTAATAACAAAGAAAGGAGAAAAGAACCATACATTGGTATCTTTATCCTCGGCAGACACTGTGACAATGGAGCTACCGACTGCTGTGTTTTCGTTGATGGTGACGTTGTAAATGTAAGAGAAGAAGATGGGTGGGTAATTGTTGCGCAGGACATGAACGCTGCACGTCGCACGATTGGTTGCAAAGAGACCTCCACCGTCGCGTACTTCAACTTGGAACTGAAAACAAGACAGACAAACATATGATCAGCATGATAATCTTTCTTTCCTGGAAGCAATGACTAGCAATATGGTTTCTACTTCTTCTTTCCTCCAATACTTGGTTGAAGGGCTGGAGAGAGGTGGGAAGGTACCTGTATTGTCAGAATAAAAAGTCATTTGGCAGACTTTGTGTTACCTATCACTGTAAATATGATTATTATCACTTTTCTTCATTTCGACTCACAGTGTACAAGTCTCGTCCAGAGCCGATGAGAGTTTTCTTCAGTTGAATGGCACCAGTTTTGTTTGCCTGTGTCTGGATGTCAAAGTAGTCTGTGGTTAAAGAACCATCATCCAAAATTGTGTAGTTCAGCTGGCCCCATATTCCCTGTACATAAAAACATAAACCAAGCATGAAGAAAATAGAATTAAAAATTTAAAAAAAATAAAAAAACAGGAATAAGAAAAAACATCACACACAAAAAAAGACAGTAATGAGAAAAATAGAATGAAGTAGGCAGAAAACAGCCTTATGACTTTGAGCCAATGGGAAATGAAATGTGTGTGTGGGGAGTGGGGGGATGAGGGGTGAAGGAGGGAGGGGGAAAGGAATGGGATGGTGGATGTGGACTTTTACAGCCAAAGCGCATGATTTTTGCAAAGTTAAGAAACAAATAGTAATTATGTATTCTGCATTTGCAAAGAAACAACGATATTTCTTACATAATCAGAAATGAGGCGAACTATTAGGGACTGCTCAATCCATTTCCTGGTCCCCGGAGCAAGTAAAAAAGTTGCCCGGAAATACAAATCATGAAAGTCACTTGCCCTGGGGTAAGTTATAAGCTGTGAACGTAAAACAACACAACTTAATCACCAGCACCGAATCATGTTTGCTTTGATCTGCATAGAAGCCTGTGGAACACGTGTTTGGAATTTTGACAGCACAATCTAATCCAATATATTACAGCAGATTTGATTGGTCAATTGTTCAACATTCAGCCAATGACAGCGCTCCTTTTATCAATAGTGGGGCGATATTTTACAGCATATTTGATTGATCAATTGTTCCATGTCCGACAATGACAGCGTGCCTTTAATCTTGTTTCTCATGGTAAAGTGAGAGTGATGTCCAGATCTGAATAAAGACTAAACAAATGTAAAAAAAAAAGTAACTGTTTCTTGTCTCCAGAAAGAACAAAGCACTTCGTTCTTTCTTGTTGTTGGTACAGTACAAACTTGATTTTGTTTAAGAATGCCACCGAGTCCAAGCCTCCCAGTTGTATGTATGTGCAATATTAATCTGTGTCTGTTTTGGTGTATTAAGTTTTTGTTTGTTTGCTTTTTTTGTTGCTTTCACTATGTGGGCAAGTACATTTTTGAGCGGAAAAGTTATTTTCTGAGAGGGAAAGTTAAAAATGACATATTGCTTACCTAGGGCAAGCTCTTGGTGAAAAAAATTGGCAACATTGGCTACATTAACCTGCATCCCCCCCCCCTCCCAACCCCACTTTCCAAAACACACACACACACACACACACACACACACCACACAATGTACAATGTACAAATTAATTAAAAGAAGAAATTAAGTTTTTGTTTTCAACTATATCAGATATCTAAAAACGTTTTTTTAGATTAACAAATAACTAAAAATGGAGCATTTCAATCCTACTAGGCAACTGAGGTCTCGCCACAAACTAAACATAAAGAAAGAAAAAAAAATGTAATGAATTAGTAAAGAGAATCTGGAAGGCTGGTGATTTTAATGTTTTTCTTCAATGGAAAGAAAAGCTACCAAACTCTTAAAATTGACAGAATGTACCTGATCAGGGTCAGCTCCATAGACAAAGGTGATGGGGTAAGCCAGCTGATAGTTCTCTGGGATGGTGAAGTTGCATGGTCGGCTCGTGTCCAAGGTTGGGACGTTGAGATTACGGTTGACAGGCACAATCAATGTCTGCCGTGCTGTGGCTCCTGCTCCATCTGTCACCTCAACTTCCAACTGAAGAGAAGCAGAATAAAGACACATGAAGTTAAAACACAAATAAATGACAAAGTATAAACATTAAGATGTTTAAATAGGAAGAAAATTGTATTTCTGTGCTGAAATAACTTGGATTTCTAGATGTTGCATCAAGTTATTTAAAGTCACCCCTACACAAACATTATAGCTTTATACACAACATGAAATAACTTAAACCTGATATAAGAAAGGTACAATCTATTTCAACCAGCAAAATACAAAATGCAACTTTCTTCTATCATTGTAACTTTCTTTTACTGCATCATAAACTCCTCAGAAGATGAAATTACCAACAGGAAACCAAAACTTTTTTTCCCATTGTCTACTTTTCCTTACCGTGTACTGAGTGTGCATGGCTGTATCATTAACCAGAGGACTGATGATGCTGATGCTGGCTCCAGTCACGACACCATTAGAGACGATGTTGTTGACTGTGAAGTAAGTCCTTGCCGTGCTGTCTCCCAGCAGAGTGTAATTATTGATGCGAAACTCCGACTGGACAGAAAAAGACAGCACAAATAATAAATGACTCACTAATACAAGTGAAATGCCCCTCAATAAGTTACAACTCAATACTTATCACTAGCTATTGCCTTAAATCACTGCCCTATGGGCTTGACTGAGAAATACAAGTGATCAGAACCCAGTATTATTATTATTATTATTATTATTATTATTATTATTATTAATACAAGTGATCAGAACCCAGTATTATTATTATTTATTATTATTATTATTATTATTATTATTATTATTATTATTATTATTGTTGTTATTATTGTATTATTATTATTATCATTATTATTACCATTAATATTATTCTTCTTATTATTATTACTATTACTATTATTATTATTATTAAAATACAATAATACTTACAATAGTATCTGGGTCGGTGGCAGAAATAGTGTAGGAGATGGTGTTCTGGTCAAACACGCAGCTCAGTCACATTTACAGTGGATGGCGTAAATATGGGAGGGATGTTTCTCACAATGTTAAACGTCAAGACAGCAGTGGAGAAACGACGTCCATAATATGTTCCCTGGTCTGATGCTCTCACTGTCACCTACACAACAAAAATTTTAAAAGAATAAAATAAAATAAAATAAATTATTTTTAAAAAACAAAATAAAAAGTGTAGTCACTTGTCAATAATTAGCAAAATCAAAATTAAAAATAAATAAATAAAATAAATTATAAAATAAATAAATAAATGTACTAATAAATAAACCTTCAACTCTTGTTAAAACTGATCTCATAAAACTGGTACCAGTAAAACCTTTAGATCTTAAAAATATTATTTAGAAATTATCTGTACTGAGACAAATGCCTCTTCTTCAGCACCTCAAATGTACTGTGAATGCCAAAAACAATATCCGTTTTTTTTGTCTTCATCAATGTACGCAGTTGAAAATCAATTTAGTGAAGACATTTATAAATGAAATAAAACAAAAAGATATAAAAATATCATAAACAAATTGTGTACAATATCACCGAAAGTGTACCTTTTACTGCATGTTTTTCATAACAGACCAACTGTTTGCTTCAGATTCTAGCAAGACAGAGGATGTTCCTACTTACCGTGTATGAATTGACACCGTTGTTGGCGGTAAGAGGGGCTGCCACAGACATTATCCCAGTGTAACCGTTGATGAAGAACAGGTTGTTGCCAGTGGTCGGTGTCACTGAATCGATGCTGTATGTGATGTTGCTATTCAGAGTGTTCTGGAGGACCCACCGACATTAAAGTTAAAAAACAATCGACAACAGAGAAGTGCTAAGTCCAACTGGCTTAGAAGTATAGCAATCAGTTATGTTGCGCACAAACCAACTGAAGATTAAGATAGTTGCATTAGAAAGTCAAATCCCTAGTTACTTGCTTCCTTCAATTTCATTATTAACTTCATCGGTGTAGACAAAGGGACTAGAGTACATGAAAGCAAACTTACAGGAGGGTCCCTATCAATGGCATTGACATCAACGACCAAGGTGCCCAAAGGAACATTTTCTCTCAGCGTGATAGTGTTGGAAGGATCCAGAGTGATGACAGGGTCAAAGTTGTTCACATCCTGAAAAATAAATCCTATGTACTTATTTAAGCTTCAAAACAACAACCAAAAAACCTATATACAAACAAACAAAAAAAGTTGAAAATTTTTTTAAGCTTTAAATAACATATTTTTGAAAGATTCTTATCAGTTAAAATCCAAATTTTTGAAGTAAATTTGTGATTAATAAGTATACTTACCCTGACTCATTGGTGCAACTAACTTGACGTTGCCTAGCAATCGCCAAAATTTCGGGAAGGAATATCAAAAAGGCCACACCGTCTGCTTCAAATGCTACATCCGAGGGAAGGCCTGAGAAGTGATGAACCTCGCTATAACGCCTACCGGAAGCGAGCGTTACCAAAAACAGTTTTCAGAGAAAGGTCAACGAAAGAGGCCAAAGACAAAGGTTCGAAAGTTTGGCCTCTAAGAAAAGCCAGTACCAGGAACAAATCCTAAGCAGGAATCCTGCGTGGGAATCTGGCTTGGCAGAGAGAGTAGCCTCTAATAACATCAGTGACAACATGCGAAGGGCTGCGAGACGCGACACCAAGCTGAGGCAATGTAGTGCTGATAGCAGAGTGGCGCACTCTTACCGAGGTGGCCGATGCTGATGACTCTGTAGCAAAATGTGCCAAGTGATTGGCAATATCCACTTCAGAAGGGGAGCAAGGATCAACCCGCACTGCGCGATACCACTGAACCCAACGCCTCCAATGAGAATCATAAATCCCTCTCGTAAAAGAGTGATGTGACTCCTCTAAGAAAGAAATAGCTTCCCTGGAAACGCCAGAGCGCCTCAGGGATCTCTTCACAGTAGCCAGGCGTGAAGCGCTAGCACTCCAGGATTTCCATGCGGGATGCCTGACCGAGGCTGAAGGAGTGACCTTTTCACTACCATTAGTGGCAGGCAGCGACCCTGCAATAGACGCAGTAGATCTGTGTACCAAGTCTGGGCAGGCCAACATGGAGCCACGAGAATCAGGCCTCGGAAACTCCTCCTCTGCCTTCCGCAGCACATGTGCAAGAAGTGCAAACAGCGGGAATGCATAGGCTTCGAGACCCTTCCATGAAATGGACAGAGCATCAACCGCCCAAGCCTGACAGTTTGCGACAGGAGACACATACAGAGCCAACCTGTTGCCGAACTGAGTGGCGAACAGATCCACTGTGGGCTTGAACCGAATCTTCCAGATTGGCTGAAGCACTGAGTGGGAAAGAGTCCATTCTGTGTTGAGAACACAGTGCGGACGACTCAAGAGGTCTGCCAAAACACTGACATATCCCTGCACATGCTTGGCTGAGAGAGAACTGCCATGATCTCTCAACCACAGGAGATCCTCCACTTGCCTGGAAACTTCGGAGAATGAGTACCTCCCTGATGGTTGATGTAAGCAACCACCGTGGAGTTGTCCGACAAGAGCAGGACCCTGAGGTAGCTTTCTCTGGAAACAGCGCAGTGCCAGAGAAACTGCCTCCATCTCCATCCTGTTTATGAGCCATGGCAGTTGCTCTCGCGACCACATTCCGTGCGCTGTGAGACCATCTGTGTGTGCACCCCACCCCAGGAGAGAGGCATCCGTGAAAATCTCTGCCACTGGCTGCGGTGGTGTGATCGGTAGACCTTCTGACAGCCAGCGAAGATCTTTCCACAGAGATAGCGCTGGTCAGGAGGAACTGAGAGACCGGAAGGAATCCCAAGAGTCCCGATCTTGACGCCAATGGGAAACCAACCATCTCTGCATTGGCCTTTTGCGCGCACTCGCCAGAGGCACCAAACCGCACAGAGAGTAGCATGTTCCCATTAACGAAGCTACAGTTCATGCTGACACCCACTCTCGGCTCTCCTCAGAGGAGAGAAGAGACTGGAGCCTCTGAACGCGGCGCTGCGCTGGGCAATTCTGACTTTACGAGAATGACAGCGAACCCTAACCGCTGGGCCCATTGCAGAACCGCCCCTGTGTGTTTTAGACACATCTCCTGAGCCTGCGCCTTGACAAGCCAGTTGTCTAGGTATGCTGAGAACCGAATACCCAGACTGAAAACTGGTAGAGAGTGGCACAAAGGCAGCCTCAAAGGTCCCCATTGCACCTTGAACCCCGACCTTATCACCTCTTGCACCCAGCTGCTTCCGGAGGCAAGCACCATCCAAGCCTAAAGCTTGGTGGATAGTCCTCTTGAGGCGTGCACGCCCGCAAATGGGGGATGAAAGACCGGGGCAAGTCATTGAGTGGAAGGCCCCTTGTTTTGAGGCTTGGCCCCTTTTCCACCCCTCCCACAGGGCGCGGAAGAGGAGCCATCCCTCTTGCCACGAGAAAGGCGGCCACGAAAAGACTGTCGTCTACCTAGCGAGGCAGCCCCTCTGAAAAAGCTGCCACCACATCCTCCCCAAAAAGACGCTTGACCTGCAGAGGCCAGAGTCCTGGTGGAGGCCTGGGCAAGGAGGGAAAAAGCATCTGCCTTTGCCCTTTCCGCTTCCTCACTAACCGCCGCTCTGACATACGGGCCAAAAAGAGAGCTCTGAGAGCCCGCAAAGAGGACACCAATGCCTGTGGAATATGCTTGGCTTCCTCAAGAATAGCGTCTCTTCTTGCCAACACAACACTGACATAGGAAACCGCTTGCGCATGGCAACCCTGCGATGCAGTCAGGTTCAAAGCACTCAGCAGAGTGTGAACCAAAGCAGGAAACACATCATCCCTGAACTCGCCGTCCTCGTGAAAAAGTGCGCCGAGATCGAGTCGAGTAGAGCATCCACAGTTGAAGTACACTCCAGCGAGCGCAAAGTGGAAAACCCTTTGGCCGAAAGCTTCACTGACTTCGGGACCAGAGCAACATCCTTAAGCAGAGAAGCAGAGATAGGTCGTCCCTTGTCACTGGAAGCGTCGTTGAAGGCAGGGCAGCCCTGGCTAAAATTTTAGCTGACTTCATGTACTTCTTATCCAACAACAAGATACCTTTGTTGAACGAGTTAGGGAACTGAGGCACAGGCTTGTTAGCAACAACCGGAAGTTCATCCTGTTTCACACCACGCATCGTGGCCAGCGCCAAGTCCCAAAATTGCGCAATGGCCTGAGATTCTTTCAAAACCAACACAGTAGCCGAAGAATCAGCTGAAGCCAGAGACTCGCCCAGAAAAGACCGGCCAACAAGTCTATGCTGGTCAACCTGTCTCAACACATGAGCAGCAAGCCAAGCCGCCAGCTGCACCGCCTCTTTAGAAACGGCATCTGCCAAAGAGGCCAATGGCGCAACATGATCCGCATCGGAAGCCTGAGAGGCATTAGACCACTGACCTTCTTCTTCTGCACAAGAAACAGCCGAAAGCTCAACTGACAGGTTGTCTATAGCGGAAAAGCGCTGAACATCGGGATACCCGTGCCATGCACCAGAAACGGAAGAGGCCTGACGGCCTGATGGAGTCTATCCAAACCGGAAACCGGAACCCCATCAAAAACAGAACTTGTCTGAGGTGGGCCGGAAGAGGGCTGACCGGAAGTGTTCACTATGGCCGGGGGCCAAACGCTATGATAAGGTACAGTCCGACTGACACCGGAAGCGGAAGCTTCAAAGAGCAGTCCGCTCGCACCGGAAGTCGGCACTCCCTCAATCCCCCCATGACCGGAAGGAGAGAGGGTCAGAGGACGGCTGGGGGAAGCCGTTGCAATGTCGGAGAGATAGGCCTCCAATAATCTCGGTCCGGCTATTGCTCTTCCGCATGCAGCTGGGCCCATTATGGTCAAAAGAGCATGCAAGGCATCCAGCTCGTGATCAGCCAGGGGTTTCGACTCTCTCTGAATGGCAGAGTCGACAGCGCATGGAGGGTCAATAACTCGTTCCCGGTCCACATGCCTCTGAACCAGAAACAGCGCTGTGGCCACCCCTGACACAGCCACAGCGCCGAGCTCACCGGAAAACCCGGCGGCGGCCGGAAGGAAGATTCAGGAAACAGTTTGGACAAGGAAAGCTGCACAGCCAACCAGTACATCTCCTGCACATTGGAGTCCGAAACGAGTGGGCTCGGCTGAGAAACAGGGACCATCACGTCCTTCCCGTCTAGTCTGGAAACACAGCCTTCACCAATTTGGGGCTGACGCTGGCGGAACCAGGCTCGACAAGAGGTACCAAGAACGCTAACAAAAGGCTAAACCCTTGAAAAAAGAATTGCCATAAAGGCTAGATCCCTGACTTAACCAAACAGCTGTTAAGTCCAAAATGCTAATAGCTAAAAAGAAGCTGAAGTGTATGTCGAAACAAGAGGGCATAGACTACACGTCCACACAAAACAAATGCCAAGAAAGATCTGATTGGTTTTAAAGCTGGCCGTGAGCTTGGGGTATTAGAGGTTTGCTCAGCATGTGCAGAATAAAGAGGGAGGGGAAGTAACCCACCTGTTGTTTTCTTACAACTTCCGTTGTGAGGGTGATTACTAGGCAACGTCAAGTTAGTTGCACCAGTGAGTCAGGGTATAGTACGTGAAATTAATTGCAGGACAGGCCTCTTGAGTGAGTTTCAAAGCCAGTCATGAGCTGCAATTGGTCATTGTGATGTTTCAAACCTGAAGTAAAGTACAAAGGCACTTCGAAAATGAGTACTCACCCTAACATAAACCGTCATTGGCACACAAGCCCTTGGAATGCCGCAGTTGGCAGCTCCGTCAGAGGTGGTGATAGTGAAGGTGTAATTGTTTTTGGTGTTATAGTCCAGCATTGCAGAAGTCACCAGGCTGCCATTCATGGGAGAAGAAGTGATGCTGAATGCCGCTGTTTCACCACCGGAGCCAAACTGATACTGGATGTTCTTTATAACATCGAGGTCTGTAGCCTGCACAAGCACACCAGACATACACCATCAAGTTGCACTATATTATAATTATATAAAGTTACATGATATTAAATGTGCACAATTTCATATTGTCCTCTGTCAGGCATACACTCACTCACATACACATATGCTATTCAAACCACTACAACAAATCAAATGTAAACACGCTGAAACAAACCAACTAAACTGGAAAATCCTGATTATAATATCAATTAGACTGCTCTTTAGTCTGAACATATAATGATACATAACCATGAATACTAATCTACATCAAAATTAGGGGAACATTTTGTCACACCATGTCACCACTAAACCCCCTTCTATAATAGCTATCTTTAGAGATAGCCGCACTTTGGGTTCAGTTGAAGAAAATGTGCGTAATAAAATCTTTTTTTTAATTTTAAATTATTATTATTATTATTATAAAAACTAAGTTGTGAGTTTCTATATTAAATAATATAATAGTGTGCAATATTGTGCTGGCTTATTCGCTCACAAACAGGCAGTAAATTGTGAAGCAACATTTAAATGATCAAACTGTTTCTGCATCGGGCAGCAAGTTCAGGATTCATCTAGCTCAAAACCAAGTGTTACAAAGTTGGGGAAGCACTTACTGTAAACTGGCCAACTGACGCTCCTGCAGGCAATTGCTCATCAACGTAAAACTCGTACCGGTCCCGATCAAAAAGTGGTAGATTGTCTTGAAGGTCACCGATGTTGACAGTAGCCTAATTAAACAACAACAACAACAAAAATGAAAACAATACAGAATGAAGATATCAATTTGATGAAAATAACAAATTCAATAAAGTTACACTATTTAGTTATTGAAAAAAAAGCACAATTTCATATTCTCCTGTCAAGCACACACTCATAAACATACATACATGCATACTTTGTCTTGTTTGCTCCCTTTCTCTTCCCCCCCCCCCCTCCCCCCTCTCTACTTTGTGTTCTATTTCTCTCACAACATAATCATGACACACACATATACATACAAACATATATGCCTTCACTATCCAAAATAAAAGTACATTTTAAAAAGTTAAACATCAAGTTTGAAAGGTAATTCCATTGCAAAACTTGGTAATTAATTTCTCTCATTACATAATTCTAATTTCCAGTATTGCTGCTTTTGTTGTTGTTGAGGATGATGATGATAACGTTATGTAGCCGGGCGGGCTACAAGGAATTTCTGACCTTGCGATACTTAGGCCTCACTCTGTTCTCTGTTATGTTTAAACTAGCTGTTTGCGTCTAACGATTATAGGCTTTAAGGGATCTGAAAAATATATATCAAATTATTGCATACAGCTAGTTTAAACATAACAGAGAACAGAGTGAGGCCTAAGTATCGCAAGTTCAGAAATTCCTTGTAGCCCGCCCGGCTACAGTTATAATTGATCTTATTATTGCAACTTACCTGACACACACCAATGTTGCCACCTCCGTCAGTACCAATCACGTTAAACAGGTATTGATGCTGGAATTCGTAGTCGAAAGACTTCGAACTTGTGATTAAACCAGAAGCTGGGTTAATTTGGAAGCTGGAAAGAGTAACAAAAATAATGATGCAACAACATCAAAACAAATAAATAAGGAAACAAAATATTTACTTAAACCCAAGTAGAAATGGTTGCAATATTGTAAATTTGAACTTGTCACTTTTTTTTCCATACAGTGTCAAATCTTCTGCACATTGCCTATGAATCTTGTCGCCATCAGTTAAATCAGTAATAAAGGGATAGGTTGTGTAAAGTGTATTCAGTACTGAATAGAACAATACAAGTGATCATACGGTGAAAGAAACAATGCTGTCTTATTACTTAGTGGAAAAAATGACAATTAACTGTAAGTTAACATATAAATAATGCAAATCCCAAACCAAAATCCACACACACAATGAGAAACCTTACTCAGTGTTGGTTGGCCGAATACTGTAAGTGACACTGGAATACGGGGTGTTGGCTGCATCGTTATCACTGGCCTACAAACAAATTGAAACAACTTTTAACAGAAATATACACTTTTAAACAGGATTTTACTAAGGGTGTATACATGCACAAACTCAAGGCAGCAGAACACAGAGGCATTACTCTCTGGAGAAGACGCAGCAAACTTTTATACATTTTTACATTTCTATCTGTGCAAGTTTTATTCACAAACTACCACATGCTAACAGCTTTGAAGGTCATTTTAATGATCTTGAAAATGAATCCTATTAGTATAACCTTTTTTACCATAGCCTACATACAAAAAGTGTGTGGCAGCAGAAGACAAAACCAATAACCTCAGGAGATGACCAAAAGCTTTACAGCCGAATCCTTATTTCTTTACCTTAATAACCACACAACCATACCTGTCACAGTACTGAGCTTACTCGTGAAGTAATACATATGAAACAGGATCACATTGTATTTTTGTTGTTGTTGTTGTTGTTGAACCTCAATTGCACGCAAACCGAATCCACCTTTTTTTTTCTTCTTCTGGTTTTATCTTTTCTTTTTTATTATTTGATCAGGTTTAGTCAGGTCTTCTTCATTTATTATTATTATTATTATTGTTATTATTATTATTATTATTATTATTATTATTATTACTATTATTATTATTAATATTATTTTTCATCTTGTTCATAAATTTGAAGCCAAACCTAACACAATCCCCCCGTTTGGAATCAGAATGCAGGCTCATTTGGAAAAAGCAGGCATTGATGTTGTAAGATTGGTTCGTCATATTGTGGACGTTGTGTAGTATGTTGAATAAGAGGAAGATCCAGACAGCCTGAACACTAGACCAGTTAGGGTTGAGTTCTCAAACAGTGAAACTGTATTCCAATCTAACCAAATAGGAATAACACATTATGGGAATGTCTAAACACCACATCCCCTTTTCTTAAGATGTACAACACATAATGCAATTTTAAAACTAAGCTAATAAACTTTATAAAACATAGAAGTCAGAATTTGAATCAACATGTCTATGTGATCCTATTTTACAAATCAAGTCTTTTAGTCTTTTTGACTACTCTGCCACTTCTGGTCACATAATTGGTGCTCTGAGTGGATGTACCAGATTCATCTGCAAGTGACTGTTTTTCTGGCGGATCTTGTTCACAATTCACTGATCTTGGGAGGATGTTGCCATCTGATCTGGGGACCGGAGCTCTGGTTCTTGGTCTCTCGTTGTTCTGGATGAGCTGTCGGCGGTTTCTGTGCTGCCGGTCACCGTTGATGTTGACTTCATAGGACCTGTTGCCTAGGGCTCTTATGATTATCCCTTCTCTTCGGCCTGGATTGACAATGACTGGCTGTCCAGGATGGAGTTCTACTGCAGGTCTGGCACGATGAGCTCGATCAAAGACTATCTTCTGCTTGGCTTTGATAATATTGTCTTTCTTAATAAAGTTTTCCCTCTCAGCTCTGGGAATGTAATGGGTTTTCAGTGCCGGAAGAGTAGTCCGCAATTTACGACCCATGAGCAGTTCAGCAGGACTCGAGCCATTCTGCAGCGGTGTTGACCTGTATGTGAGCAAGGCAAGGTAGGGATCTTCTGCTTTCTTCAACAGCGCCTTGACCGTTTGCACTGCTCTCTCTGCTTCCCCGTTTGCCTGTGGGTAGTAAGGGCTGCTAGTTTGGTGAGTAAATCCATACTTCTCCGCAAAGGCTTTGAACTGCCGACTGGAAAACTGGGGACCATTATCAGATACGGCGACCTCAGGGATGCCGTGACGTCCAAAAATGCCTTTGAGGTGGTCAATGACGGTAGAAGCGGAAGTGGTGGTAAGATAGGCTAGCTCAATGTACCTGGAATAGTAGTCGATGACGATCAGGTACTGCTGTTTGTTCAGTTCGAATAGATCCATGGCCACTTTCTGCCATGGATATTCTGGTGTTTCTGTCGGGACCAGTGGTTCAGGTGGCACTTTTCTTTCTCTCACACAGGTAGGACACTTCTCCACCATTGCTTCAATCTGTGTAGACATACCTGGCCACCAGACACTTTCTCTTGCTCGCGCCCTACACTTCACAATGCCCTGATGTCCATTGTGAATGTTCTGTAGGATTTCGGCCCTCAGCCTCTCTGGAACGATCAGTCTCGGCCCATAGAGAAGTAGATCGTTGTCCAGCGTGATATCGAAGCGCGCAGACCAGTATGGTTTGAGTCTGAAATCTTTGGGGCAGGTTTCTGGCCATTCGGTTTTGCAGTACATAGCGATCTGTTGACAGACCTGGTCTTCCTTTTGGTGCTTCTTTATCAGTTCAAGTCTCGGCTCTCGGGCTTGGACATTGGCGATGACCTGATGTACCATGAGGTTGACGTTTTCTTCGAACATGTGGTCGTCTTCAGTGGCTGTACTGCAGGGTGCTCGAGACAATGCATCGGCTGTGATAAGGTTTTTGCCACGTATATACTCAATGTCAAACTGATAGCGCATGAGCCTCATTCTGAACCTTTGGATGCGAGGCGACAGTTCATCTATGCTCTTTGTCTTGAGAAGAGCGAGTAGTGGTTTGTGATCTGTTTCTATAGTCAGATCTTTCAGACCTGTGATGTACTCTGAAAACTTCTCACATGCCCATGTGACTCCCAGTGCTTCTTTATCTACCTGAGCGTAGCGCTGCTCGGTCGGAGTCAGTGATCTTGATGTATAGAACACTGGTTTGAAGTTTCCATCATCCTGTCTTTGTAACAGGACTGCTCCTAGCCCGTACGATGATGCGTCAGCGGACAGACGGGTTTTTCTGTTTGGGCTATAATGAGCCAAGACTGGGGCGGACGATAGCTTATTTTTAATGTATTTGAACGCCTCTTCCTGTGGACTGCTCCACATCCAGTCGTTTTCTTTTTTCAGGAGATCGCAGAGGGGCTTGATCTTATCTGCCAAGCTCGCTCCAGCAAATTTGGCAACATGATTTACCATGCCTAACAGGCGTCTCAACTCCGTAACGTTTGTCGGTCTTGGGTAGTTGGTGATAGCTGTTACCTTCGCAGGGTCAATAGCAATGCCTTTAGGTGATATGATGTGCCCCAGAAATTTGATAGAGGTCTTCCTGAACTCGCACTTCTCGGCATTGAGTGTGAGGCCAGCGTCTTTGAGCTTGGTCAGCACTGCCTGAAGTGTTTTCTCGTGTTCTTCTTTGGTTTTGCCAAAAATCAGGATGTCATCCATGTCGCAGATAACCCCTTGCTGATCTCCAAGTAACTGCGTCATGGTGCGTTGAAATATTTCTGGTCCTGAGCTGATACCAAAAGGTAAGCGAGTGTAGCAATACCTTCCGAAGGGAGAAATGAATGTGGTGAGTTCTTGTGACACTTTTGCAAGTGGAATTTGATGAAATCCACTGTTGCAGTCTAGCTTTGAGAACTGAACTGCGCCATCCAGCTGAGCTAAGAGTTGATCGGTTGACGGAAGTGGAAAATGTTCCCTCTTGACTGCGTCATTTAACTTTGTATAGTCCACGCACAGTCTGATCTTTTCGTTTGCCTTTGGTACGACCACGATTGGCGCACACTACTCGGAGGGCTGTGTTACTGGTCGGATCACGCCAAGCTTTTCTAGTTTATCAAGTTCTTTCTTCACTTTGCTCTTCAACGGCAAAGCAAGTCGACGTGGTGTGGATACTGCATATGGCTTGCTATTGCTCTTGATGCGGATTGTGTACTCTGAGTACTGTAATCGTCCAAGGCCACTGAACAAGGTAGTCAACTGGGGATCGTTAACTTCGCTGACATTTTCTATCAGCTTTAGGTCGGCAATGGCGGGTCGGCCTAACAGCGGCTCCTCCAAGTTTTCGACAATGAAGATGTCTTGGATTGACGATCTTCCCTTGTAGGCAATCCTAGCAGTGAATTTGCCAACAACTTTGATTTCCGAACGTCCAGGCCCGAACAGTCTCTTAGATGTTTTCTGTAGTGGACGCTTTGACTTTGGAACCATCTTATTGGGCATGACTGTTACATCCGCACCAGTGTCTATCTTGAAGGTGCATGGCTTGCCTTCTACTTGTATGGGGATTTTCCAAGGAGCGACAGACACGCTCTCAATGCTGATAAGAATACCGACGTCATCGCTTCCATGATCGTCTTCGTAAAAATCTTCTTCGTGGAAGTTAATTTCTTCAGGTTCATCTGTCAGTTCATTTACTGAAGACCTGCAGACAGAAGCATAGTGCCCTAATTTGTAACATTTGTTACATTCAGTGTATCTGGCTGGACAATCTTTACGTTGATGTCGTGGAGCTCTTCCACAACGGAAACATTTGCCATCGTCATTGGGCTTGTTGTAGCGCTTTGAATTTGGCCGTCGATTGTTTTGGGGCTTCCTGTCAGCCTTACTGTTGAGATGTCGTTCATGTGCAGCCTTGCTGCCACGGTCATATTTCTTCACCTTGCTGACGTTGCCCGTGTTACGTGTTTCAGCGCTTGCTGTCATTGTTTTTGTCTGTGCTTTAGACATTTCACTGGCACGACAGATATCTACTGCTTGATGCAGTGACAGTTTCTTATGTTCAAGCAACTTCTCCCTTACGCTGTCATCGCGGATCCCGATCACTACACGGTCACGGATCATCCTGTCAACATCATGAAAGTTGCAGGACTTGGACATCTTCCGTAGAGCGGCTACATATGTATCAATGTTCTCACCTTCTGCTTGTTGTCTGGCATAAAACTTGTACGATTCATATACTTCATTGGTAGTGCCGGCACAGAATTCCTTGAACTTCTCCTCTACAGTAGCGATATCATTCTTGTCTTCATCATCAGCAAAGGGTAACCCTTCGAAAATCTCTTGACCTTCTTCACTGATGCAGGCAAGAAACACCGCACATTGTCTGGAACCTCTTTGTCTAGCCTAGTGGCTTTTTTATAGTGCTGCCACTGACGCTGAAACCGTTCCCAGTTTTTCTCCAAACACTCCGTGGAAAATTCAAGTTTTGATGGTGGTGGAACATTGGCTGTAAAACGTCTAGTGGGCTGCTGCTCAACCATGTTTTTTATATATTTTGTTTTATTTGTTTATTTTTTTTTAAGGACTATTTCTGAACAACGTCAGTTTATGATTGCGTCATCATACACGTTCTTGCGTAAGATATGACGTCACACGACTCGGTATCTTTTGTGGCAGTCACAGAGAAAAAATAAATAATGAAAAACACTACTATAACAAATAAAAGCAGCGTCTCAATAACACAGTTTTGATCACGCACTTCTAGACACCATGTAAGATTGGTTCGTCATATTGTGGACGTTGTGTAGTATGTTGAATAAGAGGAAGATCCAGACAGCCTGAACACTAGACCAGTTAGGGTTGAGTTCTCAAACAGTGAAACTGTATTCCAATCTAACCAAATAGGAATAACACATTATGGGAATGTCTAAACACCACAGATGTTGCCTCCGTCAACGACGATGAACTTCGAACTGAATCTCCCCCATGGAAATTATGTACCCCAAACATTAATTGGCAGTTGTCTGCTTTCGTCAAAAACAATACATCTGAAACCGTATATAACCAACTTTATTTAGAACAATGTGCCTTATACCCAGGATATGAAACACTTTTTACAGACGGGTCAAAGAAAGGAGATTCAGTTGCTGCTGCGTCGGTCTCTGGGAGACACTTAGACCAGCCTTTGCAACAGCGTTTACCTGATTTTTGTTCTGTTTATACAGCTGAGCTCAAGGCAATTCATTTAGCTCTGAAACAAGTTTATCAATCCAAAAGAACCTCGTTTTTAATCATGTCCGATTCATTGTCCGCACTTCAGGCTCTCAGCTGAGTGTGGGATTGGCATCCAGCAAGGGTTTTCAGTGCTCCTCAAGTGTTTTCCTGTGGTCGAAGCACTGCTGGCAGAATCCCTGGATACATTCAGGCCTGTGGAAACTGGTCATTTTTAGGGCATAGCAGCAAATTGTACACTGCCTTTTCATTTCGCAGCTTGAGTTTCTTGTCAAAGTTGGCATATTTGGCAATGATCCTGTTGATGGACAGCACTTTCAGCTTCACATTTGTGCAATACACACACATACAGGTGTCCCAAAAAATGGATGACACCTTGCGCACATTTTGGGGGCATTTTCAGCAACCTGGCAAATTTTAGGGTGTTCTTTAAGTTTATCCGAAGCTTTTTTCTCATGGATGATACCAAGCATGGACCCTCACAGCAGATCTCCAACGAAGAATACAAAGCATGGAGATGAGGTGCTACAGAAGACTTCTGTGCATTTCCTATACCCAACACATCACCAACGTTGAAGTCCGACAGACCATCACACAAGCCATTGGACAACACGATGACCTGCTCACAGTGGTGAAGAAACGGAAACTCCGATGGTATGGCCACGTCACCAGATCATCAGGCCTTGCAAAGACCATTCTGCAAGGCACAGTGCAAGGAGGTAGAAGAAGGGGGAGACCGAAAAAGAGGTGGGAGGACAACATTCGAGAATGGACTGGTTTGACACTGAGCGAAGCCATGAGGGCTGCTGAGGACAGAGAAAGATGGAGTATGCTGGTTAAGCGATCATCTGTGGTGCCCCTACGACCTTCGGGTTATGGGACAGGATAGGATAGGATACCAAGTTGTACTCAGATGTTTTGACAGGACGCCCCCCTAAGTCCATGTGATGGAATGCGAGAGTACACAGACTAGACCTCGGTTTATACTCTCAGAAGAAGTTGTAGGAGTGCAGCGCCTCAGTTTTTTTGGTGTTTCCTCCCCTCCTCCACCCCCCCCCCCCCTTATGCTTTTACCTTTGTTTGAACCCCTACCTGTCCAGGCTGCGATGTTATCGTCTGACATTTTAGTACCCTGCCTACACCACTGAGCCAACTGCGCTCCTGGAGAGAGAGAGGGGGGTACTGGGCGTTGTCTGTATATGGGATAAAAAGGGGAGTTGACAAGGTTTACATTAAATATTTGTTAAAAATATTAAAACAGAAATGAGTCCCTTACCAGCAGTGTCGAGCTTGAAGAGGGAAGAGCCAGCGTTAGTGCCCGAGAGAGAGTGTGGAGAAAACAACAGCCAATGGTATTCGCTGTTGGATGATGGAGACTCTCGCCCTTGGGTGGGGGCCAGCACATACACCTGGACACAAAAAGACACTTAGGTTAGTTGGATGTAAAGTATCCACGGTAGTAAGATGTGATTTATTATTAGAAATAAATAAATAAGACTTTTAAGTACATAAGTAGGTACAACAACATAAATTAAAAAATAAATACAGATACTTAAAAAGGAAGAAAGAAAGAAGAAGAGAGAGGTGTGGCATGTTAAGAAACCTTCTTTCTCGTTTGAGTGCCAGTTTTAATTTTGCTTCCATTCCTTTTCTTATCTGCTCCCTTACCTGCCTCTGCAACAAGGTGGCACTGGCGTATATCTTGCAAGTGGTGGCCCAGGAGCCCAGCGCACGCATCTCCTTCACGTGGCTCATCATATGACCACCGTCAATGTATTGGGAGAGGACGCGGGGATGCTTGCTTATGAGATCGCAGACGGCTTGACGAATCTCAGCATGGAAATCCTCGGTGCCATACACCTCTTTGGACAGAGCGCGGGAAAAAGCAGTTGCCATCCCCCCTGATGTAGTCCACCAGTCGCCCGATGCTTGCCAGCCTGAAACAGACATAACACAGGACATTGATTTTTGAGAAATTTTGGATGCCAGGTTTATTATAGCAGATAATGTGCATAGAGTGATGGAACAATTACTCCCTACAATGAAAATTGTGAAAACATTTATAAATAGTACTAATACTAGTAATGAATAGGGCTGCATGTGCATCAACAACAATGTACTGGGATCTTTACAGTGAACTAATTTAATTGCTAACTAGGATTTTATCTCAGTGCCCAGAGCAGCCCATTATGGTCTGTTGTTGCCCGATACTTGGTCTTATGTAAATTCTAACATATTAATAATTATGGCATCTGAAATAGCCCTCAGGCGATGGTCCATTGTGGCTTGCTCTCCGCAATTACATTCTACCACAATACATTTTCTTTGATGCAAATTATGCAGAACTACTTACACAATTTGTTATAATCAATGTTCAATAAAGATCTAGTTACTTTCCAAACACCCTGTATAACACTCACTTGGATCAGACAATGAAATGAATGATTGATGATGTATACTTAGCATGCCTGCATGCAGCAAAGGCTGAAAAAATGGACGAAGGTGATGAAATTCATTTTGACTAGACTTCATTACATTACATTACATTACATAATTGTTGCTTTAAGTCCAGCGGAGGAGAGGGGGGAGGGGTGTGCTAGTCTAGTTCTTTTTAAAGTGTATGGTACAGAGTGGTGAAACACCACAAGTAAAACTACCGTAACTAACTGCCTTACATAATGTTCTTCCAGTTGAACAAAAAATTCCATCTTCTTTCTTTCTTTTTTAAATTTTATCTATTTATTTATTTCTTGTTGTTGCCAAGGGGTGGGGTGGGGGGATTGCTGCAGCACTCCTAGCACCCTCCCCCCCTTCTCCCCTGGATCCGGCCCTGGTGCAAATAAAGAAGATGAAAAGCAAAACAAATCAGTGAAAAAATTACCTCTCGAATGTCCATATTTTACCAGGTTTCTGCACACTGTAATCGTCTGTGTGTCTATTTGTCTGTGTGTTCACGTAACTCAACATCGTTCTAAATTGAGCTGACATTTGGCGCGTTATATACATGTACATTGGAATTGGGTCCCATTAATTGATTAGATTCACATAGTTGAACAGTTAAAATAAGACAGTGCAAATCGAACGAATCGCTTTCGTTATTACATATTTTAATTTAGATTAATATTTCTGTGTTGGTTTGTTGTTCCTTGCTGAATTCCACATGAAAACTATGTTTTCCCATTTTACCTCATTTTGGTCTTCTCTGCATTTATTTTCCATCTCTTTGGTCTGAACACTAAATGTAGAAGCCATTAATAGCCAGTCTGCACAGTGCTCTCATGTGATGAGTGTGGGATCGCGGAAGCTGGGGCTACTCTTCCACCTTCCTTTGAACTGGCATCGTTGGTTTACTTTTAGCATACAGCCTTTCCGACCTTCCTGCTACTTGGAATTATTGACCTGCTAATGCTAAAGTTGATATCTTTAGGTTCCACATATTTGTATTAAAGGTAATTGCCTTGCCTTTTTATAACACAGATCTTGGCCTTGCTTGTACCCAGGAACCATGATTTTACAATAAGACATAGAAACAGTTTAAAAAAAAAGGTTTGTGTGTGTGTGTGTGTGTGTGTGAGAGAGAGAGAGAGAGAGAGAGAGAGAGAGAGAGAGAAACTCAGGAACTCAGGAAACTTTAATGCGAGGCCACCAGCCTATAGGCATGGGGATAACACAACAGACATGGAAAAAAGGAAAGAAAAGACAAAAATCACTAAAAATTTCAAAAGTTACAAAAATAAATATGACAAACACGCGTCATTTGACAGAATGTGTCTCAAAAAAAAAGTAAACATATTTTAGGTTACTTTTTTTCATCGCATAGAACGTAAACATCGCTACTGCTCTGGTAATAAACATACTATCACTTTGTAATAAACAAAACACCAATGGTGGTACATCAACATTGAAGTGCATCAAAATGTACTTTTCACGAATATCCTTATACGCTGGACAATACCACAAAAAATGCATTTCATTTTCAACATCCGTACAGAAAGGGCATGCCTTTGGAACAACACTGTATCTTTTATTTCCATTCAAGTCTATAATGCCTAGACGTAACTTTACAAAGATATTTCTAAATTTAATTATAGTAATATCTGTTAAGTACTTCTCACACTGCAAGAGTGATTTAAAGGAACCATACACTGAGAACCTTTCGCTATCCATTAATTTACTAAACCATTCCTGTTTGTAGCAGTCTATCATACGTTGTCTGAAAACACGTAAAAAAAGCTTTCTTATTTCCTACTCCCCCGTTCAACCAAACATGAGAAAAACCAAACATGTCAAAACAGTGTTTTATAATGTAAGCACAGTTATGTACATCAGTCTGACCTACAGGTAGTCTCAAAAATCTGTTTTTGCCCATTTCATATGCTTGCTTTGGTAGTCTAACAAGAAGCATGTCTTGCAATTTGAACCAGTATCTGACTGCACTTAGAGCACTGTCAATAAACAGTGGATAACGACCAAGTTCTCCATAAACCATGACATTTGGGGTCCTGGGAGACACACTCAAAATACGCTTACAAGCAAACAAGGGGAAAGGGTGGGAAGAGGGGGTGGGGTTTGGTAGAAGAATGACTAAGTTAAATAACTCTATTCATAGTTTAGAGCACATTACACCTATATGGATTTGTTCACACGTATACACACTCGCACACACATGCACACTAATGATAGAGCTCTGCCTTTTACGGGTGTCAATGCGGAACTGCTTCAAGCAGGAGGAGAAGCGGTGATTGACGCCCTCACCATTATCTGTAACAAGATGTGGCAGAGTGGGGAAGTGGCCTAACATGAAATCATGTAATGCCCCATATTTCTGCTGCATACAGAAGCATAGGTTTAACCTGGGCATCGAACAGCTTAAAGAAAATATTTATATCCATGCTTCCCAAACTCCACATTGTTTTCATGATCTCCACCACCTTACCTTTGGCTCTACCTGCAAACTCTTGGAGCGCAATATCAAAAGACATCTGTGTTGTAAGAGTAAAGCCTAAATACTTGTAGCTGTTTACAACTTCAATTTCTTTTCCTTGATAGTACCATTTTTCTGCTTTAGCCAAATGTCCACCTTTCCTGTGTGATGATGGGGGTTTGTTGTGGTGTGTGGTGGTCGTGTTCGGTGATGGTGTTAGAAGTGGGATGTGTGGTTTGTTAAACCATTGTCCGGAGTCACACCACACATTTCACCAAATACACTCACAAACATAAATAAAACACGCAGGCTGGAAGGTTGTGCGTTTTAGGAACTTTTACTGGACACAGGCACAGAAAACACTCGTTACTTTTTTTTTTCTTTTTTTTTTTTAAAATAAATATTTTAATAAATCACAATACGTACATATACAACATCACAACATCAAAAACATACATTTTCTAGTTTATAGTAAACAAAAAATCACACAAAGACAAGCATACATCCAAGCAGGAATCTATGAACACTAGAAGCATGTAAATGCCTTTTCACAGTTCCAAGAGCAGCCTAGTAGAATATATAGTGTCTTAACCTCTTGAACCCGAAAGACCGATATATCGGTCTAGCCCTTAAACAGCTGTGCCCCGAAAGACCGATAAATCGGTCTCGTAACCTTACCGTTAATCTTGCGGTTCGTACACAGCTTACTGTTCTTTCTAGTACTTGCTGTTTGGAATAGGGTTATTGAGGGTTATTGGGAATAAGGTAAAGCAAAATGTCAGCGCTCTAGTGCAGCACAGTGCGTGTTTTTGTGACGGTTTTTTCTCAATTTTGCGTCATGAAACGAAGGTCTACAAATCAAGGAAGCGTCGCTAAGCGACTGTACACAACTCAGGAAGTAATCGATCAATTGTGGGATGATAATGAAGATGAAGAGATGACATTTGAAGTACTTTGGGTTGTCTAACACTTTGGTTATGTTTTCGTTGTTTTACTAAAAGCATGCTAAAAATGCCATTTTTCTCCGGGGAGCCCAGGGGATGGGGCTCAGAATTGGTGGGGCATCCAGGGTTCAAAGGGTTGGACTGGAAACTTTTATCCGTAACGCGTTCGTCCAGGGTGAACATGTCGTTGCCATCATGTTTGATTTGGAAAAAGCGTATGATACCACATGGAAATATGGCATCCTTTCAGATTTACAAGAAATGGGTTTGAAGGGACATTTACCTCTGTTTATATCCAATTTTCTAACGGACAGAATCTTTCAGGTTAAGGTTGGGGGATCTTTGTCAGATACGAGGGAACAGGAGATGGGAGTGTCTCAGGGTAGCATCTTGTCTCCCTTGCTGTTTAATATTAAAATAAATAATATTGTTCGTTCCGTTAAACGGGGAATTGACAATTCTTTGTTTGTTGACGATTTTGCGTTAGTAGCCAAAGGTAAAACTTTGGCATCTGCAGAACGTCAGCTTCAGTTATGTGTCAAGGCCGTTGAAGACTGGGTTTTACAAAATGGTTTTAAATTTTCTGAAGCAAAACCTGAATGTATTCACTTTTCCAAGCACCGGGGAATTATTCAAGACCCTACTATTATCCTCAATATCCTTCGTCAAAAACAATTTATCTGAAACCGTATATAACCAACTTTATTTAGAACAATGTGCCTTATACCCAGGATATGAAACACTTTTTACAGACGGGTCAAAGAAAGGAGATTCAGTTGCTGCTGCGTCGGTCTCTGGGAGACACTTAGACCAGCCTTTGCAACAGCGTTTACCTGATTTTTGTTCTGTTTATACAGCTGAGCTCAAGGCAATTCATTTAGCTCTGAAACAAGTTTATCAATCCAAAAGAACCTCGTTTTTAATCATGTCCGATTCATTGTCAGCACTTCAGGCTCTTTCCACGAGAAAGATATCACACCCTTTTCTGGCAGAGATCCATGACCTCCATACACAACTTGTTTCTGAGGGTAAAAAGATAGCTTTTATGTGGGTCCCTGGTCACATGGCCATCCGCGGCAATATTGCAGTAGACAGGGCGGCTAAAGATGCTCTGCATCTCGATTTCCCTCCAGAGATTTTCCAGTTTGTGCCCTACTCTGACCTACGTTGTATGACTGGATCTTGTTGCAAACGACTGTGGCAGACTGACTGGTCTAATCATATCAACAACAAATTATTTCAAATTCTTCCCGATTTGTCTGCTTCTTTGCCTAACCTTGCATCCACTCGCAAAGAAGAAACAGTGTTGTCTCGCCTTCATATTGGGCATACTTATGTCACCCAGTTTCCTTTTAAAAGGAGAAGAACCACCATGGTGCTTTGCATGTGATCAATCTTTTTCCGTTCACCATTTCATGTCTGAGTGTGCTGATTTGATTGAGGAAAGAGAAGCATATTTTGGTTCCACACCTTTCAAAGATACTTTTAAAGTATGTAAAAATTGAAACAGATGTTGACCATTACATACTTTAAAAATATCTTTGAAAGGTATGGAACCAAAATATGTTTCTCTTTCCTTAATCAAATCAGCACACTCAGACATGAAATGGCGAACGGAAAAAGATTGATCACATGCAAAGCACCATGGTGGTTCTTCTCCTTTTAAAATGAAACTGTGACATAAGTATGCCCAATATGAAGGCGAGACAACACTGTTTCTTCTTTGCGAGAGGATGCAAGGTTGGGCAAAGAAGCAGACAAATCGGGAAGAATTTGAAATAATTTGTTGTTGATATGGTTAGACCAGTCAGTCTGCCACAGTCGTTTACAATAAGATCCAGTCATACAACGTAGGTCAGAGTAGGGCACAAACTGGAAAATCTCTGGAGGGAAATCGAGATGCAGAGACCTAAACTGGTGGGCGGTTATGTTCCGCATAAACCTAAACTGGTGGGCCGTTTTGTTCCGCATATAACTAAACTGGTGGGCGGTTATGTTCCGCATATAACTAAACTGATGGGCGGTTATGTTTTGCATATACCTAAACTGGTGGGCGGTTATGTTCCGCATATAACTAAACTGGTGGTCAGTTATGTTTTGCATATACCTAAACTGGTGGGCGGTTATGTTCCACATATAACTAAACTGGTGGGCGGTAATGTTCTGCATATACCTAAACTTGTGGGCAGTCCCCCGTTGGGGTGCCTGGGGTTTCAGTATAAATAGTATCCCCACTTTCTGGAAATTTAGTGCTTTAAATTCCCACTGTGTTTTGTTGATAATTTATAATGATGTTTGTATTCTATTTTGTTTTGTAAACGGGGGGTCGATAAGTTGGGGTGAAGCCTCAGCCGTCCCCTGCGTGGGATGTCTTTATTGTAAAGTGACTGGCTGGTGGAGGGCATTCAGTTTTCCCACTAGGGTTGTTTCAGCAGATCTTTTATGCGGATTGGGGGTTGTCCGGTACTGATTTGGCTCGGAAGAGTCCGCTGGACCTAAAGCAACAATTATGTAATGTAATATGTAATGTAATGTAAGCACTTGCCCTGGGGTTAATTGGCTCTTCAGCTGCCACAGTGCTGTGAAGAGATGCTGGACGAAAGATGTGTTTCTGGCTGGGCTGACCACATCAGCAGCAAGCTCATCCATCAGCTCTCTGACAGTTCCATTAACCACAGCTGGGTCCCTTCCGGAGCTGCCTCGGGCTCATTTATTCCAGCTGAGTGTGGGATTGGCATCCAGCAAGGGTTTTCAGTGCTCCTCAAGTGTTTTCCTGTGGTCAAAGCCCAAAGGTTTTAATGTGTACAATGACATTTTCAATACTTTTCTAACATCTTATGTTCCTAAACGGAACATACAGTTTGGAGGACTTTCAAGTTTTCTTGACGAGAGGCAAACTGATTAAGAACATTAAAGTAGATATAGCACAATGTAGATGAACTAGGCCGCAGGAGTCAAGATTTATTTCTTGTCTCCATGAGTAATGTTTTGCTCAGAGATGACTTTTTGAATAAGAGAGGTGATGTGCTCGCCCTTATTGACCTCCACCTCAATCAAGCACAGCCACGCTCTCCTGGTATTTCTTTTGACTGTCCTCCTGCTGACGGCCGTGCCTAAAGCCGTCACACCTGCCGCGAAGGAGGCTAGGCCTCAGGCTGCCGCACCAGCAACGACCGGTTTTAGCGACCGAGTGGTTGCTGAGGCGGCAAAGATTCTAGTTGCTCAGCAGAAGAGCGTCAGAGGAGGAGAGGGAAAGGTTGGTAAGATCGAGGGGGAGAGGGAGGATATAAAGTCCGGTGTTGGGGAGAAGGGGAGGAAGTCGGCTGGCAGTTCGGGTTCCGGGGCTTTGACCAAAAATCAAAGGCCCGGACCCCTTTCTTCTAAGCACCATCAGCCTCTCGAAACGGAGAACCGTTTCGGAGGGTTGATGGACCATGAAGAGATGGACGAGGGTCCGAAAAGCTAAAGAGACTTATTTGTGCTATCGGAGTTGACAATTTTAGCCTTCTTTTACTTCATTTTTATGGCCATTTTACAATGGAACATCCGAGGGATAAGGGCAAATTATGAGGAGCTATGCTGTCTGCTGACAGAGCATCGACCTGAAGTGTTGGCCCTTCAGGAAACTCTCTTATCAGAGAAACAGATTATAAATATTACTGGTTATTCGTCTATTGATTGTATATCTTCTAGAGGCGTTTTACTCTTTATTGATAGAAACGTCCCCTTTAACCCAATTTCACTTAATACAAGTTTACCCTCAGTAGCAGCTAGAGTATCTTTTTTTAAATCCCTCGCAGTTTGTTCTATATATTTGACCCCATCCATAAATGTAAACAAAAATGACCTTGAGAATTTGATTCAACAGTTACCTACCCCTTTTTTGTTGTGGGGAGATTTTAATGGACGCTCTCCCCTGTGGGGTAGCGATCGTACCGATTCTCAGGGGAAAATAATTGAAGACATTTTAGACTCGTTAAATCTAGTAACTTTGAACGAGGGTGCTCCAACTTTTTCCTGTTCAAGAACCGCTTCTTTGTACCACATTGATATATCAATCTGTGATCCCTCTTTACTTTTGGATTTTAAATGGACAGTTTTAGAAGATCTCCATGACAGCGACCATTTTCCGGTTTTATTAAAACATGATTCAGACAACCTTGAGCAAACTCATGGCAGGTGGAAACTGAAACAAGCTAACTGGAGTCTGTTTTCTAACCTGTCTGAGGTTCAGTTACGTGCTAAGAAACGGGAATTTTCGAATGCCATAGATCCAATACAGCTTTACACTGACATAGTTTAGAAACAGTGCCAAGGAGTCCATTCCGCAAACTTCGTCAAACCCTCACAAACTTAAAAAACCCTGGTTTGACGATGAATGTAGAAAACTTCAGCAAGCTCGTAAAAAAGCTTTAAGAACTATGTTTTTACACCCAAGCACTGAAAATAAACAGAATCACCAACGTTTGCGAGCGCAATGCCGACAATTCTTCAAACGAAAGAGAAGAGAATCGTGGAGAGTTTTCTGCTCCACGCTTAATTCGAAAGCGAAACTGTCAAAGGTGTGGAAAGTGGTCCGCAAACTCAAAAATAAAAGTAACAAACAGGTGAGCCCATGCCTTACTGTGCAGGGGGACGTAATCGGAGATAAAAAATTAGTAGCTGATCTTTTAGCTTCTTCTTTTGCTGCAAATTCTTCCTCTGAAAATTATTCTGTCCTTTTTCAAACAGTTAAAACCCGTAAAGAAAAACAACAGTTAAATTTTACCTCCGATAATTTTGAAGATTACAACATTCCGTTCTCATTAGTCGAGCTTGACGATGCAATTAACAAAAGTGCAGATTCAGCAGTTGGACCGGATGATGTACATTATCAATTTCTCAGACATTTAACAAGGTACTCACGGTCTCAACTGCTGCACATCTTCAATAAGATTTGGATCACTGGCACCTTTCCTCTCTCTTGGAGAAAGGCCATTATTGTACCCATTCCTAAACCTGGCAAAGACCATACTAACCCAACAAACTATAGACCAATAGCCTTAACGTCTTGCTTATGCAAGACGCTGGAAAGAATGGTTTATTCTCGTTTACTGTGGTATCTAGAAACAAATAATATTTTATCCAACACTCAGTGTGGCTTTCGAAGTGGTCGAAGTACTGTTGACCACCTGGTGCGACTGGAAACTTTTATCCGTAACGCGTTCGTCCAGGGTGAACATGTCGTTGCCATCATGTTTGATTTGGAAAAAGCATATGATACCACATGGAAATATGGCATCCTTTCAGATTTACAAGAAATGGGTTTGAAGGGACATTTACCTCTGTTTATATCCAATTTTCTAACGGACAGAATCTTTCAGGTTAAGGTTGGGGGATCTTTGTCAGATACGAGGGAACAGGAGATGGGAGTGTCTCAGGGTAGCATCTTGTCTCCTTTGCTGTTTAATATTAAAATAAATAATATTGTTCGTTCCGTTAAACGGGGAATTGACAATTCTTTGTTTGTTGACGATTTTGCGTTAGTAGCCAAAGGTAAAACTTTGGCATCTGCAGAACGTCAGCTTCAGTTATGTGTCAAGGCCGTTGAAGACTGGGTTTTACAAAATGGTTTTAAATTTTCTGAAGCAAAAACTGAATGTATTCACTTTTCCAAGCACCGGGGAATTATTCAAGACCCTACTATTATCCTCAATAAAACTCCAATAAAGGCGGTCCAACAAGTCAAATTTTTGGGTGTTATTTTTGATCAAAGGCTATCCTTCCTTCCTCATCTGAAAATTTTGAAAACTAAATGTCAAAAGGCCTGCAACCTGCTCAAGGTTATTAGTGGTACAGACTGGGGTGCTGACAAGAAAACTTTATTACTGTTATATCGTTCTTTAATTAGATCCAAGTTAGACTATGGTTGCATTGTTTATGGTTCTGCTAGAAAATCTTATCTTAAGATGTTAGATCCAGTTGCTCATCAGGCACCACGCATTGCTTTGGGTGCTTTTCGCACCTCCCCTTGTGAAAGCCTATATGTGGAAGCTAACGAACCCCCGCTGGAGCTCAGACGTACAAAATTGTCACTGAATTATTATCTAAAATTAAAAACTGATCCCATGAACCCTGCTTATGACTGTGTTTTCAACCCAAATCTTGTTCATAAATTTGAAGCCAAACCTAACACAATCCCCCCGTTTGGAATCAGAATGCAGGCTCATTTGGAAAAAGCAGGCATTGATGTTGCCTCCGTCAACGACGATGAACTTCGAACTGAATCTCCCCCATGGAAATTATGTACCCCAAACATTAATTGGCAGTTGTCTGCCTTCGTCAAAAACAATACATCTGAAACCGTATATAACCAACTTTATTTAGAACAATGTGCCTTATACCCAGGATATGAAACACTTTTTACAGACGGGTCAAAGAAAGGAGATTCAGTTGCTGCTGCGTCGGTCTCTGGGAGACACTTAGACCAGCCTTTGCAACAGCGTTTACCTGATTTTTGTTCTGTTTATACAGCTGAGCTCAAGGCAATTCATTTAGCTCTGAAACAAGTTTATCAATCCAAAAGAACCTCGTTTTTAATCATGTCCGATTCATTGTCCGCACTTCAGGCTCTCAGCTGAGTGTGGGATTGGCATCCAGCAAGGGTTTTCAGTGCTCCTCAAGTGTTTTCCTGTGGTCGAAGCACTGCTGGCAGAATCCCTGGATACATTCAGGCCTGTGGAAAAACTGGTCATTTTTAGGGCATAGCAGCAAATTGTACACTGCCTTTTCATTTCGCAGCTTGAGTTTCTTGTCAAAGTTGGCATATTTGGCAATGATCCTGTTGATGGACAGCACTTTCAGCTTCACATTTGTGCAATACACACACATACAGGTGTCCCAAAAAATGGATGACACCTTGCGCACATTTTGGGGGCATTTTCAGCAACCTGGCAAATTTTAGGGTGTTCTTTAAGTTTATCCGAAGCTTTTTTCTCATGGATGATACCAAGTTGTACTCAGATGTTTTGACAGGACGCACCCCAAAGTCCATGTGATGGAATGCGAGAGTACACAGACTAGACCTCGGTTTATACTCTCAGAAGAAGTTGTAGGAGTGCAGCGCCTCAGTTTTTTTGGTGTTTCCTCCCCTCCTCCAACCCCCCCCCCTTATGCTTTTACCTTTGTTTGAACCCCTGCCTGTCCAGGCTGCGATGTTATCGTCTGACATTTTAGTACCCTGCCTACACCACTGAGCCAACTGCGCTCCTGGAGAGAGAGAGGGGGGTACTGGGCGTTGTCTGTATATGGGATAAAAAGGGGAGTGGACAAGGTTTACATTAAATATTTGTTAAAAATATTAAAACAGAAATGAGTCCCTTACCAGCAGTGTCGAGCTTGAAGAGGGAAGAGCCAGCGTTAGTGCCCGAGAGAGAGTGTGGAGAAAACAACAGCCAATGGTATTCGCTGTTGGATGATGGAGACTCTCGCCCTTGGGTGGGGGCCAGCACATACACCTGGACACAAAAAGACACTTAGGTTAGTTGGATGTAAAGTATCCACGGTAGTAAGATGTGATTTATTATTAGAAATAAATAAATAAGACTTTTAAGTACATAAATAGGTACAACAACATAAATTAAAAAATAAATACAGATACTTAAAAAGGAAGAAAGAAAGAAGAAGAGAGAGGTGTGGCATGTTAAGAAACCTTCTTTCTCGTTTGAGTGCCAGTTTTAATTTTGCTTCCATTCGTTTTCTTATCTGCTCCCTTACCTGTCTCTGCAACAAGGTGGCACTGGCGTATATCTCGCAAGTGGTGGCCCAGGAGCCCAGCGCACGCATCTCCTTCACGTGGCTCATCATATGACCACCGTCAATGTATTGGGAGAGGACGCGGGGATGCTTGCTTATGAGATCGCAGACGGCTTGACGAATCTCAGCATGGAAATCCTCGGTGCCATACACCTCTTTGGACAGAGCGTGGGAAAAAGCAGTTGCCATCCCCCCTGATGTAGTCCACCAGTCGCCCGATGCTTGCCAGCCTGAAACAGACATAACACAGGACATTGATTTTTGAGAAATTTTGGATGCCAGGTTTATTATAGCAGATAATGTGCATAGAGTGATGGAACAATTACTCCCTACAATGAAAATTGTGAAAACATTTATAAATAGTACTAATACTAGTAATGAATAGGGCTGCATGTGCATCAACAACAATGTACTGGGATCTTTACAGTGAACTAATTTAATTGCTAACTAGGATTTTATCTCAGTGCCCAGAGCAGCCCATTATGGTCTGTTGTTGCCCGATACTTGGTCTTATGTAAATTCTAACATATTAATAATTATGGCATCTGAAATAGCCCTCAGGCGATGGTCCATTGTGGCTTGCTCTCCGCAATTACATTCTACCACTGTGATGAGTACAATACATTTTCTTTGATGCAAATTATGCAGAACTACTTACACAATTTGTTATAATCAATGTTCAATAAAGATCTAGTTACTTTCCAAACACCCTGTATAACACTCACTTGGATCAGACAATGAAATGAATGATTGATGATGTATACTTAGCATGCCTGCATGCAGCAAAGGCTGAAAAAATGGTCGAAGGTGATGAAATTCATTTTGACTAGACTTCATTACATTACATTATATTACATAATTGTTGCTTTAAGTCCAGCGGAGGAGAGGGGGGAGGGGTGTGCTAGTCTAGTTCTTTTTAAAGTGTATGGTACAGAGTGGTGAAACACCACAAGTAAAACTACCGTAACTAACTGCTTTACATAATGTTCTTCCAGTTGAACAAAAAATTCCATCTTCTTTCTTTCTTTTTTAAATTTTATCTGTTTATTTATTTCTTGTTGTTGCCAAGGGGTGGGGTGGGGGGATTGCTGCAGCACTCCTAGCACCCTCCCCCCCCTCTCCCCTGGATCCGGCCCTGTCACGAATTGGCTAGTTTAAACTCTGCCTATCGACTATTTAGCATTGTGTAGCCTTTGTAACAGTAGAGAGTTAGTACAGTACACAGTAGCAATTAAATTACAGCACACTGCGAGCCTGAGCCACACACACAGCGCAGTGACGTCAGCACTTGAGTTTTGAATATGAACATTTTACCCAATGAGAGCTTACGCAAAGCGGTTCGAGCCAGTTTGACTGGGTCCGAGCCTAACACATTTTTGGTCAGTTGGGAGTAATACACCGAAGTGTTAACAGCTAGAAAGCTGGCAGAGAAATCTCTCTACACTTAGACCAGGAAGCAGGACTTAGGAATCGTAGAATTCTATCAAGTCACACGGGCCTGAACTTGTCAAACAGGTAAATGAACACCCTTCTGTTTCATCGTGATATATGTGTAGTATTGTTGAAATTATGTTTGAAGAATTTGCTATGCATAAATGTGAATTGTTAATCCGAATTTGCGTGACCATGTGGAAGAGCCTACCACGAGGCGAAACACGACCGGTTACGCCGCCATGTTGCATACCATACGGAACCACTGTTGTTTAACTTATATGTATGTTTGCAGACCAGTGGCTGTACCACTGAATGTTTATAATATTATTAATTCTGTATGTGTATAGTTAGCCACGTTTGATATTTATGTATGTATAGGAATTTAGAGTGAGATTCCAGTGGAACCCGGAAGTAGCAGAATGTTCGTCGCTTATGTATAGAGATGTGGAGCTATCACTGAGGGCTACTTGGCTTTCAGTGAGACGCTCTGCACAAACCGATTATTCAGGGTTGTGCAGAATTTCGTCTCTTATATTACAGACGGGCAGGCGAGCTATCCCGAGCTATCCCGAGCTATCCTGTGAACCCCACTCCACAGAAACAAGTTGGTTGAGGAACCTCTACCGCACAAGTCGGAACGAGCGACCCGGTAAAACGCCCTGTCAGACCCCACAGCGTGGCCAGGGAACCCAACTACACAACGACACAGGTGGACCAGAAGCTACCTCACAGAAGGACTTCGACCGCACCACCCGCCAGTTAAGTGTGTTATCCCAAGTGCACTTAAACTGATCAGAACAGGACCACAGTAGTCCAACTATTCAGAAACTCTAAAACGGACCACAGTAGTCCAAATCTACATGAGATATACTAGCGAGTGCCCGATGAAGATAGAACAGCTGCATAGACTATCAGCGATCGAACTATTAGCATTGAAAGAGACTTTTTAAGTTAGATTAGTACTTAGAGAACCTTGTATAGAGTAGAAGAAATAAATGTGTGATTTTAACTGTTATCAAAAGGCTGGACTACATATGATTCATAGCCGTGTGAAAGCTAGTGTGACAGTATTCTTTTACCTTTTTTCTATCTATTTCTGTACCCCAACCTTAACACAGAACGAGCTAAACAAATAAATTTATTAAAGTAATTCATAGGGTGACTTACTAGCAGTTCCCACCGAATAAACGTGAGGGTCCATAATTCCATTGTGCAGAGCCCATAAACCCCACGTGACACTTTAATTGGCGAGCCTAGCCAGGATCTGTGTATAATAGGAATTGGGTATAAACGGATCTAAGTACAATAAAATTAGATAACAGTAGGAGTAGTAGAATAACTTAGAATAGTGGTAACATTGACTCAGTTTGGGTGCACTATTCTTTAGTTAAAAACTTTTTTGCTTCAATTATTTTTGTGTCTGTATGTTGCATTGTTCTTTTGCAGGTTTTGCTTAAGTAACTGTTGTATGCCATTTGACTCTTGTTTTATTCTATTATTGATTACGAATTTGATTGTCTTTGCATTGTTTTTATTGACTTGCAATATTGCTAGTGTTTTGGTATTCCACGTGATTCAGAGGGTGTTCATAGACACGTTTGGCAATGTCGGACCCAGTGGCCTTGAGATTGCGTTTCAAGGAATTGGGAGAAGCTTTACACTTAGCAGGGGCGGACCTAATTGCGTATATAAATGCAGAGGTAGAGAAACAGGAGGCTAAGGCAGAGAGAGCAGCAGAAAGGGAGGCGAAGAAACTAGCCTTAGAAGCAGAGCAGAAGAAACTAGCATTAGAAGCAGAACAGAAGAAACTCGAAGCAGATCAGAGAAAAGCAGAATTAGAAGCAGAGCAGAAGAAACTAGAATTAGAAGGAGAACAGAAGAAGGCAGCATTAGCAGCAGAGAGAGAAGCAGAAGTTAGGAGATGGGAGTATGAGAGGGCAGAAAAAGAAAAAGAGAGGGCAGAGAAAGAAAAAGAGAGGGAAGAAAAGGAAAAAGAAAGACAGCATGAGTTAGAGCTAAGAAGATTGGGATCAGGAGCTTCAAGTTCTTCCTCAACCCCTTCCCACTCAGATCAGCTAGAGGTAGCATCCAACCCTGTACAAGGAATGTCATTTCCACTGGGAACATTCAATGAGAGAGAAGAAGGTCTAGATCTCTATCTGACTAGGTTTGAGCGCCTAGCAACAGAGTATAAACTAGATCCCACTCATTGGTCTTTCAAGCTTAGTCAAGGACTTAGAGGAAAGGCTTATGACATCTACAGTAAGCTACCGACTGACAGAGTGACTGACTATCACAAAGTAAAAGAGGCACTCCTAACGGGATTCGAACTGACAGGAGAATGCTACCGGCAAAAGTTCCGCACCAATCGGAGAGTGAAAGGAGAGAGCTATGCGCAGTTCGCGGATCGGTTGTCCACAACGCTGGATAAGTGGATTAGCCAGTCAGCCACGGCTAAGACGTATGATGGACTGACAGAACTGTTAGTATGGGAACAGCTACGGGAAACCATGACCCCCGAGCTGAGAACCTTCTCAGTAGAGCAGGGCGCGGAAAGACTAGAAGATCTGGTCAAGGTCGCAGATAGGTACGTGGCCGCACACGGAGAAGCCAAGAGCTTCAGGCGAGACCTAAAGCCTAACGGGAAAGAGGCACAGAAACGAAGCCCTAACCGAGAAGAGCGCACCGCGAATAAGCCGAATAACCCCAGACCTGGGCAAAATAAAGGACCCAACACGGAATTCGGGAAAAGAGGTCCCGCAGAACAGAGACGGTATTGTTCGTTCTGCAACAGAAACAATCACTCCACCGCAGAATGTTTCAAGTTGGCCGCACAACGTAGGGAAGAGCGCGAAAGCCGGCCAGCGCACAGAGTTCTAACTCAAAGTAGCGGTAATAAGCCACACACGATCGGAGATCACCCATCGGTGACAGACACGGTCAAGGTCAACGGAAAAGAAGCGAACTGTCTGTATGACACAGGTCTATCATACGACGCGATAGTCAGCGAGTCTCTTGTATCGCGCGCGGACTTGACAGACAAGACAGTCGACTTACAAGGAGCAGACTTGACGAAACCGACGACTACTTGCCCAATAGCTTGGATCGAAGTAGAGAGTAGGTACGTCACAGGACGAATCCAAGCAGCTGTTTTACAGAAACCCCTGTATGATCTAGTGCTAGGTTGTAGGTATGTGTTCTTAGGCACGCCCCCAAAAACTGTAGAGATAGCTGCAGTGCAAACCAGGGCCCAAGCTAAAACCCAACCACCCCAGCCCGAGTTCGCTCCGAATCCAGGACTCGAAGAGATCAAAACAGCACAGAAAGAAGACACCTCGATAGCGAAGTGCTTCCAGAAGCTACCCAAGGCGCACACACCCCCGCACAAGGGAGACTTCTACATGGAACAGGGAGTTCTACATCGACAAGGAGATGGAGATCACACCCAACTAGTACTACCAGCCACCCTTCGAGCCCAAGTACTAGAATTAGGCCACAGCATGCCACTCAGCGGACACATGGGAATTGGAGCCACAGTGCAGAGAATCAGCGCACACTACTATTGGCCAGGAATCACGGAGGATGTCAAGCGCTACGTGAAATCTTGCCACCAATGTCAACGATATTCCCCGCGACATCACACCGTACCAGTTACCTTAGGACCATCAGTAGTAGTCGGCGTGCCATTCCAGCAAGTCTCAGTAGACATAGTAGGACCACTGCCCATGACCAAGAAGCGGAACAGATTTCTACTCACACTCGTCGACGCATGTACGATGTGGTGCGAAGCAGTCCCGTTGCCAGCGATCGACACCAAGAAGATTGCAGATGCACTCATCGCCATCTTTACCAGAGTCGGATTCCCGGACAGCATTAGAACGGACAACGGATCTCAGTTCACCGGCCGCCTGATGCAAGACGTGTTCGAGTTGATACAAGTCCGTCACATTCGCACACCACCATACCACCCCGCCAGCAACGGACAAGTAGAAAGACTGAATGGAACCCTTCTCACCATACTCAGGAAAGTCGCCGACGACAATCCAGAAGCGTGGGACACCTACGTGAATGCGGCACTGTTCGCATACCGAGAAACGCCCCATGCAGCCACAGGCTACACCCCGTCAACATTGCTATTCGGCAGACCTCTAGCAGGACCGCTAGAAGCCCTACGCAGAAGTTGGACGGAAGCCAAGATAGACGACACACCCAGAGGTGCCACCAAGTACGTCGCAGACCTGCAGGAAACCCTCAAAGCAACGTGGAAGAAAGCTGGTGAAGCACTGAAGAAGGCAAGAGCCCGTCAGGCGAAGTACTACAACCGCCACGCGAAGGACAGAGAACTGCAAGTCGGCGATCAAGTGCTACTCTTACTTCCAAGTGGAACCAACAAGCTGGACATCGCTTGGAGAGGACCGTACCGGGTGACTGCCAAGAAATCCAAGACAGTCTACCAAGTAGAGGTGAACGGGAGAGCCCGATACCACCACATCAATCTCCTCAAGAAATACACGGACCGACCAGCGACCCCCAGCACTCACAACTTGTTAGCCATCGCCATCGCGGAAGAAGGAGAAAGCATGGAGACCAATGCAGTAGAGTATCCCCTGCACTCCAAAGAAACCTACAAAGACGTGATACTCAACGGAGACCTAGCCGCTAAACAGCGACAGCAAGTACTACAGGTCATTCGACAACATCAGACTGTGCTCACAGACCGACCAGGGAGGACAGACCTCGTCGAAGTAACCCTAACGGTGACCGACCCAACACCCGTCCGCCAGAAGCTCTACCCGATGCCACTGTCGCAGCAGCGAGCCATCAAGGAAGAGATAGACACCTTACTGGCAGCCGGAATCATCTCAGAGTCTACTTCACCCTACAGCGCAGGCACGGTATTGTTGCGAAAACCCAACGGAGAGCATCGACTCCTGAATGCGGTAACGCAGTTCCAGCCAGAGCCACTCCCGGACCAGACAGACCTATTTGCCAAGCTACAGCGAGCGAAGTACTTCTCACGCATCGACCTCAGCAAAGGATACTACCAGATACCAGTGCAACCGCAAGTCCGAAAGTACCTAGCGTTTAGCACTATGGAAGGACACTTCGAGTTCAATGTACTTCCATTCGGACTCCACAACGCACCCAGCATCTTCAGCGCCATGATGCGAAAACTCCGGGCACCCCTGAGCAGCGAGCACCTACATTCGTTTATGGACGACATCCTCATCGCAACACCCACGTGGGAGGAACATGTCACGCTCCTACAACAACTACTCGCCCGCCTCAGAGACACGGGATTGACGGCAAGACCCACCAAATGTCAGATTGGATTCACAGAACTAGAATTTCTGGGACACACCATCAGTCAAGGAAGCCTGCGACCGGTAGAAAAGACAGTGAAACGCCTACTCGACGCTCCTAGGCCCAAGACAAAGAAGGAAGTGCAGTCATTTCTAGGACTCTGCGGCTTCTACCAGAAGTTCATCCCCAACTACAACAGCATCGCCGTACCTCTGACAAATGGAACCCGGAAAATCGCCCCGGACAAAGTCGTATGGACAGCGGAATGCGAGACAGCATTCCAAACACTCAAGGACAGAATGACATCGGCGCCAGTACTCCACCTACCCGATTTGACTCAGCCATTCGTTCTTCGCACCGACGCAAGCGACTTAGGACTCGGAGCAGTACTGCTACAGCGCGACCCCAAGAATGCAGAGACGCTATTCCCTGTCGCCTACGCCAGCAGAAAATTGAGACCCGCCGAGACCCACTACGCCACGTCGGAGAAAGAATGCCTTGGACTAGTCTGGGCCATACAGAAGTTTCAACTCTACCTGTATGGGACCCATTTCACAGTTCAGGTGGACCACCAACCACTATCGTTCCTGGCAGCCTCCAAGTCTTTGAACTCTCGCCTGATGCGATGGGCACTCACCCTTCAGGCGTACTCATTCCAAATCGAGTACATCCCCGGCAAAGAAAACCACGGAGCCGACTACCTCAGTCGCCATCTCGTGGAGGACACAGCAGCTGTCGCCCACCCAACACAACTAAGGGCCACAGCACCAGAATTCGTCCCCGCCCAGTAATACCCTGTCACTAGTGTCCATAGCTACCTGGCACAGCATTGCAGCTCAGGTAGAGCAACTTACTTAGTTTGTAAATAGGACCCTAGGATAGTGCAGTGTTAAACTAGGCTCTGTAGTAGAAAAAGGTCGAATCCAGTAGTCATCGCCTTTTTTCAGTTGAGGGAGCCTGTCACGAATTGGCTAGTTTAAACTCTGCCTATCGACTATTTAGCATTGTGTAGCCTTTGTAACAGTAGAGAGTTAGTACAGTACACAGTAGCAATTAAATTACAGCACACTGCGAGCCTGAGCCACACACACAGCGCAGTGACGTCAGCACTTGAGTTTTGAATATGAACATTTTACCCAATGAGAGCTTACGCAAAGCGGTTCGAGCCAGTTTGACTGGGTCCGAGCCTAACACATTTTTGGTCAGTTGGGAGTAATACACCGAAGTGTTAACAGCTAGAAAGCTGGCAGAGAAATCTCTCTACACTTAGACCAGGAAGCAGGACTTAGGAATCGTAGAATTCTATCAAGTCACACGGGCCTGAACTTGTCAAACAGGTAAATGAACACCCTTCTGTTTCATCGTGATATATGTGTAGTATTGTTGAAATTATGTTTGAAGAATTTGCTATGCATAAATGTGAATTGTTAATCCGAATTTGCGTGACCATGTGGAAGAGCCTACCACGAGGCGAAACACGACCGGTTACGCCGCCATGTTGCATACCATACGGAACCACTGTTGTTTAACTTATATGTATGTTTGCAGACCAGTGGCTGTACCACTGAATGTTTATAATATTATTAATTCTGTATGTGTATAGTTAGCCACGTTTGATATTTATGTATGTATAGGAATTTAGAGTGAGATTCCAGTGGAACCCGGAAGTAGCAGAATGTTCGTCGCTTATGTATAGAGATGTGGAGCTATCACTGAGGGCTACTTGGCTTTCAGTGAGACGCTCTGCACAAACCGATTATTCAGGGTTGTGCAGAATTTCGTCTCTTATATTACAGACGGGCAGGCGAGCTATCCCGAGCTATCCCGAGCTATCCTGTGAACCCCACTCCACAGAAACAAGTTGGTTGAGGAACCTCTACCGCACAAGTCGGAACGAGCGACCCGGTAAAACGCCCTGTCAGACCCCACAGCGTGGCCAGGGAACCCAACTACACAACGACACAGGTGGACCAGAAGCTACCTCACAGAAGGACTTCGACCGCACCACCCGCCAGTTAAGTGTGTTATCCCAAGTGCACTTAAACTGATCAGAACAGGACCACAGTAGTCCAACTATTCAGAAACTCTAAAACGGACCACAGTAGTCCAAATCTACATGAGATATACTAGCGAGTGCCCGATGAAGATAGAACAGCTGCATAGACTATCAGCGATCGAACTATTAGCATTGAAAGAGACTTTTTAAGTTAGATTAGTACTTAGAGAACCTTGTATAGAGTAGAAGAAATAAATGTGTGATTTTAACTGTTATCAAAAGGCTGGACTACATATGATTCATAGCCGTGTGAAAGCTAGTGTGACAGTATTCTTTTACCTTTTTTCTATCTATTTCTGTACCCCAACCTTAACACAGAACGAGCTAAACAAATAAATTTATTAAAGTAATTCATAGGGTGACTTACTAGCAGTTCCCACCGAATAAACGTGAGGGTCCATAATTCCATTGTGCAGAGCCCATAAACCCCACGTGACAGGCCCTGGTGCAAATAAAGAAGATGAAAAGCAAAACAAATCAGTGAACAAATTACCTCTCGAATGTCCATATTTTACCAGGTTTCTGCACACTGTAATCGTCTGTGTGTCTATTTGTCTGTGTGTTCACGTAACTCAACATCGTTCTAAATTGAGCTGACATTTGGCGCGTTATATACATGTACATTGGAATTGGGTCCCATTAATTGATTAGATTCACATAGTTGAACAGTTAAAATAAGACAGTGCAAATCGAACGAATCGCTTTCGTTATTACATATTTTAATTTAGATTAATATTTCTGTGTTGGTTTGTTGTTCCTTGCTGAATTCCACATGAAAACTATGTTTTCCCATTTTACCTCATTTTGGTCTTCTCCGCATTTATTTTCCATCTCTTTGGTCTGAACACTAAATGTAGAAGCCATTAATAGCCAGTCTGCACAGTGCTCTCATGTGATGAGTGTGGGATCGCGGAAGCTGGGGCTACTCTTCCACCTTCCTTTGAACTGGCATCGTTGGTTTACTTTTAGCATACAGCCTTTCCCACCTTCCTGCTACTTGGAATTATTGACCTGCTAATGCTAAAGTTGATATCTTTAGGTTCCACATATTTGTATTAAAGGTAATTGCCTTGCCTTTTTATAACACAGATCTTGGCCTTACCCAGGAACCATGATTTTACAATAAGACATAGAAACAGTTTAAAAAAAAAAAGGTTTGTGTGTGTGTGTGTGTGTGTGTGTGAGAGAGAGAGAGAGAGAGAGAGAGAGAGAAACTCAGGCACTCAGGAAACTTTAATGCGAGGCCACCAGCCTATAGGCATGGGGATAACACAACAGACATGGAAAAAAGGAAAGAAAAGACAAAAATCACTAAAAATTTCAAAAGTTACAAAAATAAATATGACAAACACGCGTCATTTGACAGAATGTGTCTCAAAAAAAAAGTAAACATATTTTAGGTTATTTTTTTTCATCGCATAGAACGTAAACATCGCTACTGCTCTGGTAATAAACATACTATCACTTTGTAATAAACAAAACACCAATGGTGGTACATCAACATTGAAGTGCATCAAAATGTACTTTTCACGAATATCCTTATACGCTGGACAATACCACAAAAAATGCATTTCATTTTCAACATCCGTACAGAAAGGGCATGCCTTTGGAACAACACTGTATCTTTTATTTCCATTCAAGTCTATAATGCCTAGACGTAACTTTACAAAGATATTTCTAAACTTAATTATAGTAATATCTGTTAAGTACTTCTCACACTGCAAGAGTGATTTAAAGGAACCATACACTGAGAACCTTTCGCTATCCATTAATTTACTAAACCATTCCTGTTTGTAGCAGTCTATCATACGTTGTCTGAAAACACGTAAAAAAGCTTTCTTATTTCCTACTCCCCCGTTCAACCAAACATGAGAAAAACCAAACATGTCAAAACAGTGTTTTATAATGTAAGCACAGTTATGTACATCAGTCTGACCTACAGGTAGTCTCAAAAATCTGTTTTTGCCCATTTCATATGCTTGCTTTGGTAGTCTAACAAGAAGCATGTCTTGCAATTTGAACCAGTATCTGACTGCACTTAGAGCACTGTCAATAAACAGTGGATAACGACCAAGTTCTCCATAAACCATGACATTTGGGGTCCTGGGAGACACACTCAAAATACGCTTACAAGCAAACAAGGGGAAAGGGTGGGAAGAGGGGGTGGGGTTTGGTAGAAGAATGACTAAGTTAAATAACTCTATTCATAGTTTAGAGCACATTACACCTATATGGATTTGTTCACACGTATACACACTCGCACACACATGCACACTAATGATAGAGCTCTGCCTTTTACGGGTGTCAATGCGGAACTGCTTCAAGCAGGAGGAGAAGCGGTGATTGACGCCCTCACCATTATCTGTAACAAGATGTGGCAGAGTGGGGAAGTGGCCTAACATGAAATCATGTAATGCCCCATATTTCTGCTGCATACAGAAGCATAGGTTTAACCTGGGCATCGAACAGCTTAAAGAAAATATTTATATCCATGCTTCCCAAACTCCACATTGTTTTCATGATCTCCACCACCTTACCTTTGGCTCTACCTGCAAACTCTTGGAGCGCAATATCAAAAGACATCTGTGTTGTAAGAGTAAAGCCTAAATACTTGTAGCTGTTTACAACTTCAATTTCTTTTCCTTGATAGTACCATTTTTCTGCTTTAGCCAAATGTCCACCTTTCCTGTGTGATGATGGGGGTTTGTTGTGGTGTGTGGTGGTCGTGTTCGGTGATGGTGTTAGAAGTGGGATGTGTGGTTTGTTAAACCATTGTCCGGAGTCACACCACACATTTCACCAAATACACTCACAAACATAAATAAAACACGCAGGCTGGAAGGTTGTGCGTTTTAGGAACTTTTACTGGACACAGGCACAGAAAACACTCGTTACTTTTTTTTTTCTTTTTTTTTTTTAAATAAATATTTTAATAAATCACAATACGTACATATACAACATCACAACATCAAAAACATACATTTTCTAGTTTATAGTAAACAAAAAATCACACAAAGACAAGCATACATCCAAGCAGGAATCTATGAACACTAGAAGCATGTAAATGCCTTTTCACAGTTCCAAGAGCAGCCTAGTAGAATATATAGTGTCTTAACCTCTTGAACCCGAAAGACCGATATATCGGTCTAGCCCTTAAACAGCTGTGCCCCGAAAGACCGATAAATCGGTCTCGTAACCTTACCGTTAATCTTGCGGTTCGTACACAGCTTACTGTTCTTTCTAGTACTTGCTGTTTGGAATAGGGTTATTGAGGGTTATTGGGAATAAGGTAAAGCAAAATGTCAGCGCTCTAGTGCAGCACAGTGCGTGTTTTTGTGACGGTTTTTTCTCAATTTTGCGTCATGAAACGAAGGTCTACAAATCAAGGAAGCGTCGCTAAGCGACTGTACACAACTCAGGAAGTAATCGATCAATTGTGGGATGATAATGAAGATGAAGAGATGACATTTGAAGTACTTTGGGTTGTCTAACACTTTGGTTATGTTTTCGTTGTTTTACTAAAAGCATGCTAAAAATGCCATTTTTCTCCGGGGAGCCCAGGGGATGGGGCTCAGAATTGGTGGGGCATCCAGGGTTCAAAGGGTTGGACTGGAAACTTTTATCCGTAACGCGTTCGTCCAGGGTGAACATGTCGTTGCCATCATGTTTGATTTGGAAAAAGCGTATGATACCACATGGAAATATGGCATCCTTTCAGATTTACAAGAAATGGGTTTGAAGGGACATTTACCTCTGTTTATATCCAATTTTCTAACGGACAGAATCTTTCAGGTTAAGGTTGGGGGATCTTTGTCAGATACGAGGGAACAGGAGATGGGAGTGTCTCAGGGTAGCATCTTGTCTCCCTTGCTGTTTAATATTAAAATAAATAATATTGTTCGTTCCGTTAAACGGGGAATTGACAATTCTTTGTTTGTTGACGATTTTGCGTTAGTAGCCAAAGGTAAAACTTTGGCATCTGCAGAACGTCAGCTTCAGTTATGTGTCAAGGCCGTTGAAGACTGGGTTTTACAAAATGGTTTTAAATTTTCTGAAGCAAAACCTGAATGTATTCACTTTTCCAAGCACCGGGGAATTATTCAAGACCCTACTATTATCCTCAATATCCTTCGTCAAAAACAATTTATCTGAAACCGTATATAACCAACTTTATTTAGAACAATGTGCCTTATACCCAGGATATGAAACACTTTTTACAGACGGGTCAAAGAAAGGAGATTCAGTTGCTGCTGCGTCGGTCTCTGGGAGACACTTAGACCAGCCTTTGCAACAGCGTTTACCTGATTTTTGTTCTGTTTATACAGCTGAGCTCAAGGCAATTCATTTAGCTCTGAAACAAGTTTATCAATCCAAAAGAACCTCGTTTTTAATCATGTCCGATTCATTGTCAGCACTTCAGGCTCTTTCCACGAGAAAGATATCACACCCTTTTCTGGCAGAGATCCATGACCTCCATACACAACTTGTTTCTGAGGGTAAAAAGATAGCTTTTATGTGGGTCCCTGGTCACATGGGCATCCGCGGCAATATTGCAGTAGACAGGGCGGCTAAAGATGCTCTGCATCTCGATTTCCCTCCAGAGATTTTCCAGTTTGTGCCCTACTCTGACCTACGTTGTATGACTGGATCTTGTTGCAAACGACTGTGGCAGACTGACTGGTCTAATCATATCAACAACAAATTATTTCAAATTCTTCCCGATTTGTCTGCTTCTTTGCCTAACCTTGCATCCACTCGCAAAGAAGAAACAGTGTTGTCTCGCCTTCATATTGGGCATACTTATGTCACCCAGTTTCCTTTTAAAAGGAGAAGAACCACCATGGTGCTTTGCATGTGATCAATCTTTTTCCGTTCACCATTTCATGTCTGAGTGTGCTGATTTGATTGAGGAAAGAGAAGCATATTTTGGTTCCACACCTTTCAAAGATACTTTTAAAGTATGTAAAAATTGAAACAGATGTTGACCATTACATACTTTAAAAATATCTTTGAAAGGTATGGAACCAAAATATGTTTCTCTTTCCTCAATCAAATCAGCACACTCAGACATGAAATGGCGAACGGAAAAAGATTGATCACATGCAAAGCACCATGGTGGTTCTTCTCCTTTTAAAATGAAACTGTGACATAAGTATGCCCAATATGAAGGCGAGACAACACTGTTTCTTCTTTGCGAGAGGATGCAAGGTTGGGCAAAGAAGCAGACAAATCGGGAAGAATTTGAAATAATTTGTTGTTGATATGGTTAGACCAGTCAGTCTGCCACAGTCGTTTACAATAAGATCCAGTCATACAACGTAGGTCAGAGTAGGGCACAAACTGGAAAATCTCTGGAGGGAAATCGAGATGCAGAGACCTAAACTGGTGGGCGGTTATGTTCCGCATAAACCTAAACTGGTGGGCCGTTTTGTTCCGCATATAACTAAACTGGTGGGCGGTTATGTTCCGCATATAACTAAACTGATGGGCGGTTATGTTTTGCATATACCTAAACTGGTGGGCGGTTATGTTCCGCATATAACTAAACTGGTGGTCAGTTATGTTTTGCATATACCTAAACTGGTGGGCGGTTATGTTCCACATATAACTAAACTGGTGGGCGGTAATGTTCTGCATATACCTAAACTTGTGGGCAGTCCCCCGTTGGGGTGCCTGGGGTTTCAGTATAAATAGTATCCCCACTTTCTGGAAATTTAGTGCTTTAAATTCCCACTGTGTTTTGTTGATAATTTATAATGATGTTTGTATTCTATTTTGTTTTGTAAACGGGGGGTCGATAAGTTGGGGTGAAGCCTCAGCCGTCCCCTGCGTGGGATGTCTTTATTGTAAAGTGACTGGCTGGTGGAGGGCATTCAGTTTTCCCACTAGGGTTGTTTCAGCAGATCTTTTATGCGGATTGGGGGTTGTCCGGTACTGATTTGGCTCGGAAGAGTCCGCTGGACCTAAAGCAACAATTATGTAATGTAATATGTAATGTAATGTAAGCACTTGCCCTGGGGTTAATTGGCTCTTCAGCTGCCACAGTGCTGTGAAGAGATGCTGGACGAAAGATGTGTTTCTGGCTGGGCTGACCACATCAGCAGCAAGCTCATCCATCAGCTCTCTGACAGTTCCATTAACCACAGCTGGGTCCCTTCCGGAGCTGCCTCGGGCTCATTTATTCCAGCTGAGTGTGGGATTGGCATCCAGCAAGGGTTTTCAGTGCTCCTCAAGTGTTTTCCTGTGGTCAAAGCCCAAAGGTTTTAATGTGTACAATGACATTTTCAATACTTTTCTAACATCTTATGTTCCTAAACGGAACATACAGTTTGGAGGACTTTCAAGTTTTCTTGACGAGAGGCAAACTGATTAAGAACATTAAAGTAGATATAGCACAATGTAGATGAACTAGGCCGCAGGAGTCAAGATTTATTTCTTGTCTCCATGAGTAATGTTTTGCTCAGAGATGACTTTTTGAATAAGAGAGGTGATGTGCTCGCCCTTATTGACCTCCACCTCAATCAAGCACAGCCACGCTCTCCTGGTATTTCTTTTGACTGTCCTCCTGCTGACGGCCGTGCCTAAAGCCGTCACACCTGCCGCGAAGGAGGCTAGGCCCTCAGGCTGCCGCACCAGCAACGACCGGTTTTAGCGACCGAGTGGTTGCTGAGGCGGCAAAGATTCTAGTTGCTCAGCAGAAGAGCGTCAGAGGAGGAGAGGGAAAGGTTGGTAAGGTCGAGGGGGAGAGGGAGGATATAAAGTCCGGTGTTGGGGAGAAGGGGAGGAAGTCGGCTGGCAGTTCGGGTTCCGGGGCTTTGACCAAAAATCAAAGGCCCGGACCCCTTTCTTCTAAGCACCATCAGCCTCTCGAAACGGAGAACCGTTTCGGAGGGTTGATGGACCATGAAGAGATGGACGAGGGTCCGAAAAGCTAAAGAGACTTATTTGTGCTATCGGAGTTGACAATTTTAGCCTTCTTTTACTTCATTTTTATGGCCATTTTACAATGGAACATCCGAGGGATAAGGGCAAATTATGAGGAGCTATGCTGTCTGCTGACAGAGCATCGACCTGAAGTGTTGGCCCTTCAGGAAACTCTCTTATCAGAGAAACAGATTATAAATATTACTGGTTATTCGTCTATTGATTGTATATCTTCTAGAGGCGTTTTACTCTTTATTGATAGAAACGTCCCCTTTAACCCAATTTCACTTAATACAAGTTTACCCGCAGTAGCAGCTAGAGTATCTTTTTTTAAATCCCTCGCAGTTTGTTCTATATATTTGACCCCATCCATAAATGTAAACAAAAATGACCTTGAGAATTTGATTCAACAGTTACCTACCCCTTTTTTGTTGTGGGGAGATTTTAATGGACGCTCTCCCCTGTGGGGTAGCGATCGTACCGATTCTCAGGGGAAAATAATTGAAGACATTTTAGACTCGTTAAATCTAGTAACTTTGAACGAGGGTGCTCCAACAATCTGTGATCCCTCTTTACTTTTGGATTTTAAATGGACAGTTTTAGAAGATCTCCATGACAGCGACCATTTTCCGGTTTTATTAAAACATGATTCAGACAACCTTGAGCAAACTCATGGCAGGTGGAAACTGAAACAAGCTAACTGGAGTCTGTTTTCTAACCTGTCTGGGGTTCAGTTACGTGCTAAGAAACGGGAATTTTCGAATGCCATAGATCCAATACAGCTTTACACTGACATAGTTATAAACAGTGCCAAGGAGTCCATTCCGCAAACTTCGTCAAACCCTCACAAACTTAAAAAACCCTGGTTTGACGATGAATGTAGAAAACTTCAGCAAGCTCGTAAAAAAGCTTTAAGAACTATGTTTTTACACCCAAGCACTGAAAATAAACAGAATCACCAACGTTTGCGAGCGCAATGCCGACAGCTCTTCAAACGAAAGAGAAGAGAATCGTGGAGAGTTTTCTGCTCCATGCTTAAATCGAAAGCGAAACTGTCAAAGGTGTGGAAAGTGGTCCGCAAACTCAAAAATAAAAGTAACAAACAGGTGAGCCCATGCCTTACTGTGCAGGGGGACGTAATCGGAGATAAAAAAATTAGTAGCTGATCTTTTAGCTTCTTCTTTTGCTGCAAATTCTTCCTCTGAAAATTATTCTGTCCTTTTTCAAACAGTTAAAACCCGTAAAGAAAAACAACAGTTAAATTTTACCTCCGATAATTCTGAAGATTACAACATTCCGTTCTCATTAGTCGAGCTTGACGATGCAATTAACAAAAGTGCAGATTCAGCAGTTGGACCAGATGATGTACATTATCAATTTCTCCGACATTTAACAAGGTACTCACGGTCTCAACTGCTACACATCTTCAATCAGATTTGGATCACTGGCACCTTTCCTCCCTCTTGGAGAAAGGCCATTATTGTACCCATTCCTAAACCTGGCAAAGACCATACTAACCCAACAAACTATAGACCAATAGCCTTAACGTCTTGCTTATGCAAGACGCTGGAAAGAATGGTTTATTCTCGTTTACTGTGGTATCTAGAAACAAATAATATTTTATCCAACACTCAGTGTGGCTTTCGAAGTGGTCGAAGTACTGTTGACCACCTGGTGCGACTGGAAACTTTTATCCGTAACGCGTTCGTCCAGGGTGAACATGTCGTTGCCATCATGTTTGATTTGGAAAAAGCATATGATACCACATGGAAATATGGCATCCTTTCAGATTTACAAGAAATGGGTTTGAAGGGACATTTACCTCTGTTTATATCCAATTTTCTAACGGACAGAATCTTTCAGGTTAAGGTTGGGGGATCTTTGTCAGATACGAGGGAACAGGAGATGGGAGTGTCTCAGGGTAGCATCTTGTCTCCTTTGCTGTTTAATATTAAAATAAATAATATTGTTCGTTCCGTTAAACGGGGAATTGACAATTCTTTGTTTGTTGACGATTTTGCGTTAGTAGCCAAAGGTAAAACTTTGGCATCTGCAGAACGTCAGCTTCAGTTATGTGTCAAGGCCGTTGAAGACTGGGTTTTACAAAATGGTTTTAAATTTTCTGAAGCAAAACCTGAATGTATTCACTTTTCCAAGCACCGGGGAATTATTCAAGACCCTACTATTATCCTCAATAAAACTCCAATAAAGGCGGTCCAACAAGTCAAATTTTTGGGTGTTATTTTTGATCAAAGGCTATCCTTCCTTCCTCATCTGAAAAATTTGAAAACTAAATGTCAACAGGCCTGCAACCTGCTCAAGGTTATTAGTGGTACAGACTGGGGTGCTGACAAGAAAACTTTATTACTGTTATATCGTTCTTTAATTAGATCCAAGTTAGACTATGGTTGCATTGTTTATGGTTCTGCTAGAAAATCTTATCTTAAGATGTTAGATCCAGTTGCTCATCAGGCACTACGCATTGCTTTGGGTGCTTTTCGCACCTCCCCTTGTGAAAGCCTATATGTGGAAGCTAACGAACCCCCGCTGGAGCTCAGACGTACAAAATTGTCACTGAATTATTATCTAAAATTAAAAACTGATCCCATGAACCCTGCTTATGACTGTGTTTTCAACCCAAATCTTGTTCATAAATTTGAAGCCAAACCTAACACAATCCCCCCGTTTGGAATCAGAATGCAGGCTCATTTGGAAAAAGCAGGCATTGATGTTGCCTCCGTCAACGACGATGAATTTCGAACTGAATCATGGAAATTATGTACCCCAAACATTAATTGGCAGTTGTCTGCCTTCGTCAAAAACAATACATCTGAAACCGTATATAACCAACTTTATTAAGAACAATGTGCCTTATACCCAGGATATGAAACACTTTTTACAGACGGGTCAAAGAAAGGAGATTCAGTTGCTGCTGCGTCGGTCTCTGGGAGACACTTAGACCAGCCTTTGCAACAGCGTTTACCTGATTTTTGTTCTGTTTATACAGCTGAGCTCAAGGCAATTCATTTAGCTCTGAAACAAGTTTATCAATCCAAAAGAACCTCGTTTTTAATCATGTCCGATTCATTGTCCGCACTTCAGGCTCTCAGCTGAGTGTGGGATTGGCATCCAGCAAGGGTTTTCAGTGCTCCTCAAGTGTTTTCCTGTGGTCGAAGCACTGCTGGCAGAATCCCTGGATACATTCAGGCCTGTGGAAAGACTGGTCATTTTTAGGGCATAGCAGCAAATTGTACACTGCCTTTTCATTTCGCAGCTTGAGTTTCTTGTCAAAGTTGGCATATTTGGCAATGATCCTGTTGATGGACAGCACTTTCAGCTTCACATTTGTGCAATACACACACATACAGGTGTCCCAAAAAATGGATGACACCTTGCGCACATTTTGGGGGCATTTTCAGCAACCTGGCAAATTTTAGGGTGTTCTTTAAGTTTATCCGAAGCTTTTTTCTCATGGATGATACCAAGTTGTACTCAGATGTTTTGACAGGACGCCCCCCAAAGTCCATGTGATGGAATGCGAGAGTACACAGACTAGACCTCGGTTTATACTCTCAGAAGAAGTTGTAGGAGTGCAGCGCCTCAGTTTTTTTGGTCTTTCCTCCCCTCCTCCACCCCCCCCCCTTATGCTTTTACCTTTGTTTGAACCCCTGCCTGTCCAGGCTGCGATGTTATCGTCTGACATTTTAGTACCCTGCCTACACCACTGAGCCAACTGCGCTCCTGGAGAGAGAGAGGGGGGTACTGGGCGTTGTCTGTATATGGGATAAAAAGGGGAGTTGACAAGGTTTACATTAAATATTTGTTAAAAATATTAAAACAGAAATGAGTCCCTTACCAGCAGTGTCGAGCTTGAAGACGGAAGAGCCAGCGTTAGTGCCCGAGAGAGAGTGTGGAGAAAACAACAGCCAATGGTATTCGCTGTTGGATGATGGAGACTCTCGCCCTTGGGTGGGGGCCAGCACATACACCTGGACACAAAAAGACACTTAGGTTAGTTGGATGTAAAGTATCCACGGTAGTAAGATGTGATTTATTATTAGAAATTAATAAATAAGACTTTTAAGTACATAAATAGGTACAACAACATAAATTAAAAAATAAATACAGATACTTAAAAAGGAAGAAAGAAAGAAGAAGAGAGAGGTGTGGCATGTTAAGAAACCTTCTTTCTCGTTTGAGTGCCAGTTTTAATTTTGCTTCCATTCGTTTTCTTATCTGCTCCCTTACCTGTCTCTGCAACAAGGTGGCACTGGCGTATATCTCGCAAGTGGTGGCCCAGGAGCCCAGCGCACGCATCTCCTTCACGTGGCTCATCATATGACCACCGTCAATGTATTGGGAGAGGACGCGGGGATGCTTGCTTATGAGATCGCAGACGGCTTGACGAATCTCAGCATGGAAATCCTTGGTGCCATACACCTCTTTGGACAGAGCGTGGGAAAAAGCAGTTGCCATCCCCCCTGATGTAGTCCACCAGTCGCCCGATGCTTGCCAGCCTGAAACAGACATAACACAGGACATTGATTTTTGAGAAATTTTGGATGCCAGGTTTATTATAGCAGATAATGTGCATAGAGTGATGGAACAATTACTCCCTACAATGAAAATTGTGAAAACATTTATAAATAGTACTAATACTAGTAATGAATAGGGCTGCATGTGCATCAACAACAATGTACTGGGATCTTTACAGTGAACTAATTTAATTGCTAACTAGGATTTTATCTCAGTGCCCAGAGCAGCCCATTATGGTCTGTTGTTGCCCGATACTTGGTCTTATGTAAATTCTAACATATTAATAATTATGGCATCTGAAATAGCCCTCAGGCGATGGTCCATTGTGGCTTGCTCTCCGCAATTACATTCTACCACTGTGATGAGCACAATACATTTTCTTTGATGCAAATTATGCAGAACTACTTACACAATTTGTTATAATCAATGTTCAATAAAGATCTAGTTACTTTCCAAACACCCTGTATAACACTCACTTGGATCAGACAATGAAATGAATGATTGATGATGTATACTTAGCATGCTTGCATGCAGCAAAGGCTGAAAAAATGGTCGAAGGTGATGAAATTCATTTTGACTAGACTTCATTACATTACATTACATAACATAATTGTTGCTTTAAGTCCAGCGGAGGGGAGGGGGGTGCTAGTCTAGTTCTTTTTAAAGTGTATGGTACAGAGTGGTGAAACACCACAAGTAAAACTACCGTAACTAACTGCCTTACATAATGTTCTTCCAGTTGAACAAAAAATTCCATCTTCTTTCTTTCTTTTTTAAATTTTATCTATTTATTTATTTCTTGTTGTTGCCAAGGGGTGGGGTGGGGGGATTGCTGCAGCACTCCTAGCACCCTCCCCCCCCCCTCTCCCCTGGATCCGGCCCTGGTGCAAATAAAGAAGATGAAAAGCAAAACAAATCAGTGAACAAATTACCTCTCGAATGTCCATATTTTACCAGGTTTCTGCACACTGTAATCGTCTGTGTGTCTATTTGTCTGTGTGTTCACGTAACTCAACATCGTTCTAAATTGAGCTGACATTTGGCGCGTTATATACATGTACATTGGAATTGGGTCCCATTAATGGGCGCTATGCACAAAGGCGTGGCGGCCACGTGCTGCGGGAATAACACAGCGTGATCATGTTTGAAAATGGTGAAGTACTGTGCTGCGTTTGGATGCTCTATAACTCCGACGTAAAACCTTTCTGCAAAGAAAAGAACATTTCCTTTTATCGATTTCCACTTCGAGCGCAAATGATGAAGCACTGCATGTCGTCAACTCTAAACTGAATGTCAGTGACAAATCGCTCTGTAATCATTATTGCACGAGTGTGCTATGTTCAAAACATCACAATATCCCAAAATGTCCGTAAATTTTAAATTTTTAAGCAGCATTGGAGTACACGCGAGCGAGCTAAAAGAAGCCATGACCGCTTTGTTATTCCCGCGCCACGTGACCATGCCGCCGACTTGTGCATAGAGCCCATTGATTAGATTCACATAGTTGAACAGTTAAAATAAGACAGTGCAAATCGAACGAATCGCTTTCGTTATTACATATTTTAATTTAGATTAATATTTCTGTGTTGGTTTGTTGTTCCTTGCTGAATTCCACATGAAAACTATGTTTTCCCATTTTACCTTACACTCCCCCACCCTCCCCAGCCCCAACACCACACCCCCGGACAGACGTCCATAAGTCGTCGTGGAGACATTTCTCTTACCTGAGTTGCCAAGAACAAAATTCAAAGTATTTATTTGAGTGGTTGGACAAGCTCTCTCTCTCTCTCTCTCTCTCTCTCTCTCTCTCGAACATGGCCTTTTGAAAATTTAGATTTTCTTCTTCTTTGTGTATCTCTTTCCCCCCCCCCCCCCTATGGGTATTACCTATTGCTATCGTAATTACAGGTAAATAGCAATTACGTTACTTAAGTGAACATTATGAATATGCACTCATCGTCAAGATCTATTGTTTCTGGACAACGCCACATGATAACAAGTGATATTTCATGAAAGTGAAAAGGTCCTTTTAGCCTTTCGTGTGAAGCCACCAGAAATCCACGGGAAATAGCTGAAAAAGATACTTTTTAATGAACATTTGCAGTAGGTCCATTGTCCATTATTGGATTCCATTACGCTCACATATGTTGATTGATTATTTTCTCGGGTATTATAAACTGTTCAAGAATACCTCTCTCATAACCCAGTTTGAGTATATTGATTAAAATTTTACAGTATTATTTGTTGATGTCCGTGTGTGTAAGTTCACGTGTGTGTGTGTGTGAGAGAGAGAGAGAGGGTAAAAGAAAGAGAAAGAGAGAGTCTAGTATGGATAAGAGATGAAATTGAAATTGTTTTATTCGGGTAAGGCCATGGCCCCTTCACGAAGGGGGAGAGATCAAAATTAATTATAAAATACAATTTTCGGTCCAACAAAATTAAATACAATAGTGTATGCATGATACAAAAATAACAATATACTAGTGCTCAAGACAGAGCAATCTCTTTTTTTTTTACACTATACTGATCTGATTAAAACACATCAGAGCAGCTAAATCAGTTATTTCAAATCAGATAATCAAATAAAGTCTAACAATCAGATCACCGAATCAAGTAAAACAAAATTATTAATCTAATTTTTGATTCAAACCAGACCACATCAGCTAAAATCATGCAAATCAAATAAAATCAAACTAGACCAAATTTAATCAGATCATACAAGATCAAATTATGCTACATCAAATTTAAAATTTAAAATAATAATAATAATAATAATAATAATAATAATAATAATAATAATAATAATAATAATAATAATAATATAAGATTTAAAAAAATATATAATAAATAAATTTATTAGAAAAAAAATTTGTTTTGTCAAACAAATTAAACCATATTATGCATTTTAAATAGAACCAATTCATTTTATCGAATGATTTATTTAGCCAAATCAATTCTTCTGATCATATCAAACCAAATCAATTCATCAGATCATATCAAACCAAATCAAGTCAGGTCAGATCAAGCCACAATAACAGCTATATAGGTTGAATGGAGTCAAATCAATTTGATCCATACAGAAATAATGTATAAATAATAATTACAAATAATATAACCAGTATATAGAACCAGAGTACCAAATGTATAAAAAAAAATTTAAAAGATTTAAAAAAAAATATCAAACCCTTAGATATTTGGCAAGTTTTTTTGAAACATCCCTGGCTTCAATTTCAAGTAAAAATAGTTTCATTTGACAAGACATAATTTTTTAGAGTAATTATTTATTCTTGTTTTTTTCCGTGGTCAAGCATTTTTGGAACATTTTTACCGAAATCCTGCAAAATCCTACAAAATCTTGAGAAATTCTACGAAATCTTGCGAAATTCTACGAAATCTTACAAAATCCTACAAAATCTTGCGAAATCCTGCGAAATCTTGCGAAATCCTACAAAATCCTACGAAATCTTGCAAAATCCTACGAAATGCTACAAAAATCTGACAAAATCCTACGAAATTTTGCGAAATCCTACGAAATCTTGCAAAATCCTACGAAATCCTACAAAAATCTGACGAAATCCTACGAAATTTTGCAAAATCCTACGAAATCTTGTGAAATCTTACAAAATCCTACGAAATATTGCAAAATACTACGAAATTATTCGAAATCTTACAAGAGATGTGAAAAGAAATCACTTATAGGGGGAGTGTATTACACATTTCGAACGTCGTACTTATAATCGTCTAAATATACAAATGGTCATTGGTAGTACAAAGCAAGTGTTTTAGATTTAAATATTCCTGCCTAACCAAATCGAGCACAATTACTGCTGCCTTGAGTTAAACGTGGGACAGGTCAAAATAGAGAAGAAAAAAAATTGTTACAGCACAAATCGTGTAAGTGCTTTTTGAAATGCCATCCAAAGGAGACATCTGAAAGCATGTAGTTTGTTTAGTTCATAAGCAATTTTTATGCGTTTTAGTATGCTGTGACCCTTGGGCCAGTGGTTAGACCACGTCAAACTTTGCTAGGCTATTTCCTCGGGTCGCTTTGTCTGCTTTCAGCAAAATTTGGTGCTGGTTCCAATGAAATTGGTGAGGTTTCGTAGAATTTTGGAGGATTTAGCCAAATTCGCAGAATTTTGTAAGATTTTGCAAGATTTCGCAGGATTTTCTTTAAAATAAATACATAAATTAAAAAGTGGTGTTTTAAAAAAAGTAAAACAAAATCCTGCAGCATCCTACAAGTACAAAATTCCGCAAAATCTGACAAAATCTTTTGAAATCCTATGACAATCTGTATATCTTGATAAATTCCTACTCCTTCGGATGAGAGTATAAACCGAGGTCTAGTCTGTGTCGCATGCACTCCATCATAACGGACTTTAAAGATCCTGACGCTCATGTCCTAGACGGGTGAGTGCCGGTAACAAGAACATACCCAGCATTTGGCTGCAGAGTCCTCAATAAGCTGAGGGTGGCAGCCCCCAACGAAAGAAGAAGAAGAAATCTTTTAAAATCCTACGAAATCCTACAAAATTCTGCAAACTCCTTTGCTTATGAGTTGTTTATCAGGGATATTTTTTAATTGCTCCATCTGGAAAGCTTAAAGCCCTTAAATAAACAGTCGGCAGAGTTACCTCGTTACTTCAGCTTAGGATTAGAAGCGCTTGAAGGAATACTGTAATTTAATATATATTTGTTATTATTTCTGCCCGTGGGTCTTTCACTTTTTTCAAGGCTATGCAAACAGTCATTTGTTAACGAATTCTTCCCAAATTAGGCGTGTGTGTACTCATGATCAGGTTTGGGTAGCACTTTTGTTGTTGAGCATACCCTTGGGCCAGTGCTTATAGCAATTCGAACTTTGCCAGGCTATTTCTTCACAACGCTTTGTCCGATTTTAACAAAATTTGGTGTGTGGGTGTTGGTCGCAAGGCAAAAGGTGAGGTTTTATTCACAAGCCATTTGGTTATGCGTGGTCAAGTGGTAATGTTAGGAGAGTAGATATTTTGTTGTTGTTGTTTTGTCTGATTTCAACAGATGTTGGTATGTGGGTGTTTGTTGCATGGAAATAGATGAGGTTCTAATCTTAAGATTGGATTACATCTGGCCAAGTGATTAAGCCAAAACTTTCCACTCCGCCCCGGTTAAATAATATTAACAATAACAGCCCTGTTTTCTTCTTTTGTCTAACCCCTATTCTCAACTTCCCAGTTTTCTGTGGAACAGGAGGAAAATGAGGGTGTTAATATTAATGAACCCGGTCTAGCAAAAGACCTGAGCAATGACCTCAAAAAGACAGAACCTGACAAGTTAAAAAGTTGATGAATAATCATTGCCCCTAAACCTGATTCATTTACTGTAATCCAATTCCAAGTCTTCTTTTATCCATCATCTTCTTGAACTTTAACCAATGTATTTTATAAGAACGTGATGGACGGAGCAATAAACGTGTAAGACAGTATAATAATAATAATACAGTACATTTATATCGCGCGGTACCTCGCAAACGGTAAGGAAAGCGAGCTCGCCGCGCTTGACAACACACGTGCAATCACACACACACCCACACACAGAACACGTATACACTTATCAAATAGTTAAATAATTACAGTACATGGCCATGCAAAACAACAGATAATATGAATACCAAGAACCGAGCCGGTGCCGCCACCATCCATGAACAGATGACGTGACTTGGTAAAAGATTACATATGGGGATGGAAGGGAGGGGGGGTGAAAATTATTGAGTTTGCATGTTAAAAATGTGGGTCTTTAATTGGCGCTTGAAGGAAGAAAGTGATGGAGCATGTCGGAGTTGCATCGGTAGTGAGTTCCAAGCAGTTGCAGCAGAGAAAGAGAAAGATCGTTCACCATAGGTCTTTGAGTGAGTATAAATATTGTCATGCGCACATCCATACATCCAAACACAAATTGGCATGCTATTACATGCCGATTGTATTGACAATGTCAATTTATATATTTATTATGATGCAAGTAGTAAATAAAGAAAGAATGACAAAAACACTTATGTAGTTTTAAAAAAAAAGCATACTGTTCTGGAAAACAAAAACATTAAACTTAAATGAGATGAACTGCTGCTAGAAACCTGCATTACATCTTTTTAAAATTAATTTTGTAAAGTACTAAATAAACAAAAAGAATACTGATGTCGTGATGATTACCTCACCTGCCTTTTTACAGTTCTAAACAACAACGGTACATTACAAAAAATCATCATGTTATAAAAGATTTTTTTTTATTATATATACCCCAGTGGCTAGGGCCGACCAAGAGAATGAATTTGAAAAAAAAAAGCATCATGTTATACAAGATATTTTAAATACTGACTTTTTGTTCTTCAAAATAGATATTCCTTAAAGAGCAAAAAAATCATAATCTTCAAAGAAATGTTTACATTTTATGTAAAAATGTGACATAGTAAGCACATTTTAGGTGAAAATCTTTGATATCCTTCGGATGAGAGTATAAACCGAGGTCTAGTCTGTGCCGCATACATTCCATCATAACGGACTTTAAAGATCCTGACGCTCATGTCCTAGATGGGTGAGTGCCGGTGACAAGAACACACCCAGCATGCACCTAGGTCCTTCTCCCCAATCCATGGCTGCCCAGGTGAGTTCTCAGTTGTCCGGGCGTCAGACCATGCGCCCAAAGATTGCGGGTGGGCGTCTCGGGCGGCTTGAGTTAGATCCTGTATCGGCCAGCGCCTTGAGCAGCTCTTGAGCTGGAAAAGCGCTATATAAGAACGATTAAATAAATAAATAAATAACATATATTATAATAAATACATTAATAAATATAATCGTTAACAAGAAAGGCAAAGCCCATACGGTTCTAACTTCTAAAGGAACCTCCTAACAATATTCTACATGAAAATTAGTGCCCAGTATGAATAAAGGTTTAAAAAACTTAAATGAAACGGTTGCATTAAACCACAAAGTAATATTGACTTTGATCTTAAGGTGACCTTGACCTCTGGCCCACATATGATCAAATAAACTACAGCAGAAGTTCTAATATATGTCAAACACAACAGTGACCTTGATCTTAGTTAGTTAGCTAGTTGGTCATTGTTTATAGGGTCCAGTGGACTGCAAAGATCCGAATCAGGACCACAACTCAGTTAAAAGAGGGCTCACTCCCAATCCGTATAAAAGATCTGCTGAAAAAGCCCTAATGGTAATTACATTGAAGGCACTCCACCAGCCGATCGCTTTACAATAAAGGCATCCCATGCAGGGGATGCTGAGGCAAAATAGAATATAAACATGATAAAATGTTAAAACGAAACACATACATATAAAATGCTTACATTGCTAACTAATAATATTATAGAAAGCCCTACAGGTAGTGACCATTTGGCAGAAAGCGTCCAATATCCCCAAGCTGACCCAACAGACCCCATACACAAACAGGAGTTTTGAGAGAGAGTTTTCAAGAAAAAGGTAAGTGACTGGTCTAGTGAAGAAGTCAGTAGATTGATAGAACCGAGTAGGAATGAGAAAGAACAAATGAGAAAGACAGCGACAAATGGAATTTAAAGCACTAAGTTTCCAGAAAGTGGGTATGCTATTTATACAGAAACCCCTGGCACCTCCACGGGGGAAACCTGGATCTTAGGATGACCTTGACATTCACAGGACCTTTGAAGCTTATGGTTTGAATGGATCCAATAACTTATTATAAGGCGATATCGTACCAATCATACGGGGCCTATGGCATTATAAATTGTAGGATTTCGCAGAATTTTGTAATTTTTTGAAGAATTTCGTAAGATTTTGCCGAATTTCGTAGGATTTCGTAAGATTTCGCAGGATTTCGTAAAAAATCACTACCGCCAGCGGACTCTTCTGAGCCAAATCAGGACCAGTTGATTTGCGTTAAAGGAGTGAATGACAATAATAACATCTGATTAGCGTTAAAGCCATAAAGGAGTGAATGACAATAATAACATTTGAAAAAAAAAACTATCTGATCAAATATTTTACTGCTCATCATGCTGATTTCATCAACAATCAGCATTGGCGTTGCTGCTATTCCATTTGAAACAGTAACAGCAACTTTCTTTCTCAATTTACCAAGTACCATTGCACTTCCTCGCTCACGAAATGTTTTGGCACTGCCTGCTTGACCTAAAACAGCCACTTTTGGCCCAGAAATTATCCTATCGAAGGCATTTTTCTGACACTGCAATGCTGAAAGCCATGGGGTTGTAACGAATGAGGAGTAATTTCCCTTTTACTTTTAGTCTCGGCAAAACTCGCATTTCCGTGAAGTGATTGCAGAAAAGGTCGATTTATTTGACAATTTTACCGAAATTGAACCTGTTTAAAAATAGACAGAGCATAGTTCTTATTTTGTTTGTTTGCGTGAATCACTGCTGAAATGAATGAGTTGCCTTCTTTGGAAAGAACTATTCGAGTTTGTTCATATAAATTTGAAAACTGCGATGACCCGCAACTTCCGCTTGGTTCTGTTTGGTACCTTGTATTATAGATAACCAAAGGGAGACGCGTCACAGGCATAGGCGCTCGCGTGTCCAGATACAAGCGCCTGTGGTACGAAGTACGAGGTGCTTAAAGCCTGCCTAGTGCGATGTCTACGTACGTTGTACGAAGGGAGGTAAAAGCGTTTATAAAATAAATCCATGGTCATGATAATGAAACAAAAGTTGTTTCCCTTCAACTGTAAAGCTTTGGAAAGAAAAATCTTTGGGTTTAGAGATATTTTCAAACAAAAGTCACGTGTCGAAGCACTTGTTGCTAGGGCGAAATTTTCCGCCTCGTTCGTCGCCATCATGGCACGCAGAACATACACGGCAGAAGAGGTGGCGCAAATGTTTCCGGAAGAAAACTTTGATGATGATAGTGAGGATAAAGATTTTGATACGGGTGATGATGTTTATTTGACAAAGGCTGGAGGGAGTAATTACGATTCGGACGAAGAAGAAGATCGCCGCATTCAATATTTAGCAGATGATGATAGGTGAAAAAAACTTCGTTATTTTCACTAGATCTATAATAATATTATTTGCCTTTTACACAGACTATTTCTGTATTTATCAGACTTTCATTAATGTTTTTAAACATAAATTAAATTGCAGCCAAATATAATTTTAACTTATCTTTTAGTTTTAGTACTTTTATTTAGCCAGGATTGAGGATATTTTTTTTGTGTACATTAATTTTACTGATATATGCGATAATAAAAAAAAAAAGCAATAGTGATTACATTTTACTTTGGTTTTATCTTTACTTTTATGCCATTGTTGCTCATTTGTATGTTATTTAAATTTAAGTTTAACAGTTGTTTGATATGAAAAACTATGTTGTATAGTTTTAATGTTTATGGTTGCCATTGTAAAGATTTATTATTATTATATTGATGATCCATAGTTCTTGTCATACTATTTTGATTTGCCCTTTCCTCTATTCACTCACAGAGGTGCCAACCAGTACGGATTGACCATATTTAATTCCGGCAAAGTGAATTAAATACGGAAATAGGGTAGCTTTAATAAAAATACGGAGGAGAAGTTGCCGATCGTTTATCCCTTTACCAGCGTAGCGGCCGAAAGCGGCCAAAGGTCTAAACAGGCAAAACGCCCAAAAGCGTCCGTATCAACCACTGGTTATACTCAGAGTGGAGAATTCTCCGCGGATTTCCGCGAAAGGCATTTGCATTTCCGAGAAAAAAAATATTGAGTTCCGAGTGTAAAAAGTTGAGGGGCTACACTTTACTGGGCATAGCGGCCAAAAGCGGCCGAATGTCTAAACAGGCAAAACGTCCAAAAGCGTCCGCATCAACCATGTGGTTATATTCTCGCGTTGTTTGAAAGATTGCGAGACTTCCGGCAATTGACTTCCGTTTTATTCTGTTGTGAAAACATTCGTCTGCATTTCCACAAGTTTTCTCTGTGATGCATTCGTTTTTTCGATTTTTGTTTTCAAATTTTATTGTGTGTGTGTCTAAAATGGATTGTTTGGATTCTTCAACTGATGAAGGGGAGTTTACAGGCTTCCATTTATCAGACATTAAAGTGAGAGAAATGGACTTTGAGTCGGAGGAAGAGATCGGAAGAGACATTAGTCTATTAGACAATTAGTGTCAGAAGTGTGCATGCATACGATCTTTCAGACTGGCATAAAAGTGAAGAACAGAAGGGGGCTTGTTTGGACTTTTTAAAACTTTTTTTTTTATACACATGGAGTAATAAAAAACAAGACATGACAAGAGAAGTAGAAAAAGGTAGATAATCAAAAGAGAATTTATTTCTGTTCATTTTGCATTTTATTTCATTTAAATCTATACACTAGTCAATAATACCTAAGAATAAGATGTGGCGTTTTTACTAACGTACCCCTAAATATCTCTAAAATTATAAAAATTCTTGCCTGTTTACAGCTATAAAATAGACAACTGTGTGCCCAGTAAAATTGGAAATGTGGAGTTTGTGTGTAACAGTGGTGGACCTCAAACTTTGTTAGGCCTACAAATCAAGATTCTTAACTTTTTTGAAAGACATGTGAATAAACATTCTTTTTTGTTGTTGTTGTTTCTATTCATGTTTACTTTGTGCTTTTTGCTTTCAGTAGAGGCCCTAAATTACTTTCAAAATTGCATACATTCATTTTCTTCCAGGGGGCGAATACCGGGGCTTGGCCCCTGGGCCCCTGTCGGATTTCAGAGATTTCTTGATTCAGTTTTCTCCACCCTGTATACTCTCGTGTTGTTTGAAAGATTGCGAGACTTCCGGCAATTGACTTCCAGTTTATTCTGTTGTGGAAACATTCGACTGCATTTCCACAAGTTTTCTCTTTGATGCGTTCGTTTTTTTCGATAAAAAAAAATTGAGTGTCTGAAATGGATGGTTTGGATTCTTCGACTGATGAAGGAGAGTTTACAGGCTTCCATTTATCAGACATTAAAGTGAGAGAAATAGACTTTAAGTCGGAGGAAGAGATCGGTACTGACATTAGTGTCAGTAGCATGCATGCATCCGATCTTTCAGATGGGCAGGGAAGTAAAGAAGAGGAGGAGGCTTGTTTGGACTTTTTAAAACTTTTTTTTTGTAAACACATGGAGTAATAAAAAACAAGACATAACAAGAGAAGCATAAAAAGGTAGATAATAAAAAAAGAAATTATTTCTGTTCATTTTGCATTTTATTTCATTTAAATCTATGCACTAATACAGGTAGTAAGATTTGGTGTTTTTACTAACGTACCTCGAAATATCTCTAAAATTATAAAATGTCTTGCATGTTTAGATCTAAAAAAAATAGACAGACGTGTGCCCAGTAAAGAGATATGCCAGCGGTGCTTCTGTACCGGTTTCTGGTCTCATAATAGTACTCCTGCACTCAATGAACGTCGCTGTGTTCAACAAGCTGATATTCATGGTGATTTTAGAGTAAAACAAGTGGGATGTTCAACAAGCTGATTTTCATCGTAATTTTAGAGGACTGAAAAAATAGCCTGCTGTTTTAGAGGGAAGCCTGTTGTTACTTTATAGTGTCATTGGCTGGGTTTTGCGAGAAAAAAAATACTGACAAGTGTTAAAAAATACTGACAAACGGGTCCGGAAATACTGACAAGAAGATTAGGGGGTTGGCACCTCTGCACTCACCACCCCACTGCTTTTTTTTCTTGAAGTTTTCTTTTTCTTTCTTTTTGTTTTGTTTTATATTTTGCCTCCTGTGTCATATTAATGCAAAGCTGTCCTTTTTTTTTTCTTTTTTTGGTGTGTAGCTGATGAAACATACAACAAACTGAAACTGAGTTTCCTGCCAACCAAGCGAGGTGCTCCACCACGCCCCCCATCAGACTTGTGTACAAATCGACTACTCCTCCAGCTGGTCGCTCTCTCAGAAGAAGACTTGTTTCGTTGGCCAAAAAAAGAAGACATAGATTTTGATGTCAGCTTCCATTTTGTGTTTAGATGGGATTTTGAGTGCCTGCCAGTGATAAATGACTTTAGACTATGGCATGTTCGTGATGTGGATGACATTAGTGCAGCGTACATGCAATTGTTAAAAAAGTAAAGTGAATTTAAAATGTTTTCTATGCTGTGAAGAGCATTTACATGGTATTTAATTAAATTTCTCTCAGCCTGCTGATTCCATCAGTATATTATACTTTTCTGTAGGTCAATTAGAAGCCGAGTTGTGAAATATTGGCGTTTTACAAATTCAGCATTGTCGTTTCATCGCATTTAAGACTTGTTTCGTTGGCCCAAAAAAGAGGACATAGATTTTGATGTCAGCTCCCATTTTGTGTTTAGATGGGATTTTGAGTGCCTGCCAGTGACAAATGACTTAAGAATATGGGGTGTTCGTGATGTGGATGATATTAGTGCAGCGTACATGCAATTGTTACAAAAGTAAGACAAATTTAAAATGTTTTCTATGCTGTGAAAAGCATTTACAAGGTATTTAATTCTCTCAGCCTGCTGATTCCATTGGTATATTATACTTTTCTGTAAGTCAATTAGATGCAGAGTTGTGAAATATTGGCGTTTAACAAATTTAACGTTGTCGTTTCATCGCATTTGTTGTACAGTTTTTTGCATTTTTCATGATTTTAAAGGTGTGTTTGAAGAATAATTATGTTTCTTCATGGACTAAACATAAATTATTTTTGTTGTATGGAATATAGAAGCTCTAGAAAAATGATTTAGTGATCATTCACTTTCATATTTAATGTCTGGCAGTGGTCAGAAAATGTCAAAATATGCAATTTCAAGTTTGGGGGAAAAAAACAAACGTTAAATAAGCAAACAAAAATTCTTAGCTCGAAAACTAATGCACATACAGAAAAAGCAAATACACCATTGGAATCAGCATGACATTTCCTTTCATTTAAATGCATTTTCTTTTTAATAGTCAATGTTCTTAAAAAAATGTTTGGAGTACCTACTGTATACCTTTTGTTTCTTACTCAAAAGTTGCTGATCATATAGGTGTTTTTTTTGTGTCTGGCATTAATGCATAAAAAATTATTTTTTACGAGCTTCTGTACCACTTAAACACTGTATGCACAGTTGTTGATGTTTCAAATTTCATTTTATTTGTTTTGTCATTAAATGCAATGGTAAAATCATTTAAATCATTATCTGTTAGGGAAAAAAGCAACAGATATTTTGTCATTTTATATAATATGGAATACATGTAATTCTATCTTTACAAGAGTTTTCCAAGGGTTGCCGTACTCCTTTCAGGAGAAGATTTTTTTTTTTAATTTGCTCTCAAAATAGACCACACACATTGGTTCAGAAAATCACATAACTTATTTGCCATTGTTTTTCCGTTTCAAATGTGTTTTTTTAGTTGCTTCTTTGCTAACTCTGGCTTTAGTGCAGCAATCTTGCAGGCTATATGTAAACATTGTGAACAATATATGCACAGTTTTGATAACTGAATTTCATCATCATAACATCTAAACGATCAGTTTGTGTACCCTATGGCAAGCATTAATGATAAAGAGTACATAATTGTACCCGCTGATAAATTGAGACACGTTCTATATCACTTGACCTCACCTCAAAAATGTATATAATTCGTTATGTATGTGATTATTTCTCAAAGACTATTACGTGAATTATCTGATAATTTATTTATATTGGATGTCAATGTCTCTGCAACACGAGTAAGGCTAGCAAATCGATTAATCCCTCCTTGTCACTTGAGCCTGTTAACATTTATTTTCTTATGTACTTAGATGCATTTATGATCTTTAACTGTAAGAGTTGAGGTCTTTTATTATTAAAATACATTTATGTACAAAGTAGTTTTCCATGTAGCTATAGATAAAGTTTAATTTCAGTACAGTGTAGATCAAGGTCATCCTGCAGAGAGTACTACAAAATGTGTGGGATTTATATATATCTAACCCGGATACCCACCGCAGTGGCTCAGAGGTTGATGGTATTCCTACGCCATCTATTCAATAGGAACATGTTTCACCGCTCACTGTTGATGTAACTTTTGTGTGATTATCTATTTGTGTAATAACAATTTCTGTTTAAAAAAAATTGTGATACACAGAGGTGCCAACCAGTACGGATTGACCGTATTTAATTCCGGCGAAGTGAATTAAATACGGAAATACGGTAGCTTTTATAAAAATACGGAGGAAAAGTTGCCGATCGTTTATCTTTGCCAGCGGTGCTTCTGCGGCAACAGTACCCCCGTTGGAGTGCCGGGGGTTTCAGTATAAATAGTATCCCCACTTTATGGAAATTTAGTGCTTTAAATTCCCACTGTTGCTATCTTCCTCATTTACTCTTTCCCATTCCTGCTCTGTCCTATCACTCTGCTATACTATCTTCTTCTTCGCTAGATCAATGACTTACCTTTTTTCTTGAAAACTCTTCCTGGACAAGACTCCTTGTTTGTGTATGAGGTCTGTTGGATCAGCTTGGGAGTGTTGGACGCTTTCTGCTGGGTGGTCACTATGGCTTCCTATGATGTTAGTATTTAGCAATGTAGGCATTTTATATGTATGTGTTTTGTTGATAATTTATAATGATGTTTGTATTCTATTTTGTTTTTGTAACCGGGGGTTCGCGTAGTTGAGGTAAACCCTCAGCCGTCCCCTGCGTGGGATGTCTTTATTGTAAAGTGACTGGCCGGTGGAGGGCATTCAATTTTCCCACTAGGGTTGTTTCAGCAGATCTTTTATGCGGATCAGGGGTTGTCCGGTCCTGATTTGGCTCGGAAGAGTCCGCTATACCTAAAGCAACAATAAATCAATCAATCAATCAAGGTGCTTCTGTACCGGTTTCTGGTCTCATAATAGTACTCCTGCACTCACTGAACGTCGCTGTGTTCAACAAGCTGATTTTCATGGTGATTTTAGAGTAAAACAAGTGTGGTGTTCAACAAGCTGATTTTTATCGTGATTTTAGAGGATTGAAAATAGCCTTCTGTTTCAGAGGGAAGGCTGTCGTTACTTTATAGTGTCATAGGCTAGGTTTTGCAAGAAAAAAAATACTGACAAGTGTTAAAAAATACTGACAAACGGGTCCGGAAATACTGACAAGAAGATTAGGGGGTTGGCACCTCTGGATACACTGGACTTTAAAAATGTTACGCTTGTTTTGAAGTTATACGATTTTTTTTGGCTGTTTTTGCCCTTTAAAATATTGAGATGACAACTTCTTTTTTTCTTCCATTGTTGCCATGCAGTAACCGTGCTTTTCGTTTTGGTCTGTTTCCTTCAGTGTATGAATCTTCTGAATCGTGAAATTTATTCTAGTTATTTTCTCACCTGATCTTCGTAAAAACACTCAGTCTTCTGATTTTATTCATCTATTTCTCCTGTTTCCAAAAGGCACTGTTGTCATGAACAGGATGTAGTCTTAAAAATTTCATCATCGGTGGCGTCATTTGCATTTTACGTCTTTTTTTTTTTTTTTTTTTTTTTTAATAAATATTATCATGTAAACTTTCGGCGTACACAGTGTCATAGGTGGGGTTATTTCAATCGTGGGTTATTTAATATACTTCTATCTACACACAATTTATGGTAAATAATGATCATCTTTATGTGAACATGTACTGAACCAATACTACTTCTGTGTGGTTTTCTTTTATTGGACTAAAGCGCTATGGCACTTCTTCGCGTGTCTTCCTGCAATTGGGCACCTGGAGTTGACATCAAACAAGACGAACGTCAAGCAACATTTGTCATTCCGCAAAACCTCATGCCCATTGCGAGATGTGTATTGTATCACCGATATAAGGTCTTTCTCGGCAATGAACATCAGTATACTGTTCAGTGGCGTGACGACCTGAATGAGCACAACAACCTACAACCACTTGAAGTGCAAGGTTCGTACACTGACTTTGATGAGCTGCCTTTTCAGCTTCCACCTCACTTGTTCAAAACAACAATTCGAGTGTATTTTGAGTGTGAAAAACGGATAACAGTTACCGTATACTACACCACCAACACCGTTCTAGCACAAGGTAACTTCTGTGCAGATTAGAGAGGAAAGGAGCTGAGAGCGCTAGTGGCATTGATCAACACCCTTGACAGTCACCTTACTGCCGCGCAACGAGAGGAGGCCAGGCAAACCATACAAAGGCTACCTCTACCTCCAGCTGCAGGGGCAGTCGCTAAGGCAGGGATAGCTCAGTGGTCAGAGCGCACGACTTACATGAGTGCGTCTTGGGCGACGTGGGTTCGAATCCTGACTTCAGCAAACTATTTTGTGATTGCTGGATATAACGGGCCAGCGCCTTGAGAAGCTCTCTGAGCTTGTAAGTGCGCTATATAAGAGAAATCTCTTTTTTTTTTTTTTTTTTAAGTGCCAAGCAGCTAAATAGCCAACACGGCGCTCCAGCCGTCTCCGAAGGCGGCAACGTGATGTTGATGAGGGTCACTCCCAAACCTCCCTACAACTAATGTCTGCGCCCTCATCACCTCTTATCTTAACAAGCCCTGCTTGTCGTCGTCAGCGTCAGCAGTCGAACCTCAAGGGACCGGTTGATAATTGTATTTGTGCCATTTCATCGGATGTTGATAGTATGTATCCCGCCTCTGATACTTGTGCGGTTGTAAGCTCTGTTGATGGTGACGATGAAATAGAAGCCGCAACCTGCGGACCTCTCGGTCCACTGCCATCATCGTGCCTGTCCTACGTTCATACCTCTTCTGAAGAACCCCTCTCTCAGCTGTCTCCTCTAGTTGCTGTTGATGAAGAGAGGGATGACCGCACGGGCAGCAAGTCAGGTGTAACCCCTCAGTCTGACCTGATTGCTCTAAATCAGATCACACTTACCTCTTGCAATGTAGGGGTTCAAGTAACATGTAACAGTCATGAAGACTGCGTGCCTCTTGAGGAATTTAATCGCGTAACAAACAACTTACGTGATGAAATAGCAGCACTTCGTTCTGCCATACGGGAAATAAGGTACTCAATGAAGATTGAGATGAACGACTTGGAGTTGCTGGTGAAGAACAAGGAGCGCCCTGACACTGCTTACCAGTGTGGTACTACAAGCTACAGGTCCTCACATTGTCCATCAAGTCACTCTCAACAGTCTCAACCTAAACCCTCTCAGTCTAGCCCGATGGTTACACCCATACCACATCCTCGCAGCAAACCCTTTCAGCCTAACCAAGTGGTTCACAAACCAACACCACAGCCTCGCACCAAAACATCCAATCCCAGCTCTGTGGTTCTCAAACTCACACCACAGCAACCCACCAAACGTTCTTTCCAACACAGCTGCCCGGACCTAGAACCTAAGTGTGCTTTGGACACTGATGGTGACTCGGGAAACATGCAAGATGACATCAGTGTGTGTACGGAACGTTTAGTACATGAGATTGCTTTTTCCTATACACGCTCTTCACTTGGCAAGCATGCTGTTACTTATAACACTAACTCACCTGACTCGTCTGATAATGACTGGCCACAACTTTCAGGTCTGAATTCAAATACAAAAACACTGATTCTGGGCGATTCTGTTGTAGCAGGCCTGCATGAAGCCAAGATGTCAGTAGCAAGCGAGAAATCCCAGGTTATTACAATTTCTGGGCTGGACAGGTCATCCCTTCTAACAGCGCTGCGGGGTACGGCTATTCACCCTGATGGCACTCTCTTGGTTCTGCATATTGGCATTAATGACTGCAAGCGTGGTTATGTGCTGGGTAACTCAACGTGGCGCGCAGTCGTTACAGAATGTCGTTGTTTCCCAACAGCTAGAATCATGCTAACTACCATTCTACCACACCGTGATGGTCATGATCACATCAGCTCTTGTATCAAAAACTCAAATCACTGCCTAAAACAAGTCTGCCAACAATTCACTGGAGTTGATGTAGTAGACAATGACACTGCCTTCTACACCAAGAAAGGGGGTATTAAAACAGGTTGGATGAGGGACGCTGTGCATCCGAACACTCGGGGTAGCAGTGGCCTGGCTGTCAACATGAAACGTTGCTACTCTGCATCTGTTAAAACAAGCATGCAGACACACAGCCATTACGTGCCCTCGCATGACGCTCGTCGTGTCCAACTGAAGGGTAATACCAGTAGTCAACGTGGCAGCTTTCAACATGACAAGGTTCCACAACGACCATCAGGTGGTCTACTCCCAAACCCCTCGCTGAACCGAAAGCCCCAGCCTTTGCGGTCAGCGGTCGTTCAAGGGACCCACTTGTTTCCTCAAAGCTCCTCTGACGCCATTCTCCGCCAATGGTCTCCACAACCGCTGTTGACCGACTTCAAGGGCCCCAGGCCAGCTCACAACCAGAACCCACAGCAGGTTCACCGTGACAATCCTTTGGACCTTACAAAACAGGGTCAATCAGCGCCTTTAAATAATAAGGAGAAGAAAGTTCTCTTTGATTACTTGTCCCGATTGCTCACGGGAAACTAATTGCGCTGTTACATTTTATAACATTTGAACTGACGCTCCTCTGACGCCGTTCTCTGCCAATGGTCTCCACAACCGCTGTTGACCGACTTCATGGGCCCCAGGCCAGCTCACAACCAGAACCCACAACAGGTTCACCGTGACAATCCTTTGGACCTTACAAAACAGGGTCAATCAGCGCCTTTAAATAATAAGGAGAAGAAAGTTCTCTTTGATTACTTGTCCCGATTGCTCACGGGAAACTAATTGCGCTGTTACATTTTATAACATTTGAACTGTGGTTTTAAATAACCCAGTTTTTGTTTTTTTGTTTTTCCCCTTTCAATACGTATGTATTATATCTACGCGTTTGTCTCAAACCCCACTATTTGGAGGATTTACAGTAAAATATAATACGAGTTGTGTTCTATCGCAAAGTTCAAAAACATGCAAACAAAATTTTTTTATCCTGTGAATTTTCCTGGTGACAGTGTCATTTGTGATGACTTCACCTGACATTCTTGTTATTAAAATTCTTATTTTAATTTAATTGTCAACTATACCAATATAATGCTCTAGTTGGAATTTTACTCTTATTTAAATGTAAGCAAGTGTTAACTTTCAATCAACGAGTCAGTTTTAGTTTCCTCTGAACTTCCTTGGTGAGTCAGAGCCAATTGTGAGAACGTCAGCGTTTATTATTGTGCTTTACTTTATTTGTGAGTCCATTATTTTATTGTCGTGATAGGACACCTTTTACAGGTCACATTCTTTTAAAGTGCATAAGTGGGTGTAGTTACATTTACTTCAAAGCACCAGCACTTTTAATCCCTGTAAACATTTGCAAAGCACCACCTCTTTTTATCTTCGTAAAATATTATTTGTGTTGTTGTATACAATGTCTTGTACCACCTGGCCATCTAAAGATGGACTCCGCATTGGTCATCTGAATATCTGTCATGCAATCAACAAAACACAGGAAATATCATCCATTCTCAATAATCACAACACACCATTTCATGTTTTTGGTTTCTCTGAATCATGGTTATGTCCCAAGACATATGATTCAGAAATAGCAGTGCCTGGTTATTCATTATTACAACATCACAGAGAAAAAGATAACGAAACAGGGTTATTAGTTTATATAAGTGAAAAAATGAAATACAAGCGTCTTTATCTTCTTGAACAGCATCATGTAGAGTCTATTTGGATTCAAATTGACATAAAACATGCAGCCCCCATTATTATTGGCTTTTTATACAGACATCCAACTGAACATGTTGACTGGTTTAATCACTTCAATTCTATGATCGATGCCGTGTTATTAGAATCCAAGGAGTTTTTTTTATATTGGGTGATTTTAATATTGATCTGTATAAATCAAACAAACACTGGTCAAATATTATTCAACTTTGTAATATTGAACAATTAGTAACAAAGCCAACAAGAGTAACTGCTGATACTAGTACACTCATAGATCATATTTACGCAAGTAATAAAGCTCATGTCACAGAAGTGTGTGTACCAGTATATGGTTGCAGTGACCATTACCCTGTATGTTTTACTTGGAAAAAAAGGGAGCTAAAATTCCCAAACCAGGTCATAAAATTATAACATATACAGTGGTGTTCCTAGGATTAGATGGCAATAGGACAAAATGTCCTAAATCATAACACTAATCGGACATCATGTCCTGACTACATAAAGGACATTCAGATTGTGAAGCGAACCGATTAATGGTGCTTCTTTAGAAGACAATGAATGAAAATAAATATGAATAAAGTAAAACAAAAACTCTGTTGTGTAAACAGTTTAAAAATGTATTATTTTTTTTAATGCAATGTTTGGCCAGATTATTTTTACGTATACACACACACGTTGCAGAGGAAGTATGGTGTCGGTTATTTCCCTTTCAAAAGTGTCGAGAGTTGCGGCCCTATTGTTGTTCGACGGAATGTACTAAAGAGTGATAATAGTCTAGCATTGTCCACTATTCAAACTCGTTTTAACGGCTTTGACACTCCAGTTTGTACAGATGTTTCTTGCAGTGACCGCTCTAGTAATAATACTATCGGACAATGACCGCTAATTTCGCAATAGAATCGGACATTTGACGGGACACAGGTGTTTGCATTCGGTCATTTTCCAAACGAATCGGACCATGACCGATGTCCTAGGCCTCGGGACATCACTGCATATAGATCATTCTCTAAATTTAAAGATGATTTTCTCTTAGACCTTCATAATAGCAATCTATCAAATGTATATAATTTTACTAACCCAGATGATGCTTTAACCTACTGGCATAACACATTTATAAGTATATATAACAAACATGCTCCTATTTTTACAAAACGAGTTAAATACTATTTTAAACCCAACTGGCTTGACAGTGAATTACAACAAGCTATTAATCATAGAGACTATTTAAAAAGACATGGTAATGAAAGTGAATATAAAAAACAGAAATGCAGTAACTTCACTCCAAAAAAAAAAAGAAATCATATATTAAAAATTTAATATCCAAAAACAGTTCTAAAATGATTTGGAAAGCAATTAATCATTTAACAAACAAATCACCCTCATCTACAGTAATAAAAAATATTTCCCCTGATACACTGAATTTACATTTTGTCAAAACAGCTGATAGAATTATAACTGTTGACAAATCAAAAGAAAATAATTTACATAAATTAACTGAATTTTGTCAGTCCAAAAACATTAAAAACAAAACCTATATTCCTTTTTTGTAAAATGAATTTGTTTATAAAACATTAAGAAACCTTAGGCAAACAAATTCAAGAGGAGTTGATGAATTAGATGGTAAAATATTAAAACTGTCTGCTCTGCTTATTTCTGAAACTTTAACTTATACATATTTATGCATTGACAAATCATGTTTTCCTATCATGTTTAAACAAGCTAAAGTTATTCCGATTTTTAAGTCTGGTGATAGTTCTGACCCATCAAATTATAGACCCATTTCAATTCTTTCTATCATATCTAAACCACTTGAAAAACACATTAACAACCATATTCTAGACCACTTCACAAAAAAACAACCTGTTCCATCAAAATCAATCTGGCTTCAGGGCTAAGCATTCTTGTCATACAGCTCTTACATCTATGATAGAGCAATCCTATCCTATCCTATCCTGTCCCGTAACCCGAAGGTCGTAGGGGCACCACAGATGATCGTTTAACCAGCATACTCCATCTTTCTTTGTCCTCAGCAGCCCTGATGGCTTCGCTCAGTGTCAAACCAGTCCATTCTCGAATGTTGTCCTCCCACCTCTTTTTCGGTCTCCCTCTTCTTCTACCTCCTTGCACTGTGCCTTGCAGAATAGTCTTTGCAAGGCCTGATGATCTGGTGACGTGGCCATACCATCGGAGTTTCCGTTTCTTCAACACTGTTAGCAGGTCATCGTGTTGTCCAATGGCTTGTGTGATGGTCTGTCGGACTTTGTCGTTGGTGATGTGTTGGGTATAGGAAATGCCCAGAAGTCTTCTGTAGCACCTCATCTCCATGCTTTGTATTCTTTGTTGGAGATCTGCTGTGAGGGTCCATGCTTCGCAAGCATATAGGAAGATGGAGATGACAAGGGAGCGCAGCAGTCTTACTTTGGAATGTAGACTGATGGTCCTGTCTTTCCAAATGGGCTTCAACCTTGTCAGGGCAGCAGTTGTTTATGCGATCCTGGAGTGGACTTCCTGTCGGGACCCATTGTCTGATACAATGGCTCCTAAATATTTGAGGCTATGCACTGTGTTGAGGGATTGACCTTGGACTTTGATGTCCGTATATTGATGCCATTGGTGTTGTTGGTCATCATTTTGGTCTTCTCTGCACTTATTTCCATTCCATAGGCTCTGGAGGTGGTGTCAAGCCTCTGTACCAGCTGTTCAAGTTCTTGTTCCTCTCCAGCCAATCCATCAATGTCATCTGCAAAACAAAGATTGGAGATTGCTCTACCCCCTATGCTGACTGTGCCTTCATGGTCTGCAAGAGCATCTGACATGATGCGCTCTAGGAAGATGTTGAAGAGTGTCGGAGAGAGTAGGCATCCTTGACGCACACCGATTGTTGTTCTGAACCAGTTCCCGATGGCGCTGTTGTGGAGGACTGCACTGGTAGCCTTGTCATACAGGCTTTTGATGACTTCAATAATTTTAGGGCTGATGTTGTACACTTTCATTGTTGCCCATAGAGCTGCATGCCAGACTCGGTCAAATGCCTTCTTGAAGTCTATGAACACACGATATAGATGTTGTTGGTGCTGTAGGTATTTCTCACAGATAATTCTGTGGTTGAAAATCTGCTCAGTGGTACTTCGCCTTTCCCTGAATCCTGCTTGTTCTTCAGCTATGATTTGTTCAGCTTGGGGTTTCAACCTGTTGAGTATTATTTTCAGGAGGACCTTGCTGGGATGGCTGATGAGGCTGATGGTCCGGTAATTTTCACACTCCTGAAGGTTACCTTTTTTTGGGAAGAGTGATGACAAGCGACTGGGTCCATGGTATATGCCACTCCCCACTCTGCCAGATCTTGTTACAGATAATGGTGAGGACATCAATCATCGCTTCTCCTCCTGCTTGTAGCAGTTCCGCGGGTATGTTGTCCACTCCCACTGACTTCCCTTTCTTTAGCGCTTGCACTGCTGCCTCAACTTCTTCCCGGAGAATTGGGAGGATTTCTTCTTCTCTGTTCTCGGGACATGCTAAAACTGATGGGTCTCCATTTGCTGTATGGTTGTAAAGGTCAGAGCAGTACTCTGTCCATCTGTCCAAGACTTCTTGTTCTTCTGTAAGGCATATGCCAGACTTGCTTTGGATCGTGGAGACTTTGGGCTGTTTGACACTTGTCAGCCGCTTCACAGTCTGGTAGGCCTTCTTGCTGTTGTTCTTGTTCAGACTGTTCTCTATTTCCTGGCATTGAGCTTCTATCCAGTTCTCCTTTGCTGTGCGCATGCCTTTTCGGATGTCATTGTTGATTTTTCGGTAGACATCAGCTCCCTGTGAGGTGTTCTTTTTCTTTTTCATCTCTCTTCGTTTATCACACAGATCCAAAAGTTCAGGTGTGATCCACGGCTTCTTCTTTGGTCGGTGCTTGCCAAGGATCTCAGTGGCGGCATCTGTCACAGCTGAGTTGAAGGTGGTGGTCATGGTGTTGACATCTACTTCACCAGCCCCCAAAATGAGCAGTGGTGCAAATTTCCCTCCAATTGTGGCCTGAAATAGTTCTGCCACCTCCGGGTCTTGCAGTTTGTCCAGGTCGAACTTCAGTCTAGTGCACTTTGCTGTATTTACTCTCTTCAAGTGGAGCCGGAAAGACATCATCACGAGATCGTGGTCACTTCCGATGTCTGCTCCTGGAAAACTGCGTGTCCTGCCAATGTTGATGCTTGATCTGAAGCGTTTCTTGACCATGATGTAGTCTATTTGGTTGTGATTCTCCCCGCCAGGACTGTGCCATGTCCATCGTCTGGAGTTTTTGTGGAGACCAAGCGTGTTTGCCAGTACCAGATTGTTGTATCTGGCAAACTCCAAGAGTCTCAGACAACTGTCATTTGTCTTGTTGCAGTGGGGTCCACATGTGTCTCCCCAGTTGTGGTGCGCATCTTGGCCAACCTTGGCATTCCAGTCGCCTTGCACTATGACTATGTCCTTCTTCGGCACTTGGTCAAGGACCGCCTGTAGATTTTCATAAAAATCCTCCACTTCGCTGTCGTCATAGTCTGATGTTGGGGCATAGGCCTGGATGATGGTGATGTTGAAAGGGGCTGCTCTCAGGCGGATGGTAATGAGTCTAATGGAGACTGGGCGGCAACCCATGACAGTGGCTAGAATGTTCTTGTGGACCAAGAATCCAACGCCATGTTCGTGCCTGTCATCTCTACCGCTGAAATAGAGCTTGTGGCCTTTGTCGGTCGTTGTTTCACCTAGGCCTTTCCAGCGCAGTTCGCTGATGCCTAGAACGTTCCATCGATAGTGGTCCAACTCGTGGGCTAGTTCTTCTAATTTTCCTTCCGCAGTTAGGGTCCTGACATTCCAGGTTCCTATTACGATGTTGTTTCTCGTGCGGATCTTGCTAAATTCCACTCCAGATTTAATAATGCGAAACGAAGACGTTGCAAAATTCACAGAAATAAACATAAAAGAAAAAAGAATATTGTTTTGCAAACAAAACTCACGCATTGAGTTGACATAACTTCATAACTAAATGTGAAACGCATGAGTTCTAATCTAAATGCATGTATGCGAAACTGTGACAACGAAGGAAAACAACATGGCGGCGACTCGAAAGGGGCGTAACCATTCGTCGTGTGGTCTTGAATTTTGTATAATTTGAAAGGCTTTAAGCTCAAAAAGTTTATTTTTTGTTGTTGTATTATTTAAAAGACACATCAGGTTACCTAATAAAACAAAAATTAGAGCCAAGCAAATTTTATAAAGGAAATAAAATTTTAAAAAATGTTTAACGAAGTTGAAAATGCATTTTTAATAAAAGTAGCTGTAGGCCTACAGATAACGTGTATCAATACCTACATAATACAGAAAACTGCGAAGTACCACTGAACAGATTTTAACCTCAGAATAATCTGCGAGAAATACCTACAGCACCATCATCTATATCATGTGTTCGTAGACTTCAAGAAGGGGTTTGACCGAGTCTGGCATGCAGCTCTGTGGGCAACCATGAGAGTGTACAACATCAGCCCTAAAATTATTGAAGTCATCAAAAGCCTGTATAACAAGGCTACCAGTGCAGTCCTCCATAACAGCACCATCGGAAACTGGTTCAGAACAATTGGTGTGCGTCAGGGATGCCTACTCTCTCCAACCCCCTTCACCATCCTCCTATAGCGCATCATGTCAGATGCTCTTGCAGACCACGAAGGCACAGTCAGCACAGGGGGTAGAGCAATTTCCAATCTTCGTTTTGCGGATGACATTGATGGATTGGCTGGAGAGGAACAAGAACTTGAACAGCTGGTACAGAGGCTTGACACCACCTCCAGAGCCTATGGAATGGAAATGAGTGCGGAGAAGACCAAAATCAAATGATGACCAATGGCATCAACACGGATATCAAAGTCCAAGGCCAATCCCTCTACACAGTGCATAGCTTCAAATATTTAGGAGCCACCCCCCACCCTCCCTCTCAGCCCCGCCATTCTCCTGTTCTCTTGAATATAAAACAGGACGGCAAGCCCATCAAATGTATTTCCAGACAGCAAAACCATGTTAGTTATAAAAAAAATTTAAATAAGGGGATTGTTCTTATATAGCAAACTTAAAAGCTCAGAGAGCGTCTCAAAGCGCCAGCCACTGATTTTTAGCATGTACAAAATAGTTTGCTGAAGTCAGGACTCGAACTCACGTCATCTAAGATGCACATAAGGCTTGCAACCTTCTGTTTTCTCTTCATTTGTTTGTGTTTTTCTGTTGTGTGTTCTTCTGTTGTGCAGGCTACACAAATGCCTTAAAGTGGGTGGCTGCACGTACTTGCTTTTTATATCAATACGGAGTTTATGTATAATCCTGGGGAACTCTTTTTTTTCGTGGAGCAGTTTCCTGTTAGACTCATATTTCAAGCCAATTTATATCCAGTTGTTTTGTGTGTTAATTGTATCAGTTTTTATTTAATAGAAAGAGAAATGAAGGTTGAAGTGTTCACAAGGTATTTCTTTTTGCTTTAATAATATTTATTTGAAAAAGAAATAAGAGGGGTTTTTATTACTAAAATTGTAACAAGGTATATCATAACCCTATTTGTGCTGTTTTCAGGGAGAGGGGAAAGGTCACCAAGAGTTCTGTCTCTGCTCGTGATGACGAAGAGTGCTGGACGACTTCCAACATATCCCGGATAACCAAAACACCCGACTGCCCATCGCCAACACATTCCACTGGCACCCACTCTTCTAGAACACAGTGAGTTATAATTCACAATTGATGATCCATCTTTTTATCTTCTGTTTGCTTTCTTTAATAAAATCTTGTATTTTCTATCATACATGAGTGCTATCTCTGCCCTCCCCCCTACCCCCTCTCCCTAATTTATAAAAAAGTACTTAATTTATAATGATCACTCATTTTCATGTAGAATATGGTGAATAAGTTCCTAAAAGGCATTAGAGTCACATGGACTTCACCCTTCCAGTTGTGTTATGGAAAGATAAATGTTAGTTTAAAAGGTTGTTTAACCTTTGATAATATTTTTGTTTGCATAACACAAAAGAATGAAAAAAAGGGGGGGGGGGGGGGGGGGCAAGTATTTACTATGTTATGAGAGTTTGCAAGATATTTAATGGCAATATATTTTCAGGGATTCTACTTTCTCTCAGGACCACAAGACGATAATTAATGAGCTGAGCAGTCAAAGGTCATGCACACGAGAATGAGGCTGAAGAGGGTTACACAATGGCGAATGCTGATAATTGTGAGCGTCAGGACCTTTGATTTGTGCCTTATTTTGGAGCATCAAGAAGTGAAAGACTACATCATAATTGGTTCAAAGGTTGAAGGGAGAAAGGAACAACAATGTGGCTACCAGTATTTCACAGAGGGCTACATATTTGGCGTGAAAAGTAAGTTTGAATGTTTTGTTGACACTAGCTTCAACTTAAGTTGAAGACAAAACTTTTTTTTTCAAGATATAGACTTCTCAGCACTTTGAATTAGATAACTTGTTTTACCAAGAGCATATTGCATGCAATAGTTTGCATACATTGAAGTCAAAGCCAAGAAAACTTGTGGCTCCCTGAGACCTGCTGTTATCTGTTTTGTTATGAAATTGGCTTTTACATCTGACTTGTAGGCCTACAGATATGTGTATCAATACCTACAGAACAGGGGAACACATGTTGGTGACAGCTAAATAGTGGAATCTCCCCTTTGTGGAAGTAATGTAGAAGTAAAGGTGTATATCATTGAAACACATACTTGGTGAAAATGATATTCATTCTATCATAATTTTGTTGGACAGCCGCCAAGTACTGTGAGTCAGAGAAAGGATGCCGGGGGACTGCATCATGCTACAGGTCGCAAAGTAAAACAGATGCACCGCACAAACTGGAGGTAGGTAAAATGTACTATTACAGGCCTAATTAATAAAATAGGCACATAATATTAATATTTAGTTTTAATAAGGAGTGTTACTGCATGTGTTCAGGAGTATTTAGCAGTAAGTAGAGACTCAGTTTGATATCTCTACCAGTAGAATTAGAAACTCTGCCTGATTAGAGTCTATACTCTGACAAAAATATATCTCCAGAACATGTAAAGTTTTGCTTTTGTCCAGTTGCGTTAGAGCAAATATTTGGTTACTTGTTACAAAGGTAAAATTGAAAAAATCAGTCAATATTGCATTTTTTAAACAAATTTTTAAGATGCCGTTTATTAATATTCACATGTTTGTCATTGTTTTGCTTTACATGTATTCATTTTTGAAGAGAATCAAGTGCTTTTCAGAATGGCAAAGTGTTCTTGTGCTATTGGTATGAGTGGCAGGTGTGGACATGTCTGTGGCCTCTTGTATCAGCTTGCCCACTTCAAAATGATGAAAACTGACTTTGTTCCAGAGGTAAATGTTTGTCCCTCCCCCACCCCCCCTTTCTCTCTCTCTCTCTCTCTCTCTCTCTCTCTCTCTCTCTCTCTCACTGTACCTACTTGTGCACATGAACACATCAGACCAAAGGACAAAACAATTGTAGGAGCAGTTAAAAATGTATTTATCAGACCTGCCTACCCTTCCGTAATCTTACGGAATTTTACCCTCTAGTACGGGAGTACAAAATTTTATGCAAAATTCCGGAGAAAACAATTGAAAAACTACGCAATTTTTAGAGCCGTGTAAACTTGTTAAATTGTTGTCTGCTAGGCCTAGACGCCGACAGTAACCGCCCTTGCATGAGAGCAAATGTTTCGAGAGTTGTGATTGGACATCGTGAACCAATGAACATGCTCGAACGTTCAGATCTTAGATTGTCGTGCCGATCTTGAGTGAAAATGGCGAGTGGAGAAAGTTCTAATCGGGCTAAAGTTGCACGTTTACATGAGACAGACTACGAATCAGAAGAGTCTGAGTGTGTAGAGATTGCTCAAGTGCAGAAGAAGAAGAAAAAGCTGCAGTTGCAAGTATTTCATTCCGATTACACGCGGACTTGGCCTTGTCTTGTGGCTTCAAAAAACATGGCCCAGAATTATACGTGTACTGTTCTGTGTGCGATTCTGACTTCTCAGTTGGGCATGGAGGAGCAAACATCTGTAAGCGGCTGGTCCTCAAATCTCGCCATGAAGACACCAGATATGTCAGGCCAGAAGAGCTGGACCATCTCAAATGTGCCTACTCCAGGCAGCTGGCACAATATAAGGACCAGTTAAAAAAAACAACTGCAAAATGTGTACAGGGTACAGTCTTTTCAGTGTGGTCGATTTCAACTGTAATTAAATTAACCTCACAACGTGCTATTGTTATTGGTAAACATATTCACAGTTACAAGTCCTTATTTTGACAGCTGGTGAAACTAAAAAAAAATTGTTTTAAAGGCACACTTTGAATTCATAATTTTATTTATGTGTAGTGCCTATTCCTGTGAATTACACATTTTTATCATGAAAATGACATTTGAGTCAATCACCTGTAATGTAAATAAAACTCTGTGGAACAGTTACAATTCATCACAACCGGGTCAGTGATGTGCAGGTTTATCTTTTGATGCATGCTATGGTCTCTCATGATACTAAGTAATCATTTTTTAAAATCTGTTTGATATTGTTTCAGGACTTCTTTTTGCTATCCTTTTAAAAACTGGTTTTTTGTGCTTTTTAAGTAGTAAACGTGCCGTGAATTTATTCATACCTTGGTTATTCAGAAACACTGCGTTTACTCATGTCTGTAGAATTACTGAAGGAAAATGCAAAATTACTGAAATTCACAGGAAAAACTACTGATCAGTAATGCGTAAGGTAGGCAGGTCTGATTTATGAATGGTTATTTTACTACTAACATATATTTATATTATTTTGTCTCACTGTGAAGTGCTTTTTACTTTTAAATACTTTATCATTGCTTCATTTTGTATTTTTAATGTGGATATTTATTCTTTTTTGGTGTGTGTGTGTGTGCGGACGTTATACATGCTGTTTATTCTTAGATGTGATATTCTTTATTATGTCTTACAATGGTTAACGTGTTTTATTTAATGTTTTAATATTGTTTAAATATTTGTCCTTGTGAATGTATGTCACCTTCAACTTAGCTGTGACAGATGCCGCCACGGAGATCCTTGGAAAGCACCGGCCAAAGAAGAAGCTGTGGATCACACCTAAACTTTTGGACCTGTGTGATAAACGAAGAGAGATGAACAAGAAAAAGAACATCTCACAGGGAGCTGATGCCTACCGAAAAATCAACAATGACATCCGAAAAGGCATGCGCACTGCAAAGGAGAACTGGATAGGAGATCAGTGCCAGAAAATAGAGAACAGTCTGAACAAGAACATCAGCAAGAAGGCCTACCAGGCTGTGAAGTGGATGACAAGTGTTAAACACCCCAAGGTCTCCATGATCCAAAGCAAGTCTGGCATATGCCTTACAGAAGAACAAGAAGTCTTGGACAGATGGAAAGAGTACTGCTCTGACATTTACAACCCCAAACCAAACGGAGACCCATCAGTTCTAGCATGTCCAGAGAACAGAGAAGAAATCCTCCCAATTCTTCGAGAAGTTGAGGCAGCAGTGCAATCGCTGAAGAAGGGGAAGTGAGTGGGAGTGGACAACATACCCGCTGAACTGCTTCAAGCAGGAGGAGAAGCGATGATTGATGCACTCACCATTATCTGTAACAAGATCTGGCAGAGTGGGGAGTAGCCTACACCATGGACCCAGTCGCTTGTCATCACTCTTCCCAAAAAAGGTAACCCTCAGGAATGTGAAAATTACCGCACCATCAGCCTCCTCAGCCATACCAGCAAGGTCCTCCTGAAAATAATACTCATCAGATTGA
>CM072521.1:12504904-12507404 GCA_036898135.1 Oncomelania hupensis | reverse complement strand
ATTGATTGATTGATTGATTGAAGATGATTGATTGATAGATTGATTGAAGATGATTGATTGATTGAGAAGATGGATGAAGATGGATGAAGATGGATGAAGATGGATGATTGATTGATTGATTGATGATAATGAAGATGATTTATTGATTAATTGATTGAAGATGATTGATTGATTGATTGATTGATTGAAGATGATTGATTGATAGATTGATTGAAGATGATTGATTGATTGAGAAGATGGATGAAGATGGATGAAGATGGATGAAGATGGATGAAGATGGATGATTGATTGATTGATTGATGGATTGATTGATGGATGAAGATGATTGATGAAGATGATTGATGAAGATGATTGATGAAGATGATTGATGAAGATGATTGATGAAGATGATTGATGAAGATGATTGATGATGATTGATGATGATTGATGATGATTGATTGATTGATTGATTGATTGAAGATGATTGATTGATTGATTGATTGAAGATGATTGATTGATTGATTGATTGAAGATGATTGATTGATTGATTGATTGATTGAAGATGATTGATTGATTGATTGATTGAAGATGATTGATTGATTGATTGATTGAAGATGATTGATTGATTGAAGATGATTGATTGATTGATTGATTGAAGATGATTGATTGATTGATTGATTGAAGATGATTGATTGATTGATTGATTGAAGATGATTGATTGATTGATTGATTGATTGAAGATGATTGATTGATTGATTGATTGAAGATGATTGATTGATTGATTGATTGAAGATGATTGAAGATGATTGATTGATTGATTGAAGATGATTGATTGATTGATTGTTTGAAGATGATTGATTGATTGATTGATTGATTGAAGATGATTGATTGATTGATTGATTGAAGATGATTGATTGATTGATTGATTGAAGATGATTGATTGATTGATTGAAGATGATTGATTGATTGATTGAAGATGATTGATTGATTGATTGATGAAGATGATTGATTGATTGATGAAGATGATTGATTGATTGATGAAGATGATTGATTGATTGATGAAGATGATTGATTGATTGATTGTTTGAAGATGATTGATTGATTGATTGATTGATTGAAGATGATTGATTGATTGATTGATTGAAGATGATTGATTGATTGATTGATTGATTGAAGATGATTGATTGATTGATTGAAGATGATTGATTGATTGATTGAAGATGATTGATTGATTGATGAAGATGATTGATTGATTGATGAAGATGATTGATTGATTGATGAAGATGATTGATTGATTGATTTATTGAAGATGATTGATATATTGATTGAAGATGATTGATTGATTGATTGTTTGAAGATGATTGATTGATTGATTGATTGATTGAAGATGATTGATTGATTGATTGATTGAAGATGATTGATTGATTGATTGATTGATTGATTGAAGATGATTGATTGATTGATTGAAGATGATTGATTGATTGATTGAAGATGATTGATTGATTGATGAAGATGATTGATTGATTGAAGATGATTGATTGATTGATTGATTGAAGATGATTGATTGATTGATTGATTGAAGATGATTGATTGATATATTGATTGAAGATGATTGATTGATTGATTGATTGAAGATGATTGATTGATTGATTGATTGAAGATGATTGATTGATTGATTGATTGAAGATGATTAATTGATTGATTGATTGAAGATGATTGATTGATTGATTGAAGATGATTGATGAAGATGATTGATGAAGATGATTGATGAAGATGATTGATGAAGATTGATGGAGATGATTGATGATGATTGATGATGATCGATGATGATTGATTGATTGATTGATGATGATGAAGATGATTGATTGATTGATTGATGATGATGAAGATGATTGATTGATTGATTGATAAAGATGATTGATTGATTGATTGATTGAAGATGATTGATTGATTGATTGATTGAAGATGATTGATTGATTGATTGATTGAAGATGATTGATTGATTTATTGATTGAAGATGATTTATTGATTGATTGATTGATTGAAGATGATTGATTGATTGATTGATTGATTGATTGATTGAAGATGATTGATTGATTGATTGAAGATGATTGATTGATTGATTGATGATGATGAAGATGATTGATTGATTGATTGATTGAAGATGATTGATTGATTGATTGATTGATTGATTGAAGATGATTGATTGATTGATTGATTGAAGATGATTGATTGATTGATTGATTGATTGAAGATGATTGATGAAGATGATTGATGAAGATTGATGAAGATTGATGAAGATTGATGATTGATTGATTGATTGATTGATGATGATGAAGATGATTGATTGATGATAATGAAGATGATTGATTGATTAATGAAGATGATTGATTGATTGATTGAAGATGATTGATTGATTAATTGATTGAAGATGATTGATTGATTGATTGATTGAAGATGATTGATTGATTGATTGAAGATGATTGATTGATTGATTGATTGAAGATGATTGATTGATTGA
>CM072521.1:12469904-12499904 GCA_036898135.1 Oncomelania hupensis | reverse complement strand
CGCTGATTTAAAATAAATAAAGATGAACCATTTCTGAATCGTCTGACTACTTATACTTTTTTATGTGTCATATCTTTGTTTTTGTTTTTGTGAAAATAATACACCAACCAACACGATTTCGCTAATCACTGTAACGATGACTCGCCGCCATTTTTAACACTACGGCCTGACTGAGTGTGTATACATGGTTGTGGAAACCACAGGCGCTTGTATCTGGACACGCGAGCGCCTATGACGCGTCTCCCTTTGGTAACTATAATACAAGGTCCCAAACAGAAGCAAGCGGAACTGGCGGGTCATCGCAGTTTTCAAATTTATATAAACAAACTCGAAGAGTTCTTCTCAAAGAAGGCAACTCATTCATTTCAGCAGTGATTCACGCAAACAAACAAAATAAGAACTATGCTCTGTCTATTTTGAAACCCGTTACATTTCGATAAAATTGTCAAAAAAATGACCTTTTTCACAATCGCTTCACGGAAGTGACCTTTGTTTACCGAAACTATAACTTCCGTAAACGAGTTTCGGTTTAAACTGTCAATGTCCGTCGGTTCTCAAGAACGATTTCAAGCGTGCAACTTTCGCTTTTGGGATGGATGCCAAGATTTTTTTGTGGTAAGAGCTTAATTACAAGAAACATATTGAAATATAGCAAACGTGCAAACGCCGCTTCCATTGCTATTTTAGGGTTGCACTAAAAATGATGACGATGAATGAAAAATAAAATCTGCACTAGAGCATAGATCTATCTACACAGTTGCAGTTCAAACCAAGGTAGGTCCATGCGTGACAAGATCAACTACGATGTCACGAAGCATTCAGCTGTGCTATAAAAGACTTTTGTTGTTGTTTATTCCTTTTGAGACCTTTGTGTGTGTAATTAATCCCCACCCTCTCTACCACCGTTTCCCCCTTAATAAATATTTGTGTAGGCCGTTGTGACAGGAGATTGTGGGAGCATCTGTGTTTTGTTTGTTTCGCTTTGTTGTTTAATTATTTATTTATTTTGTAGTATTTCCGCATATTACATGGTAATTATAATGATCCAGGATAAGATAGAATAATATAAAAGTCATGTCAAGATAAATCTATGTATTATTATTCATAATGATTTTAGAATGATTTGAAAGGTGCGGAAGATATGATGTAAACGATCATATCGTGTTGGTTGTGTGCAGTTTCCAGTTAATATGGTGAATGCAAGCTAGGTAATCACAACAGTTAGAGAAAAAGAGAGAGTATTAATTTAAAAATTAAAAAAAAGGACAACATGGAGAGAGAGGAGAGAGAGAAAGAGAGTTAAAAAAAAAAGAAGTTGATAGAAGTGTTGGCATATCAAATAATAACACGATGCAACATCTACTATCCACTTATACGTATGTTTATTACATTTACGTACTTTTGTCCCACTTCCGTTATATTGAGCGAATGAAAAAATACACACATATACATATCTGTACATTGTTTTAGTATTATTTGCTTAAATATAAAAAAAACAAAAACGTTTCTAAGAAAATCTGTGTAATCAGTCAATATTACTATACAGCTCTTTCCGATAATGTGTAATAATAAAATTAATAATGTATTAAAACTGATAGTTTGCTCTAAGCTCTCACACGCATTCACACTCACATGCTTTTTACAAAAAAGGAATACATTTCTGAAAGACATTAAATTATAAACAAACAGATAATGTATATGCAAAGTAAAATTAATATTCAGATTAGGCAAAAAGTGTGTTTGAATTTAAAAAAAAAGAAATTCGGAGTAATGGACCGAGCAAATGGCGGACAACCTTGTTTCTACTGAAGGATGGCCCATAATAATAATAATAATAATAATAATAATAATAATAATAATAATATATTTTATAAAGCGCAAATTCAAACTGACAATTTGCCCTAAGCACTCACAGCACACATTTTTTTAAAGAAGATATTACAGTATAGACATAAAAATAAATATAGCACATAATTAAACAATGTTTTAAAGTCTTTACATACATTACAGTATAAACATGCAGATAAATAATAGCACAGATAATAACACAGTAAAATACTAAAATGACACCTCTCCCTTCTCCTCCCACAATGACATGTATATTTACTCTTCCCCCCTCCTTCCCCCTTCACCACTGTTATTTGGAGTGGATGAGTAAATACATACATACATAACTGAACAATGTTTTAGTGTTATTCGTAGTTTACAATTTTTTTCTCTCATAATTTTGAACTAAAATCTGTGTAATTAGTCAACAGCGCTACACATACCTTTCTCATAATATGTATGTGAAGAATAAATCACAAGCAATAAAATACATGAAGTGAATTAATTTAATAAATGGATCTCATAATATTCTTTTTTTTTTCATTAAAATATAAGGTATTGATGTATTTTAACACTTTTTTTCCTTTCTCTTTACACTAGTATTGGGATAATACAGCAAAACAAGCAGAACTTTACCAGAATTTTTCAATGAGTCATACCAATATTTTGTAGTGATATAGCAGCTGCCCTCAAGCCAACCATGGAACATCAAAGCATGACAACTTGTGATAAATAAAATTCAAGGACAAAGTTGTATGTTTTATTAAGTATTATTTAGGTTTTTTCTTTAGACAAAGACAACGTCACAAAACAAATTGTTTAGCTTTTCAGCTCATTCTTGTTGAAGAGGATATTGGGTGTATTGGGACACTGCATAACATGACTGCCACACACTGTTCATCACAATATTGGTATACCATTCCAACACTACATTGTTAATAAACATGTAATACTATTTTTATTTTCTAAATTATATTTCACCTTTGCCATACTTTTGTATGAATCTGACACAAAATAGTCCAATTTGCTTAAAACTATTCGTCATTATGACATAAATTGTAAGAGCTTACATGCTACCGGTTTGCTCCCCCAGCAAATGTTCAAAACCACAACTAATATTCTGTACGTTGGGTTTGGGCGTGCCACCATGGAAATACCACTTGGGGTCATGAGCAATCTTGCCACTGTAGATTGTTCTAACCTATAAAGGGAAAAGTGAAAGCCCCAGTTGAAAATCTGTCTTGACTTTGTAGGCATGACCGATTCACTGCGGCAACAGTACCCCCGTTGGAATGCTGGGGGTTTCAGTATAAATAGTATCCCCACTTTCTGGAAATTTAGTGCTTTAAATTCCCACTGTCGCTGTCTTTCTCATTTGCTCTTTCTCATTCCTGCTCTGTTCTATCAATCTGCTATACTATCGTCTTCTTCGCTATACCAGTCATCTACCTTTTTTCTTGAAAACTCTTCCGGGACAAGATTCCTTGTTCGTGTATGTTGGATCAGCTGGGGAATGTTGGACACTTTCTGCCAGGTGGTCACTAGGGCTTCCTATGTTATTATTTAGCAATGTAGGCATTTTATATGCAGGGTTCAGCCTGACACAAAAAAGCTATGGGCCATTGGGCCCCTCAGATCAAATTTCAATGGGCCATGATTTCAGCAGTAATTTACGTACATGTAAAAGATAACCTGGAGATATTATTACAGAAATTAAAACAAAATAGATTATTGTGAGTGTGCATGTGTTGTGAAGCATGTTTACCAACAAAACACTAACCAGAACAGGGATCAGTTTACTGTGCTTTTGAAGAGAATATAGCTCGTCGCTTTTCAGCACGCCACCTCTCTACAGCAGCTGTAAAGTTGAAATTCTTCAGTTCACCACCTTAAAAGCACGTTTGTCGCCTCCAATACAGTGCACTGTTATTGGGGTGGCGCACTGGTACCAAAAATCGAAGCGCCATTCGGCCCCTGGCAAGAATTGTGGATGGGTCATTTTTAATTTTTATGCGTCAATGGCGCAGGGCGCGCTAGTAAACTGATCCCTGTATATGTATGTGTTTTGTTGATAATTTATAATGATGTTTGTATTCTATTTTGTTTTTGTAAACGGGGGTTCGATTAGTTGGGGTAAAGCCTCAGCCGTCCCCTGCGTGGGATGTCTTTATTGTAAAGTGACTGGCTGGTGGAGGGCACTCAGTTTTCCCACTAGGGTTGTTTCAGCAGATTTTTTATGCGGATTGGGGGTTGTCCGGTCCTGATTTGGCTCGGAAGAGTCCGCTGGACCTAAAGCAACAATTATGTAATGTAATGTACCCATGGAAAGCAGCCCAGAATTGCCTGATAAAAATAACCTGTCAAAATCACAAAAAAATGCACCAAGTTGTCAACAATGATTAATTTCCGAGGAACAGATTAATGAAATTTTAAGTCTCAAAACTTTGGTAAACTAGTAAACAAACCTATCCACTAAACATCTTAATGTGCACTAGGAAGTCCAACATAATAAACTTCGCCCAAACTCAGCAAGATACGGCAGTGGGGGTAAGAGGAAGTGGGGGATTTGAAGGGGGATGGAGGAAGGGTGTTGAGGGATAGCAAATTTTTATTCATTTTAAAAGTGACATAAAAACATGTTTAAAAAAGTTAGATTGTGATACTTTAAAATTAAATTTTTTTGGGGGTGGGGGGGGAGGGGTGGTGTGTATTACTAAAATAATCCTAATTCATTTTGTATTGCTCAGCAGTCTGTTGGCGAAGTGAGGCTATTTAATCCAGTAGCTTGATGTAAGTCTGGGCAACTGCACTCTGTTTCATCCACTGGCTGCAGTTGTTAATCCAACGTTGTTATGGTGTCACTAGTCTGCTTTTATTCAGCTCAGCAAACACAGGTGTGGTGTCCGAAACATGTTCTGGGCTGGAAATCTGTGAAAATAAAGAAATAAGAACTGTGATTTCAATTATACAGACCAAGATATGTATATTTGTTTTATTTCCACACTTATTAGTTATTACGAGCCAAAGGTCTAAGGCGGGACAAACTTGCCTTGTCCACAGGCCAGAAACCAATGGCGCCTGACAGGTGTGGGATCGATCCAGCATATGTTTCTCAGAATGTTATTTACTTTCGACTCGGGCAACGTTTTGGGGGTTTTCTCTGGGTACCAATTTGCTCCCCAGCAAAATTTAAAAAAATCACAACTAATATTAGGTAGGTTGGGTTTGGGCACGCCACAGGCTGCGACTACGCCTTCCCCAGAGAACGCTAGTTAGTTATTCATTGCTTACAAGGTCCAGCGGACTGCAAAGAGCAGAATCAGGACCACAAAATCAAGACCACAATATGCCGAAACAACCCTTGTAGTAACACTGAAGGCACCACATCCCACGCAGGGGACGCTGAGGCTATACTCTAATTTATCGAACCCCCGTTTACAAAAACCAAATAGAATATAAACATCATTATAAAATATCAACAAAACACACACACACACACATAGCACTTTAAATTAGCACTACCACTTCAAGTCCAGCTCATCTTGCCCAGACTCACAGGACTTCATAAGTGTCATTGTCATCTCATGTCCTTGGTCTGGTAGGCTGATATGAAACATGTTGTCTTATCATAGCAGGCCTGCAAAAAAAATATACAGTATGAAGCTTAAAATCCTCATTTGCAAATTTACAGGGCAAAGTTACCTCATGTCCAAAAATAATCAAAACTTAACTTTTTAGACAGGCAAGTCAGTATTTTTTTTCCTTTGTTTGGTTATCACTGTTACGGCGTTCAAAGTACTTTGTTTTCATAACACAACATGCAAGTCTCACCAGGCGTTCAGGCTATAGCCCATTTTGGTCTTGCAGCCATTTTCCACTCAGAATAAAATTTCACAACTCGACTGATTAAGGATTTGATAACATTGGGTTTGTACATTTCACTGTATAATTTATATAAACTATAATACAACTTTATTGTCCAAAAAATAAAAAGATACAGAAATTTGCCTTTGGAAAACTCCGTTGGATGAGTATAAGGTCTAGTTTGTGCATAAATGCATTCCATCGCATGTACTGTAAATATCTTGACACTCATTGCCACTTACACCCCAAAAAAATCCAGAAAGTACTAGGTCCCTTTCCCCACATCCGGTTGCCCAAATTTGTCCTCAGCTCTCTGTTGTTAAACGATAGGCAGTAAAAAATAAAAATAAAATAATAATAATAATAATAATAATAATAATATTAATAATAATAATAGATTAGCAAGTTGGCCCTATGCACCCCAATAAAACACGAACAACCCCAGTACTGAAATACAACAGCCAAGTGCTCCCTCATAATATAAGTGATAGCTTTACCCACCCACACACACCTACCATCTAGAGCATTGCACATCTTAGTACAACATTGCACGTCTCATTACAAACCTTTACAATAGCTCAATTAAACTTTCCACATATATTTAAAACCAAATTCATATATTCAGCACTAGTACTATTAGTACTCAATAGTAGTACTAGTAGTACACACACACACACTCACGAGTCACGTGCATAATGATAAATACACAAAACTGAAAAAGTGTCACCCACTAAACTCGATTAATATGGATGAAAAAGTGTTTTATTTTCTATTCAACCATCCCCTTTCCCTTTCCACCAATGCATAAAATCCCTAGATAACTAATAAATGTATCTTTTACAGGTTACTGTTGTAATTTACACTAGTGAAAACACGTGATTATTGATTAGCGTTACTGTAGCGGCACCACGATCGCTCCAAAAAAGAACAAACAGCATCACACGGGTTTGGGGTTCTTTACTGAATTTTTAATCCGTGAAACTGAAAGAAAACACAATAACAAATAATGTAACAATGCAAATACAATAAATAAACAGAATAAATTATAAATATATAACTTTTTACCCGATATTTGCTTTCTTTCCTTCGAAAATAAAACTATCAAGCGAGTAACGAAATAGATCTGTGTCGCAATCATACACACCATTATCTTTCTAGATTCATTACAAACAAAACTTACGTAATACGATTTTAAATAATTGCTAAATAAATCATACTGACCACCTTGGCCCAGTGTGAAGCTGAAGAAGAGCCAGGAGAACTGATAAACATCGAAGCCTTGTACACAAAATAAAAACGCATGTTCGCAGGATACCGTTTTTTGGCCACAGCAAGCAGGTTGAAAAATACCTAATCGATAAACTAACTAACCGATAAATTTTATTCAATAAATAAAAACAGAAGAGCAATAACATTTATTTACAAATAAAAAATCTGACTAAATTACAGGCCTTTATTGGCCGTTACAGTTACATTACATGGTTATTGCTTTAGGTCCAGCGGACTCTTCTGAGCCAAATCAGGACCAGTTGATTTGCGTTAAAGGAGTGAATGACAATAATAACATCTGATTAGCGTTAAAGCCATAAAGGAGTGAATGACAATAATAACATTTGAAAAAAAAAACTATCTGATCAAATATTTTACTGCTCATCATGCTGATTTCATCAACAATCAGCATTGGCGTTGCTGCTATTCCATTTGAAACAGTAACAGCAACTTTCTTTCTCAATTTACCAAGTACCATTGCACTTCCTCGCTCACGAAATGTTTTGGCACTGCCTGCTTGACCTAAAACAGCCACTTTTGGCCCAGAAATTATCCTATCGAAGGCATTTTTCTGACACTGCAATGCTGAAAGCCATGGGGTTGTAACGAATGAGGAGTAATTTCCCTTTTACTTTTAGTCTCGGCAAAACTCGCATTTCCGTGAAGTGATTGCAGAAAAGGTCGATTTATTTGACAATTTTACCGAAATTGAACCTGTTTAAAAATAGACAGAGCATAGTTCTTATTTTGTTTGTTTGCGTGAATCACTGCTGAAATGAATGAGTTGCCTTCTTTGGAAAGAACTATTCGAGTTTGTTCATATAAATTTGAAAACTGCGATGACCCGCAACTTCCGCTTGGTTCTGTTTGGTACCTTGTATTATAGATAACCAAAGGGAGACGCGTCACAGGCATAGGCGCTCGCGTGTCCAGATACAAGCGCCTGTGGTACGAAGTACGAGGTGCTTAAAGCCTGCCTAGTGCGATGTCTACGTACGTTGTACGAAGGGAGGTAAAAGCGTTTATAAAATAAATCCATGGTCATGATAATGAAACAAAAGTTGTTTCCCTTCAACTGTAAAGCTTTGGAAAGAAAAATCTTTGGGTTTAGAGATAATTTTCAAACAAAAATCACGTGTCGAAGCACTTGTTGCTAGGGCGAAATTTTCCGCCTCGTTCGTCGCCATCATGGCACGCAGAACATACACGGCAGAAGAGGTGGCGCAAATGTTTCCGGAAGAAAACTTTGATGATGATAGTGAGGATAAAGATTTTGATACGGGTGATGTTTATTTGACAAAGGCTGGAGGGAGTAATTACGATTCGGACGAAGAAGAAGATCGCCGCATTCAATATTTAGCAGATGATGATAGGTGAAAAAAACTTCGTTATTTTCACTAGATCTATAATAATATTATTTGCCTTTTACACAGACTATTTCTGTATTTATCAGACTTTCATTAATGTTTTTAAACATAAATTAAATTGCAGCCAAATATAATTTTAACTTATCTTTTAGTTTTAGTACTTTTATTTAGCCAGGATTGAGGATATTTTTTTTGTGTACATTAATTTTACTGATATATGCGATAATAAAAAAAAAAGCAATAGTGATTACATTTTACTTTGGTTTTATCTTTACTTTTATGCCATTGTTGCTCATTTGTATGTTATTTAAATTTAAGTTTAACAGTTGTTTGATATGAAAAACTATGTTGTATAGTTTTAATGTTTATGGTTGCCATTGTAAAGATTTATTATTATTATATTGATGATCCATAGTTCTTGTCATACTATTTTGATTTGCCCTTTCCTCTATTCACTCACAGAGGTGCCAACCAGTACGGATTGACCATATTTAATTCCGGCAAAGTGAATTAAATACGGAAATAGGGTAGCTTTAATAAAAATACGGAGGAGAAGTTGCCGATCGTTTATCCCTTTACCAGCGTAGCGGCCGAAAGCGGCCAAAGGTCTAAACAGGCAAAACGCCCAAAAGCGTCCGTATCAACCACTGGTTATACTCAGAGTGGAGAATTCTCCGCGGATTTCCGCGAAAGGCATTTGCATTTCCGAGAAAAAAAATATTGAGTTCCGAGTGTGAAAAGTTGAGGGGCTACACTTTACTGGGCATAGCGGCCAAAAGCGGCCGAATGTCTAAACAGGCAAAACGTCCAAAAGCGTCCGCATCAACCATGTGGTTATATTCTCGCGTTGTTTGAAAGATTGCGAGACTTCCGGCAATTGACTTCCGTTTTATTCTGTTGTGAAAACATTCGTCTGCATTTCCACAAGTTTTCTCTGTGATGCATTCGTTTTTTCGATTTTTGTTTTCAAATTTTATTGTGTGTGTGTCTAAAATGGATTGTTTGGATTCTTCAACTGATGAAGGGGAGTTTACAGGCTTCCATTTATCAGACATTAAAGTGAGAGAAATGGACTTGGAGTCGGAGGAAGAGATCGGAAGAGACATTAGTCTATTAGACAATTAGTGTCAGAAGTGTGCATGCATACGATCTTTCAGACTGGCATAAAAGTGAAGAACAGAAGGGGGCTTGTTTGGACTTTTTAAAACTTTTTTTTTTATACACATGGAGTAATAAAAAACAAGACATGACAAGTGAAGTAGAAAAAGGTAGATAATCAAAAGAGAATTTATTTCTGTTCATTTTGCATTTTATTTCATTTAAATCTATACACTAGTCAATAATACCTAAGAATAAGATGTGGCGTTTTTACTAACGTACCCCTAAATATCTCTAAAATTATAAAAATTCTTGCCTGTTTACAGCTATAAAATAGACAACTGTGTGCCCAGTAAAATTGGAAATGTGGAGTTTGTGTGTAACAGTGGTGGACCTCAAACTTTGTTAGGCCTACAAATCAAGATTCTTAACTTTTTTGAAAGACATGTGAATAAACATTCTTTTTTGTTGTTGTTGTTTCTATTCATGTTTACTTTGTGCTTTTTGCTTTCAGTAGAGGCCCTAAATTACTTTCAAAATTGCATACATTCATTTTCTTCCAGGGGGCGAATACCGGGGCTTGGCCCCTGGGCCCCTGTCGGATTTCAGAGATTTCTTGATTCAGTTGTTCTCCACCCTGTATACTCTCGTGTTGTTTGAAAGATTGCGAGACTTCCGGCAATTGACTTCCAGTTTATTCTGTTGTGGAAACATTCGACTGCATTTCCACAAGTTTTCTCTTTTATGCGTTCGTTTTTTTCGATAAAAAAAAAATTGAGTGTCTGAAATGGATGGTTTGGATTCTTCGACTGATGAAGGAGAGTTTACAGGCTTCCATTTATCAGACATTAAAGTGAGAGAAATAGACTTTAAGTCGGAGGAAGAGATCGGTACTGACATTAGTGTCAGTAGCATGCATGCATCCGATCTTTCAGATGGGCAGGGAAGTAAAGAAGAGGAGGAGGCTTGTTTGGACTTTTTAAAACTTTTTTTTTGTAAACACATGGAGTAATAAAAAACAAGACATAACAAGAGAAGCATAAAAAGGTAGATAATAAAAAAGAATTTATTTCTGTTCATTTTGCATTTTATTTCATTTAAATCTATGCACTAATACAGGTAGTAAGATTTGGTGTTTTTACTAACGTACCTCGAAATATCTCTAAAATTATAAAATGTCTTGCATGTTTAGATCTAAAAAAAATAGACAGACGTGTGCCCAGTAAAGAGATATGCCAGCGGTGCTTCTGTACCGGTTTCTGGTCTCATAATAGTACTCCTGCACTCAATGAACGTCGCTGTGTTCAACAAGCTGATATTCATGGTGATTTTAGAGTAAAACAAGTGGGATGTTCAACAAGCTGATTTTCATCGTAATTTTAGAGGACTGAAAAAATAGCCTGCTGTTTTAGAGGGAAGCCTGTTGTTACTTTATAGTGTCATTGGCTGGGTTTTGCGAGAAAAAAAATACTGACAAGTGTTAAAAAATACTGACAAACGGGTCCGGAAATACTGACAAGAAGATTAGGGGGTTGGCACCTCTGCACTCACCACCCCACTGCTTTTTTTTCTTGAAGTTTTCTTTTTCTTTCTTTTTGTTTTGTTTTATATTTTGCCTCCTGTGTCATATTAATGCAAAGCTGTCCTTTTTTTTTTCTTTTTTTTGGTGTGTAGCTGATGAAACATACAACAAACTGAAACTGAGTTTCCTGCCAACCAAGCGAGGTGCTCCACCACGCCCCCATCAGACTTGTGTACAAATCGACTACTCCTCCAGCTGGTCGCTCTCTCAGAAGAAGACTTGTTTCGTTGGCCAAAAAAAGAAGACATAGATTTTGATGTCAGCTTCCATTTTGTGTTTAGATGGGATTTTGAGTGCCTGCCAGTGATAAATGACTTTAGACTATGGCATGTTCGTGATGTGGATGACATTAGTGCAGCGTACATGCAATTGTTAAAAAAGTAAAGTGAATTTAAAATGTTTTCTATGCTGTGAAGAGCATTTACATGGTATTTAATTAAATTTCTCTCAGCCTGCTGATTCCATCAGTATATTATACTTTTCTGTAGGTCAATTAGAAGCCGAGTTGTGAAATATTGGCGTTTTACAAATTCAGCATTGTCGTTTCATCGCATTTAAGACTTGTTTCGTTGGCCCAAAAAAGAGGACATAGATTTTGATGTCAGCTCCCATTTTGTGTTTAGATGGGATTTTGAGTGCCTAAAAAGGTAAAGGTAAAGGTAGTCCCATAGCCTTGTGGCCGTAGGGGAGCGTGATGTTGGAGATCACACTTATCTTGGGCCAGCGTAATGAGGGTGATGCCCAACTCTCTCCCTCGCTGCTTTACCTTCCCCACCCTCAAGAGAGTAGGTACTCAATCACAGTTGAGTCAACTGGGGGCGTTGTTGTTTGTCGCTTCACACCTTAGCGGTCACCCATCCAAGTGCTAACCGCACCGGACGGTGCTTCACTTTCGACACAGTAGCGAGTGCTCCAACCACTGCACTATCCGACACCCCTGCCAGTGACAAATGACTTAAGAATATGGGGTGTTCGTGATGTGGATGATATTAGTGCAGCGTACATGCAATTGTTACAAAAGTAAGACAAATTTAAAATGTTTTCTATGCTGTGAAAAGCATTTACAAGGTATTTAATTCTCTCAGCCTGCTGATTCCATTGGTATATTATACTTTTCTGTAAGTCAATTAGATGCAGAGTTGTGAAATATTGGCGTTTAACAAATTTAACGTTGTCGTTTCATCGCATTTGTTGTACAGTTTTTTGCATTTTTCATGATTTTAAAGGTGTGTTTGAAGAATAATTATGTTTCTTCATGGACTAAACATAAATTATTTTTGTTGTATGGAATATAGAAGCTCTAGAAAAATGATTTAGTGATCATTCACTTTCATATTTAATGTCTGGCAGTGGTCAGAAAATGTCAAAATATGCAATTTCAAGTTTGGGGGAAAAAAACAAACGTTAAATAAGCAAACAAAAATTCTTAGCTCGAAAACTAATGCACATACAGAAAAAGCAAATACACCATTGGAATCAGCATGACATTTCCTTTCATTTAAATGCATTTTCTTTTTAATAGTCAATGTTCTTAAAAAAATGTTTGGAGTACCTACTGTATACCTTTTGTTTCTTACTCAAAAGTTGCTGATCATATAGGTGTTTTTTTTGTGTCTGGCATTAATGCATAAAAAATTATTTTTTACGAGCTTCTGTACCACTTAAACACTGTATGCACAGTTGTTGATGTTTCAAATTTCATTTTATTTGTTTTGTCATTAAATGCAATGGTAAAATCATTTAAATCATTATCTGTTAGGGAAAAAAGCAACAGATATTTTGTCATTTTATATAATATGGAATACATGTAATTCTATCTTTACAAGAGTTCTCCAAGGGTTGCCGTACTCCTTTCAGGAGAAGATTTTTTTTTTAATTTGCTCTCAAAATAGACCACACACATTGGTTCAGAAAATCACATAACTTATTTGCCATTGTTTTTCCGTTTCAAATGTGTTTTTTTAGTTGCTTCTTTGCTAACTCTGGCTTTAGTGCAGCAATCTTGCAGGCTATATGTAAACATTGTGAACAATATATGCACAGTTTTGATAACTGAATTTCATCATCATAACATCTAAACGATCAGTTTGTGTACCCTATGGCAAGCATTAATGATAAAGAGTACATAATTGTACCCGCTGATAAATTGAGACACGTTCTATATCACTTGACCTCACCTCAAAAATGTATATAATTCGTTATGTATGTGATTATTTCTCAAAGACTATTACGTGAATTATCTGATAATTTATTTATATTGGATGTCAATGTCTCTGCAACACGAGTAAGGCTAGCAAATCGATTAATCCCTCCTTGTCACTTGAGCCTGTTAACATTTATTTTCTTATGTACTTAGATGCATTTATGATCTTTAACTGTAAGAGTTGAGGTCTTTTATTATTAAAATACATTTATGTACAAAGTAGTTTTCCATGTAGCTATAGATAAAGTTTAATTTCAGTACAGTGTAGATCAAGGTCATCCTGCAGAGAGTACTACAAAATGTGTGGGATTTATATATATCTAACCCGGATACCCACCGCAGTGGCTCAGAGGTTGATGGTATTCCTACGCCATCTATTCAATAGGAACATGTTTCACCGCTCACTGTTGATGTAACTTTTGTGTGATTATCTATTTGTGTAATAACAATTTCTGTTTAAAAAAAATTGTGATACACAGAGGTGCCAACCAGTACGGATTGACCGTATTTAATTCCGGCGAAGTGAATTAAATACGGAAATACGGTAGCTTTTATAAAAATACGGAGGAAAAGTTGCCGATCGTTTATCTTTGCCAGCGGTGCTTCTGCGGCCACAGTACCCCCGTTGGAGTGCCGGGGGTTTCAGTATAAATAGTATGCCCACTTTATGGAAATTTAGTGCTTTAAATTCCCACTGTTGCTATCTTCCTCATTTACTCTTTCCCATTCCTGCTCTGTCCTATCACTCTGCTATACTATCTTCTTCTTCGCTAGATCAATGACTTACCTTTTTTCTTGAAAACTCTTCCTGGACAAGACTCCTTGTTTGTGTATGAGGTCTGTTGGATCAGCTTGGGAGTGTTGGACGCTTTCTGCTGGGTGGTCACTATGGCTTCCTATGATGTTAGTATTTAGCAATGTAGGCATTTTATATGTATGTGTTTTGTTGATAATTTATAATGATGTTTGTATTCTATTTTGTTTTTGTAACCGGGGGTTCGCGTAGTTGAGGTAAACCCTCAGCCGTCCCCTGCGTGGGATGTCTTTATTGTAAAGTGACTGGCCGGTGGAGGGCATTCAATTTTCCCACTAGGGTTGTTTCAGCAGATCTTTTATGCGGATCAGGGGTTGTCCGGTCCTGATTTGGCTCGGAAGAGTCCGCTGGACCTAAAGCAACAATAAATCAATCAATCAATCAAGGTGCTTCTGTACCGGTTTCTGGTCTCATAATAGTACTCCTGCACTCACTGAACGTCGCTGTGTTCAACAAGCTGATTTTCATGGTGATTTTAGAGTAAAACAAGTGTGGTGTTCAACAAGCTGATTTTTATCGTGATTTTAGAGGATTGAAAATAGCCTTCTGTTTCAGAGGGAAGGCTGTCGTTACTTTATAGTGTCATAGGCTAGGTTTTGCAAGAAAAAAAATACTGACAAGTGTTAAAAAATACTGACAAACGGGTCCGGAAATACTGACAAGAAGATTAGGGGGTTGGCACCTCTGGATACACTGGACTTTAAAAATGTTACGCTTGTTTTGAAGTTATACGATTTTTTTTGGCTGTTTTTGCCCTTTAAAATATTGAGATGACAACTTCTTTTTTTCTTCCATTGTTGCCATGCAGTAACGGTGCTTTTTGTTTTGGTCTGTTTCCTTCAGTGTATGAATCTTCTGAATCGTGAAATTTATTCTAGTTATTTTCTCACCTGATCTTCGTAAAAACACTCAGTCTTCTGATTTTATTCATCTATTTCTCCTGTTTCCAAAAGGCACTGTTGTCATGAACAGGATGTAGTCTTAAAAATTTCATCATCGGTGGCGTCATTTGCATTTTACGTCTTTTTTTTTTTTTTTTTTTTTTTTTTTTAATAAATATTATCATGTAAACTTTCGGCGTACACAGTGTCATAGGTGGGGTTATTTCAATCGTGGGTTATTTAATATACTTCTATCTACACACAATTTATGGTAAATAATGATCATCTTTATGTGAACATGTACTGAACCAATACTACTTCTGTGTGGTTTTCTTTTATTGGACTAAAGCGCTATGGCACTTCTTCGCGTGTCTTCCTGCAATTGGGCACCTGGAGTTGACATCAAACAAGACGAACGTCAAGCAACATTTGTCATTCCGCAAAACCTCATGCCCATTGCGAGATGTGTATTGTATCACCGATATAAGGTCTTTCTCGGCAATGAACATCAGTATACTGTTCAGTGGCGTGACGACCTGAATGAGCACAACAACCTACAACCACTTGAAGTGCAAGGTTCGTACACTGACTTTGATGAGCTGCCTTTTCAGCTTCCACCTCACTTGTTCAAAACAACAATTCGAGTGTATTTTGAGTGTGAAAAACGGATAACAGTTACCGTATACTACACCACCAACACCGTTCTAGCACAAGGTAACTTCTGTGCAGATTAGAGAGGAAAGGAGCTGAGAGCGCTAGTGGCATTGATCAACACCCTTGACAGTCACCTTACTGCCGCGCAACGAGAGGAGGCCAGGCAAACCATACAAAGGCTACCTCTACCTCCAGCTGCAGGGGCAGTCGCTAAGGCAGGGATAGCTCAGTGGTCAGAGCGCACGACTTACATGAGTGCGTCTTGGGCGACGTGGGTTCGAATCCTGACTTCAGCAAACTATTTTGTGATTGCTGGATATAACGGGCCAGCGCCTTGAGAAGCTCTCTGAGCTTGTAAGTGCGCTATATAAGAGAAATCTCTTTTTTTTTTCTTTTTTTTTAAGTGCCAAGCAGCTAAATAGCCAACACGGCGCTCCAGCCGTCTCCGAAGGCGGCAACGTGATGTTGATGAGGGTCACTCCCAAACCTCCCTACAACTAATGTCTGCGCCCTCATCACCTCTTATCTTAACAAGCCCTGCTTGTCGTCGTCAGCGTCAGCAGTCGAACCTCAAGGGACCGGTTGATAATTGTATTTGTGCCATTTCATCGGATGTTGATAGTATGTATCCCGCCTCTGATACTTGTGCGGTGTGATGGTGACGATGAAATAGAAGCCGCAACCTGCGGACCTCTCGGTCCACTGCCATCATCGTGCCTGTCCTACGTTCATACCTCTTCTGAAGAACCCCTCTCTCAGCTGTCTCCTCTAGTTGCTGTTGATGAAGAGAGGGATGACCGCACGGGCAGCAAGTCAGGTGTAACCCCTCAGTCTGACCTGATTGCTCTAAATCAGATCACACTTACCTCTTGCAATGTAGGGGTTCAAGTAACATGTAACAGTCATGAAGACTGCGTGCCTCTTGAGGAATTTAATCGCGTAACAAACAACTTACGTGATGAAATAGCAGCACTTCGTTCTGCCATACGGGAAATAAGGTACTCAATGAAGATTGAGATGAACGACTTGGAGTTGCTGGTGAAGAACAAGGAGCGCCCTGACACTGCTTACCAGTCTGGTACTACAAGCTACAGGTCCTCACATTGTCCATCAAGTCACTCTCAACAGTCTCAACCTAAACCCTCTCAGTCTAGCCCGATGGTTACACCCATACCACATCCTCGCAGCAAACCCCTTTCAGCCTAACCAAGTGGTTCACAAACCAACACCACAGCCTCGCACCAAAACATCCAATCCCAGCTCTGTGGTTCTCAAACTCACACCACAGCAACCCACCAAACGTTCTTTCCAACACAGCTGCCCGGACCTAGAACCTAAGTGTGCTTTGGACACTGATGGTGACTCGGGAAACATGCAAGATGACATCAGTGTGTGTACGGAACGTTTAGTACATGAGATTGCTTTTTCCTATACACGCTCTTCACTTGGCAAGCATGCTGTTACTTATAACACTAACTCACCTGACTCGTCTGATAATGACTGGCCACAACTTTCAGGTCTGAATTCAAATACAAAAACACTGATTCTGGGCGATTCTGTTGTAGCAGGCCTGCATGAAGCCAAGATGTCAGTAGCAAGCGAGAAATCCCAGGTTATTACAATTTCTGGGCTGGACAGGTCATCCCTTCTAACAGCGCTGCGGGGTACGGCTATTCACCCTGATGGCACTCTCTTGGTTCTGCATATTGGCATTAATGACTGCAAGCGTGGTTATGTGCTGGGTAACTCAACGTGGCGCGCAGTCGTTACAGAATGTCGTTGTTTCCCAACAGCTAGAATCATGCTAACTACCATTCTACCACACCGTGATGGTCATGATCACATCAGCTCTTGTATCAAAAACTCAAATCACTGCCTAAAACAAGTCTGCCAACAATTCACTGGAGTTGATGTAGTAGACAATGACACTGCCTTCTACACCAAGAAAGGGGGTATTAAAACAGGTTGGATGAGGGACGCTGTGCATCCGAACACTCGGGGTAGCAGTGGCCTGGCTGTCAACATGAAACGTTGCTACTCTGCATCTGTTAAAACAAGCATGCAGACACACAGCCATTACGTGCCCTCGCATGACGCTCGTCGTGTCCAACTGAAGGGTAATACCAGTAGTCAACGTGGCAGCTTTCAACATGACAAGGTTCCACAACGACCATCAGGTGGTCTACTCCCAAACCCCTCGCTGAACCGAAAGCCCCAGCCTTTGCGGTCAGCGGTCGTTCAAGGGACCCACTTGTTTCCTCAAAGCTCCTCTGACGCCATTCTCCGCCAATGGTCTCCACAACCGCTGTTGACCGACTTCAAGGGCCCCAGGCCAGCTCACAACCAGAACCCACAGCAGGTTCACCGTGACAATCCTTTGGACCTTACAAAACAGGGTCAATCAGCGCCTTTAAATAATAAGGAGAAGAAAGTTCTCTTTGATTACTTGTCCCGATTGCTCACGGGAAACTAATTGCGCTGTTACATTTTATAACATTTGAACTGACGCTCCTCTGACGCCGTTCTCTGCCAATGGTCTCCACAACCGCTGTTGACCGACTTCATGGGCCCCAGGCCAGCTCACAACCAGAACCCACAGCAGGTTCACCGTGACAATCCTTTGGACCTTACAAAACAGGGTCAATCAGCGCCTTTAAATAATAAGGAGAAGAAAGTTCTCTTTGATTACTTGTCCCGATTGCTCACGGGAAACTAATTGCGCTGTTACATTTTATAACATTTGAACTGTGGTTTTAAATAACCCAGTTTTTGTTTTTTTGTTTTTCCCCCTTCAATACGTATGTATTATATCTACGCGTTTGTCTCAAACCCCACTATTTGGAGGATTTACAGTAAAATATAATACGAGTTGTGTTCTATCGCAAAGTTCAAAAACAAGCAAACATTTTTTTTATCCTGTGAATTTTCCTGGTGACAGTGTCATTTGTGAGGACTTCACCTGACATTCTTGTTATTAAAATTCTTATTTTAATTTAATTGTCAACTATACCAATATAATGCTCTAGTTGGAATTTTACTCTTATTTAAATGTAAGCAAGTGTTAACTTTCAATCAACGAGTCAGTTTTAGTTTCCTCTGAACTTCCTTGGTGAGTCAGAGCCAATTGTGAGAACGTCAGCGTTTATTATTGTGCTTTACTTTATTTGTGAGTCCATTATTTTATTGTCGTGATAGGACACCTTTTACAGGTCACATTCTTTTAAAGTGCATAAGTGGGTGTAGTTACATTTACTTCAAAGCACCAGCACTTTTTAATCCCTGTAAACATTTGCAAAGCACCATTTTTTTATCTTCGTAAAATATTATTTGTGTTGTTGTATACAATGTCTTGTACCACCTGGCCATCTAAAGATGGACTCCGCATTGGTCATCTGAATATCTGTCATGCAATCAACAAAACACACGAAATATCATCCATTCTCAATAATCACAACACACCATTTCATGTTTTTGGTTTCTCTGAATCATGGTTATGTCCCAAGTCATATGATTCAGAAATAGCAGTGCCTGGTTATTCATTATTACAACATCACAGAGAAAAAGATAACGAAACAGGGTTATTAGTTTATATAAGTGAAAAAATGAAATACAAGCGTCTTTATCTTCTTGAACAGCATCATGTAGAGTCTATTTGGATTCAAATTGACATAAAACATGCAGCCCCCATTATTATTGGCTTTTTATACAGACATCCAACTGAACATGTTGACTGGTTTAATCACTTCAATTCTATGATCGATGCCGTGTTATTAGAATCCAAGGAGTTTTTTTTATATTGGGTGATTTTAATATTGATCTGTATAAATCAAACAAACACTGGTCAAATATTATTCAACTTTGTAATATTGAACAATTAGTAACAAAGCCAACAAGAGTAACTGCTGATACTAGTACACTCATAGATCATATTTACGCAAGTAATAAAGCTCATGTCACAGAAGTGTGTGTACCAGTATATGGTTGCAGTGACCATTACCCTGTATGTTTTACTTGGAAAAAAAGGGAGCTAAAATTCCCAAACCAGGTCATAAAATTATAACATATACAGTGGTGTTCCTAGGATTAGATGGCAATAGGACAAAATGTCCTAAATCATAACACTAATCGGACATCATGTCCTGACTACATAAAGGACATTCAGATTGTGAAGCGAACCGATTAATGGTGCTTCTTTAGAAGACAATGAATGAAAATAAATATGAATAAAGTAAAACAAAAACTCTGTTGTGTAAACAGTTTAAAAATGTATTATTTTTTTTAATGCAATGTTTGGCCAGATTATTTTTACGTATACACACACACACGTTGCAGAGGAAGTATGGTGTCGGTTATTTCCCTTTCAAAAGTGTCGAGAGTTGCGGCCCTATTGTTGTTCGACGGAATGTACTAAAGAGTGATAATAGTCTAGCATTGTCCACTATTCAAACTCGTTTTTAACGGCTTTGACACTCCAGTTTGTACAGATGTTTCTTGCAGTGACCGCTCTAGTAATAATACTATCGGACAATGACCGCTAATTTCGCAATAGAATCGGACATTTGACGGGACACAGGTATTTGCATTCGGTCATTTTCCAAACGAATCGGACCATGACCGATGTCCTAGGCCTCGGGACATCACTGCATATAGATCATTCTCTAAATTTAAAGATGATTTTCTCTTAGACCTTCATAATAGCAATCTCTCAAATGTATATAATTTTACTAACCCAGATGATGCTTTAACCTACTGGCATAACACATTTATAAGTATATATAACAAACATGCTCCTATTTTTACAAAACGAGTTAAATACTATTCTAAACCCAACTGGCTTGACAGTGAATTACAACAAGCTATTAATCATAGAGACTATTTAAAAAGACATGGTAATGAAAGTGAATATAAAAAACAGAAATGCAGTAACTTCACTCAAAAAAAAAAAAGAAATCATATATTAAAAATTTAATATCCAAAAACAGTTCTAAAATGATTTGGAAAGCAATTAATCATTTAACAAACAAATCACCTTCATCTACAGTAATTAAAAATATTTTCCCCTGATACACTGAATTTACATTTTGTCAAAACAGCTGATAGAATTATAACTGTTGACAAATCAAAAGAAAATAATTTACATAAATTAACTGAATTTTGTCAGTCCAAAAACATTAAAAACAAAACCTATATTCCTTTTTTGTAAAAATGAATTTGTTTATAAAACATTAAGAAACCTTAGGCAAACAAATTCAAGAGGAGTTGATGAATTAGATGGTAAAATATTAAAACTGTCTGCTCTGCTTATTTCTGAAACTTTAACTTATATATACAATTTATGCATTGACAAATCATGTTTTCCTATCATGTTTAAACAAGCTAAAGTTATTCCGATTTTTAAGTCTGGTGATAGTTCTGACCCATCAAATTATAGACCCATTTCAATTCTTTCTATCATATCTAAACCACTTGAAAAACACATTAACAACCATATTCTAGACCACTTCACAAAAAAACAACCTGTTCCATCAAAATCAATCTGGCTTCAGGGCTAAGCATTCTTGTCATACAGCTCTTACATCTATGATAGAGCAATCCTATCCTATCCTATCCTGTCCCGTAACCCGAAGGTCGTAGGGGCACCACAGATGATCGTTTAACCAGCATACTCCATCTTTCTCTGTCCTCAGCAGCCCTGATGGCTTCGCTCAGTGTCAAACCAGTCCATTCTCGAATGTTGTCCTCCCACCTCTTTTTCGGTCTCCCTCTTCTTCTACCTCCTTGCACTGTGCCTTGCAGAATAGTCTTTGCAAGGCCTGATGATCTGGTGACGTGGCCATACCATCGGAGTTTCCGTTTCTTCAACACTGTTAGCAGGTCATCGTGTTGTCCAATGGCTTGTGTGATGGTCTGTCGGACTTTGTCGTTGGTGATGTGTTGGGTATAGGAAATGCCCAGAAGTCTTCTGTAGCACCTCATCTCCATGCTTTGTATTCTTTGTTGGAGATCTGCTGTGAGGGTCCATGCTTCGCAAGCATATAGGAAGATGGAGATGACAAGGGAGCGCAGCAGTCTTACTTTGGAATGTAGACTGATGGTCCTGTCTTTCCAAATGGGCTTCAACCTTGTCAGGGCAGCAGTTGTTTATGCGATCCTGGAGTGGACTTCCTGTCGGGACCCATTGTCTGATACAATGGCTCCTAAATATTTGAGGCTATGCACTGTGTTGAGGGATTGACCTTGGACTTTGATGTCCGTATATTGATGCCATTGGTGTTGTTGGTCATCATTTTGGTCTTCTCTGCACTTATTTCCATTCCATAGGCTCTGGAGGTGGTGTCAAGCCTCTGTACCAGCTGTTCAAGTTCTTGTTCCTCTCCAGCCAATCCATCAATGTCATCTGCAAAACGAAGATTGGAGATTGCTCTACCCCCTATGCTGACTGTGCCTTCATGGTCTGCAAGAGCATCTGACATGATGCGCTCTAGGAAGATGTTGAAGAGTGTCGGAGAGAGTAGGCATCCTTGACGCACACCGATTGTTGTTCTGAACCAGTTCCCGATGGCGCTGTTGTGGAGGACTGCACTGGTAGCCTTGTCATACAGGCTTTTGATGACTTCAATAATTTTAGGGCTGATGTTGTACACTTTCATTGTTGCCCATAGAGCTGCATGCCAGACTCGGTCAAATGCCTTCTTGAAGTCTATGAACACATGATATAGATGTTGTTGGTGCTGTAGGTATTTCTCACAGATAATTCTGAGGTTGAAAATCTGCTCAGTGGTACTTCGCCTTTCCCTGAATCCTGCTTGTTCTTCAGCTATGATTTGTTCAGCTTGGGGTTTCAACCTGTTGAGTATTATTTTCAGGAGGACCTTGCTGGGATGGCTGATGAGGCTGATGGTCCGGTAATTTTCACACTCCTGAAGGTTACCTTTTTTTGGGAAGAGTGATGACAAGCGACTGGGTCCATGGTATATGCCACTCCCCACTCTGCCAGATCTTGTTACAGATAATGGTGAGGACATCAATCATCGCTTCTCCTCCTGCTTGTAGCAGTTCCGCGGGTATGTTGTCCACTCCCGCTGACTTCCCTTTCTTTAGCGCTTGCACTGCTGCCTCAACTTCTTCCCGGAGAATTGGGAGGATTTCTTCTTCTCTGTTCTCGGGACATGCTAAAAACTGATGGGTCTCCATTTGCTGTATGGTTGTAAAGGTCAGAGCAGTACTCTGTCCATCTGTCCAAGACTTCTTGTTCTTCTGTAAGGCATATGCCAGACTTGCTTTGGATCGTGGAGACTTTGGGCTGTTTGACACTTGTCAGCCGCTTCACAGTCTGGTAGGCCTTCTTGCTGTTGTTCTTGTTCAGACTGTTCTCTATTTCCTGGCATTGATCTTCTATCCAGTTCTCCTTTGCTGTGCGCATGCCTTTTCGGATGTCATTGTTGATTTTTCGGTAGACATCAGCTCCCTGTGAGGTGTTCTTTTTCTTTTTCATCTCTCTTCGTTTATCACACAGATCCAAAAGTTCAGGTGTGATCCACGGCTTCTTCTTTGGTCGGTGCTTGCCAAGGATCTCAGTGGCGGCATCTGTCACAGCTGAGTTGAAGGTGGTGGTCATGGTGTTGACATCTACTTCACCAGCCCCCAAAATGAGCAGTGGTGCAAATTTCCCTCCAATTGTGGCCTGAAATAGTTCTGCCACCTCCGGGTCTTGCAGTTTGTCCAGGTCGAACTTCAGTCTAGTGCACTTTGCTGTATTTACTCTCTTCAAGTGGAGCCGGAAAGACATCATCACGAGATCGTGGTCACTTCCGATGTCTGCTCCTGGAAAACTGCGTGTCCTGCCAATGTTGATGCTTGATCTGAAGCGTTTCTTGACCATGATGTAGTCTATTTGGTTGTGATTCTCCCCGCCAGGACTGTGCCATGTCCATCGTCTGGAGTTTTTGTGGAGACCAAGCGTGTTTGCCAGTACCAGATTGTTGTATCTGGCAAACTCCAAGAGTCTCAGACAACTGTCATTTGTCTTGTTGCAGTGGGGTCCACATGTGTCTCCCCAGTTGTGGTGCGCATCTTGGCCAACCTTGGCATTCCAGTCGCCTTGCACTATGACTATGTCCTTCTTCGGCACTTGGTCAAGGACCGCCTGTAGATTTTCATAAAAATCCTCCACTTCGCTGTCGTCATAGTCTGATGTTGGGGCATAGGCCTGGATGATGGTGATGTTGAAAGGGGCTGCTCTCAGGCGGATGGTAATGAGTCTACTGGAGACTGGGCGGCAACCCATGACAGTGGCTAGAATGTTCTTGTGGACCAAGAATCCAACGCCATGTTCGTGCCTGTCATCTCTACCGCTGAAATAGAGCTTGTGGCCTTTGTCGGTCGTTGTTTCACCTAGGCCTTTCCAGCGCAGTTCGCTGATGCCTAGAACGTTCCATCGATAGTGGTCCAACTCGTGGGCTAGTTCTTCTAATTTTCCTTCCGCAGTTAGGGTCCTGACATTCCAGGTTCCTATTACGATGTTGTTTCTCGTGCGGATCTTGCTAAATTGAGGCCACTCCAGATTTAATAATGCGAAACGAAGACGTTGCAAAATTCACAGAAATAAACATAAAAGAAAAAAGAATATTGTTTTGCAAACAAAACTCACGCATTGAGTTGACATAACTTCATAACTAAATGTGAAACGCATGAGTTCTAATCTAAATGCATGTATGCGAAACTGTGACAACGAAGGAAAACAACATGGCGGCGACTCGAAAGGGGCGTAACCATTCGTCGTGTGGTCTTGAATTTTGTATAATTTGAAAGGCTTTAAGCTCAAAAAGTTTATTTTTTGTTGTTGTATTATTTAAAAGACACATCAGGTTACCTAATAAAACAAAAATTAGAGCCAAGCAAATTTTATAAAGGAAATAAAATTTTAAAAAATGTTTAACGAAGTTGAAAATGCATTTTTAATAAAAGTAGCTGTAGGCCTACAGATAACGTGTATCAATACCTACATAATACAGAAAACTGCGAAGTACCACTGAACAGATTTTAACCTCAGAATAATCTGCGAGAAATACCTACAGCACCATCATCTATATCATGTGTTCGTAGACTTCAAGAAGGGGTTTGACCGAGTCTGGCATGCAGCTCTGTGGGCAACCATGAGAGTGTACAACATCAGCCCTAAAATTATTGAAGTCATCAAAAGCCTGTATAACAAGGCTACCAGTGCAGTCCTCCATAACAGCACCATCGGAAACTGGTTCAGAACAACAATTGGTGTGCGTCAGGGATGCCTACTCTCTCCAACCCCCTTCACCATCCTCCTATAGCGCATCATGTCAGATGCTCTTGCAGACCACGAAGGCACAGTCAGCACGGGGGGTAGAGCAATTTCCAATCTTCGTTTTGCGGATGACATTGATGGATTGGCTGGAGAGGAACAAGAACTTGAACAGCTGGTACAGAGGCTTGACACCACCTCCAGAGCCTATGGAATGGAAATGAGTGCGGAGAAGACCAAAATCAAATGATGACCAATGGCATCAACACGGATATCAAAGTCCAAGGCCAATCCCTCTACACAGTGCATAGCTTCAAATATTTAGGAGCCACCCCCCACCCTCCCTCTCAGCCCCGCCATTCTCCTGTTCTCTTGAATATAAAACAGGACGGCAAGCCATTCAAATGTATTTCCAGACAGCAAAACCATGTTAGTTATAAAAAAATTTAAATAAGGGGATTGTTCTTATATAGCAAACTTAAAAGCTCAGAGAGCGTCTCAAAGCGCCAGCCACTGATTTTTAGCATGTACAAAATAGTTTGCTGAAGTCAGGACTCGAACTCACGTCATCTAAGATGCACATAAGGCTTGCAACCTTCTGTTTTCTCTTCATTTGTTTGTGTTTTTCTGTTGTGTGTTCTTCTGTTGTGCAGGCTACACAAATGCCTTAAAGTGGGTGGCTGCACGTACTTGCTTTTTATATCAATACGGAGTTTATGTATAATCCTGGGGAACTCTTTTTTTTCGTGGAGCAGTTTCCTGTTAGACTCATATTTCAAGCCAATTTATATCCAGTTGTTTTGTGTGTTAATTGTATCAGTTTTTATTTAATAGAAAGAGAAATGAAGGTTGAAGTGTTCACAAGGTATTTCTTTTTGCTTTAATAATATTTATTTCAAAAAGAAATAAGAGGGGTTTTTATTACTAAAATTGTAACAAGGTATATCATAACCCTATTTGTGCTGTTTTCAGGGAGAGGGGAAAGGTCACCAAGAGTTCTGTCTCTGCTCGTGATGACGAAGAGTGCTGGACGACTTCCAACATATCCCGGATAACCAAAACACCCGACTGCCCATCGCCAACACATTCCACTGGCACCCACTCTTCTAGAACACAGTGAGTTATAATTCACAATTGATGATCCATCTTTTTATCTTCTGTTTGCTTTCTTTAATAAAATCTTGTATTTTCTATCATACATGAGTGCTATCTCTGCCCTCCCCCCTACCCCCTCTCCCTAATTTATAAAAAGTACTTAATTTATAATGATCACTCATTTTCATGTAGAATATGGTGAATAAGTTCCTAAAAGGCATTAGAGTCACATGGACTTCACCCTTCCAGTTGTGTTATGGAAAGATAAATGTTAGTTTAAAAGGTTGTTTAACCTTTGATAATATTTTTGTTTGCATAACACAAAAGAATGAAAAAAAGGGGGGGGGGGGGGGCAAGTATTTACTATGTTATGAGAGTTTGCAAGATATTTAATGGCAATATATTTTCAGGGATTCTACTTTCTCTCAGGACCACATGACGATAATTAATGAGCTGAGCAGTCAAAGGTCATGCACACGAGAATGAGGCTGAAGAGGGTTACACAATGGCGAATGCTGATAATTGTGAGCGTCAGGACCTTCGATTTGTGCCTTATTTTGGAGCATCAAGAAGTGAAAGACTACATCATAATTGGTTCAAAGGTTGAAGGGAGAAAGGAACAACAATGTGGCTACCAGTATTTCACAGAGGGCTACATATTTGGCGTGAAAAGTAAGTTTGAATGTTTTGTTGACACTAGCTTCAACTTAAGTTGAAGACAAAACTTTTTTTTTCAAGATATAGACTTCTCAGCACTTTGAATTAGATAACTTGTTTTACCAAGAGCATATTGCATGCAATAGTTTGCATACATTGAAGTCAAAGCCAAGAAAACTTGTGGCTCCCTGAGACCTGCTGTTATCTGTTTTGTTATGAAATTGGCTTTTACATCTGACTTGTAGGCCTACAGATATGTGTATCAATACCTACAGAACAGGGGAACACATGTTGGTGACAGCTAAATAGTGGAATCTCCCCTTTGTGGAAGTAATGTAGAAGTAAAGGTGTATATCATTGAAACACATACTTGGTGAAAATGATATTCATTCTATCATAATTTTGTTGGACAGCCGCCAAGTACTGTGAGTCAGAGAAAGGATGCCGGGGGACTGCATCATGCTACAGGTCGCAAAGTAAAACAGATGCACCGCACAAACTGGAGGTAGGTAAAATGTACTATTACAGGCCTAATTAATAAAATAGGCACATAATATTAATATTTAGTTTTAATAAGGAGTGTTACTGCATGTGTTCAGGAGTATTTAGCAGTAAGTAGAGACTCAGTTTGATATCTCTACCAGTAGAATTAGAAACTCTGCCTGATTAGAGTCTATACTCTGACAAAAATATATCTCCAGAACATGTAAAGTTTTGCTTTTGTCCAGTTGCGTTAGAGCAAATATTTGGTTACTTGTTACAAAGGTAAAATTGAAAAAATCAGTCAATATTGCATTTTTTAAACAAATTTTTAAGATGCCGTTTATTAATATTCACATGTTTGTCATTGTTTTGCTTTACATGTATTCATTTTTGAAGAGAATCAAGTGCTTTTCAGAATGGCAAAGTGTTCTTGTGCTATTGGTATGAGTGGCAGGTGTGGACATGTCTGTGGCCTCTTGTATCAGCTTGCCCACTTCAAAATGATGAAAACTGACTTTGTTCCAGAGTTAAATGTTTGTCCCTCCCCCACACCCCCTTTCTCTCTCTCTCTCTCTCTCTCTCTCTCTCTCTCTCTCTCTCTCTCTCTCTCTCTCTCACTGTACCTACTTGTGCACATGAACACACATCAGACCAAAGGACAAAACAATTGTAGGAGCAGTTAAAAATGTATTTATCAGACCTGCCTACCCTTCCGTAATCTTACGGAATTTTACCCTCTAGTACGGGAGTACAAAATTTTATGCAAAATTCCGGAGAAAACAATTGAAAAACTACGCAATTTTTAGAGCCGTGTAAACTTGTTAAATTGTTGTCTGCTAGGCCTAGAAGCCGACAGTAACCGCCCTTGCATGAGAGCAAATGTTTCGAGAGTTGTGATTGGACATCGTGAACCAATGAACATGCTCGAACGTTCAGATCTTAGATTGTCGCGCCGATCTTGAGTGAAAATGGCGAGTGGAGAAAGTTCTAATCGGGCTAAAGTTGCACGTTTACATGAGACAGACTACGAATCAGAAGAGTCTGAGTGTGTAGAGATTGCTCAAGTGCAGAAGAAGAAGAAAAAGCTGCAGTTGCAAGTATTTCATTCCGATTACACGCGGACTTGGCCTTGTCTTGTGGCTTCAAAAAACATGGCCCAGAATTATACGTGTACTGTTCTGTGTGCGATTCTGACTTCTCAGTTGGGCATGGAGGAGCAAACATCTGTAAGCGGCTGGTCCTCAAATCTCGCCATGAAGACACCAGATATGTCAGGCCAGAAGAGCTGGACCATCTCAAATGTGCCTACTCCAGGCAGCTGGCACAATATAAGGACCAGTTAAAAAAAACAACTGCAAAATGTGTACAGGGTACAGTCTTTTCAGTGTGGTCGATTTCAACTGTAATTAAATTAACCTCACAACGTGCTATTGTTATTGGTAAACATATTCACAGTTACAAGTCCTTATTTTGACAGCTGGTGAAACTAAAAAAAAATTGTTTTTAAAGGCACACTTTGAATTCATAATTTTATTTATGTGTAGTGCCTATTCCTGTGAATTACACATTTTTATCATGAAAATGACATTTGAGTCAATCACCTGTAATGTAAATAAAACTCTGTGGAACAGTTACAATTCATCACAACCGGGTCAGTGATGTGCAGGTTTATCTTTTGATGCATGCTATGGTCTCTCATGATACTAAGTAATCATTTTTTAAAATCTGTTTGATATTGTTTCAGGACTTCTTTTTGCTATCCTTTTAAAAACTGGTTTTTTGTGCTTTTTAAGTAGTAAACGTGCCGTGAATTTATTCATACCTTGGTTATTCAGAAACACTGCGTTTACTCATGTCTGTAGAATTACTGAAGGAAAATGCAAAATTACTGAAATTCACAGGAAAAACTACTGATCAGTAATGCGTAAGGTAGGCAGGTCTGATTTATGAATGGTTATTTTACTACTAACATATATTTATATTATTTTGTCTCACTGTGAAGTGCTTTTTACTTTTAAATACTTTATCATTGCTTCATTTTGTATTTTTAATGTGGATATTTATTCTTTTTTGGTGTGTGTGTGTGTGCGGACGTTATACATGCTGTTTATTCTTAGATGTGATATTCTTTATTATGTCTTACAATGGTTAACGTGTTTTATTTAATGTTTTAATATTGTTTAAATATTTGTCCTTGTGAATGTATGTCACCTTCAACTTAGCTGTGACAGATGCCGCCACGGAGATCCTTGGAAAGCACCGGCCAAAGAAGAAGCTGTGGATCACACCTAAACTTTTGGACCTGTGTGATAAACGAAGAGAGATGAACAAGAAAAAGAACATCTCACAGGGAGCTGATGCCTACCGAAAAATCAACAATGACATCCGAAAAGGCATGCGCACTGCAAAGGAGAACTGGATAGGAGATCAGTGCCAGAAAATAGAGAGAACAGTCTGAACAAGAACATCAGCAAGAAGGCCTACCAGGCTGTGAAGTGGATGACAAGTGTTAAACACCCCAAGGTCTCCATGATCCAAAGCAAGTCTGGCATATGCCTTACAGAAGAACAAGAAGTCTTGGACAGATGGAAAGAGTACTGCTCTGACATTTACAACCCCAAACCAAACGGAGACCCATCAGTTCTAGCATGTCCAGAGAACAGAGAAGAAATCCTCCCAATTCTTCGAGAAGTTGAGGCAGCAGTGCAATCGCTGAAGAAGGGGAAGTGAGTGGGAGTGGACAACATACCCGCTGAACTGCTTCAAGCAGGAGGAGAAGCGATGATTGATGCACTCACCATTATCTGTAACAAGATCTGGCAGAGTGGGGAGTAGCCTACACCATGGACCCAGTCGCTTGTCATCACTCTTCCCAAAAAAGGTAACCCTCAGGAATGTGAAAATTACCGCACCATCAGCCATACCAGCA
>CM072521.1:12457404-12459904 GCA_036898135.1 Oncomelania hupensis | reverse complement strand
CAATCAAATCAATCAATCTAATAAGATCAATCAATCAATCAATCTTCATTCAATCAATCAATCAAATCCTATAAATCAATAATCATTATCATCCTATATCATTCATATTATCTTCATTCAAATCAATCAATCAATCATTCATCATTCCTCAGAGATCATCTCATCAATATCATCAATCATCAATAATCTATCAATCAATCATCAATTTTATAAATCATTCAATCCTCATAATCAATTTCATCATCAATCTAACAATCAATTTATTTATATAACAATCATTCATAAATCAATAAATCATTCAATTATCAATCAATCATTCTATCAAATCATAATAAATCTCTCTATCAATCAATCTATCTTCATTATCTCATTCAATCATTAATCATTTCATTCATCAATCAATCAAATCAATCCATCAATCTCATCATTCTTCAATCATCCTCTTCAATCATTCATCAATCATCTCATAAATTTCCTCATATCATCTCATATATCATTCAATCAATCATCCTTCAATCATCATTATTAATCATCATTATCAATCAATCATCAATACAATCCTATCATAAATCAATAAATCAATCATCATCAATCAATCAATCAATCTCATCAATCAATCCTCAATCAATCATTCAATCTCATCAATCTATCAATCATCATCATCAATCAATCATCAATCATCTTCAATATCAATCAATCATCAATCATCAATCAATCTCATCAAATCAATCAATAATCAATCTCATCAATCAATCAATCAATCAATCCTCATCAATCAATCAATCATCATCTTCAATCAATCAATCAATCAATCATCCTCAATCAATCAATCTATCAATCAATCAATCATCAATCATCTATCAATCAATCAATCAATCAATCATCATCAATCAATATCAATCAATCTTCAATCAATCAATCAATCAATATCATCTCATCTATCAATAATCAATCAATCCTTCAATCAATCAATCCCTCATCAATCCATCTTCATTCATCTTCAATCAATCATCAATTCATCATCAATCAATCAATCCTAACATCAATCAAAATTGATCTTTCATCATCAATCATAAATACATTCAATCAATCCTCATCACATCCTCATGCAATCAGCCTCATCAAGCATCATCAAGTCAGCAGCAATCATCATCAATCAAGCAATCAAGCAATCAAGCATCAATCAGCATCAAGCAAGCCTCATCAAGTCAATCAATCAATCCTCATCAAGCAATCAATCAATCAATCAAGCAATCCGCAGCAATCAAGCAATCAAGCAACCGCATCACATCAATCAAGCAATCCGCAGCAATCAATCAATCAAGTCCGCATCAATCAATCAATCAATCAATCAGCAATCAATCAAGCAAGCAAACCTCATCAATCAAGCAATCAATCAATCCCGCATCAATCAAGCAATCAATCAATCCTCATCAATCAATCAATCAATCAATCCTCATCAAGCAATCAATCAATCAATCCTCATCAATCTAGCAATCAAGCAATCAAGCCTCATCAAGCAATCAAGCAATCAATCCGCATCAATCAATCCATCAAGCAATCAATCAATCCTCAAGCAATCAAGCAGCATCAGCCAAGCAATCAATCAATCAAGCAAGCCGCAGCTAGCAATCAAGCAATCAATCCTCTTCAATCATCAAGCCGCATCAATCAATCAATCAAGCCGCATCAAATCAATCAATCCTCATCAATCAATCAATCAATCATCAAGCAAGCAAGCATCATCAGCAAGCAATCAAGCATCCTCAGAAAGCATCAATCAGCCGCATCAAGCAATCAAGCATCCTCTCAATCAATCAAGCAATAATCCTCAATCAATCAATCAGCAATCCCGCATCAATCAATCAAGAAATCCTCATCAATCAAGCAATCAAGCAATCCGCATCAATCAATCAAGCAATCCTCATCAAGCAAGTCAGCAATCAATCCTCATAATGCAAATCAAGCAAGCCGCAGCAAGCAATCAATCAATCCTCTCAGCAATCAATCCAAGCAAGCTCAGCAAGCAATCAATCAAGCAAAGCCTCAGCTTCAATCAAGCAATCAACCTCAGCTCAAGCAATCAATCAATCCTCATCAAGCAATCAAGCAATCAACCATCAATCATCCGCAACAAGCCTCATCATCATCAGCAATCAGCCTGCATCAAGAATCCTCAGCATCAATCCTCAAGCACTCATCAATCACAGCAATCAGCAGCTCCTCATAAATCAATCAAGCAAGTCATCATCCTCAATCAAGCATCAAGCTTCATCAATCCGCAGCAATCAATCAATCAATCATCATCAATCATCATCCAATCCTCAGCAAGCAATCAATCAATCAATCCTCATCAATCAATCAATCAATCAATCCGCAGCATCAAATCAATCAATCAATCCTCATCAAACAAGCAAGCAATCAAGCAATCAGCATTCAATCAATCAATCAATCAAGCATCATCAATCAATCATCAAGCAATCCTCAGCAGCAATCAATC